>CM056052.1:320778768-320988768 GCA_029574335.1 Rana kukunoris | reverse complement strand
GGTCAGAGTGAGAGAGGGGGGTCAAAGAGAGCTCAGGGGGAGAGGGGGGTCAGAGTGAGAGGGGGGGGTCAAAGAGAGCTCAGGGGGAGAGGGGGGGTCAGAGTGAGAGGGGGGGGTCAAAGAGAGCTCAGGGGGAGAGGGGGGGTCAGAGTGAGAGGGGGGGTCAGAGTGAGAGGGGGGGGTCAGAGTGAGAGGGGGGGTCAAAGAGAGCTCAGGGGGAGAGGGGGGGGTCAGAGTGAGAGGGGGGGGGTCAAAGAGAGCTCAGGGGGAGAGGGGGGGTCAGAGTGAGAGAGGGGGGAGAGAGAGGGAGCAGGGTCTGGTCGGTGAACATGTTCACTCACTTGGAATGTTTCCCGGGGCTGGCTCATTCAGCAGCAGACGAGCACACTTGGACAGCCTCCACTCGTGCAGCTCTCTGCTCTTAAGCGGCCGGTGATTGGCCAGACAGGGTGCATGTCATACCAGAGGCGGAGCCTCGGCCTCTGGTATGACATGCACCCGGCCTGGCCAATCACTGGCCGTTTAATGCGGACGCTACAGGCCGCCGCGCCGGGGGCTAAATTTTTAAGGGAGCCGGAAGGCGGCCGCGGGACCGGCCCGCAACCGGCCCGAACCGGACCAGCCCACCGGGATTTGTCCCGGTTCTCCCGATTAGCCACTCCGGGCCTGCTATCGAGTAATGCCTCATACACACGACCATTGTTCTCGGCAGGAAAAAAAACAACGTTTTTCTAGACGTGATTCCTCTCCAGCCTGACTTCTATACACACGTTCATGCAAAACACGTCCGAACAGAGCAGTGACGTACAACACGTACGACGGGACAAGTTCCTTTCAAATGGTGCCACCCTTTGGGCTGATTTTGGACTGCATACTTGATTCTGAGCATGTACGTTTTTTTTTTCCTCGGAAAAGCTGGTTTCAATTTTTCTGCAGGCAGTTTTTCCATCGCGAAAAAATGCTAAGGAGCATACACACGACCGGTTTTCACGACCAATACAAAAATTGGCAGTTTTCTCGTCTTGAAAACCGGTCGTGTGCACAAGCCATTTTTGGGTCATTCATTCATATATCTTCTTTTTTACTTTAAACTTAAAAGAAAAAATTTGGGTATAATGACATTTTGTAAGATGTAGCTGTAAATTGCTGTTTTAATATAAAAAAAATTATATATAATTTAATATAATTAATAATTAATATAATTTAAATGCTTAATAATACATTCAGTATTGCTTATTCTGTAAGTTCCATATCAATAAATATTTAAAGGGTTTGTAAAGGATTTTTTTTTATCTTAATAGCTTCCTTTACTATAATGCAGTACTGTTTTCATGTCCTCATTTTCCGTTTTTGCTCTCAAGTTTCTGTAATCCTTCTCTGATCTCCTGACTGCAAAGCATCTAGGGTTAAGCCTTTTTATATCAGTTCTGAAGCAAATTGATGCTTTGTATTAGCCTATGAATATACCCCATAATAATGAGAACTTTTTGTTCCCTTGCCCTTGGGGGTATTTTATTCCATTTATGTCTCCAAAATTTAGGATATTTACCCCATCCGATTGAACATAGTAGTTCTGTCCACCCTATGAATGATAGGAATGAGAGTTTGTATGGCTCAACTTGCTATTAGAGACATCTGCACCCTGGAACATCGGATTTAAGTCAAGGGACAAATTTGTCCTATTCACGATGGTATTATACTGTATATCCTTTTAATGTTTGTCTGCCTCAATGCAGTACAAAGCAGGAAAAATACAAATCATTAATTATGCAAAATTTGAAGGAACCTTGCAAAAAATATAAACATATAAACAAAATAATACAAAAAACCCCTGTTTCTAAGTGTCATAATTATATTCAACCCTAATTAAAGATTGCCATAAGTACCTTTTGGCGTGGGATAAAAGGGAGAGCATTATAGTTGGTGAAATATGGTATCCGAGGTATAAAACCCTGGATATCCCTCAGGGAGGGGAGGACCTTCAACAAATAGTCTCAGAACGGGTGAAATTAATCCCCTATGGATGGGGGTTAGTCCGTCTTCCCAGAGAAAAACCCTTCCAAAAAGGGTCTAAAACTCTCGCATTCATTTAGCCAGGGGGTGTTGTTGCTCTTAGGTGCCTAATCCAACGCATTTCGCGCTGCAGTAGTACCTTATTCCAATCACCCCCTCTTAGGGGAATGTGTACCCGATCTAATACAGTAAAATTTACAGTTGGCATATGATAGCCATGATGTTTGGCTATATGTCTGCCAAGTGGGAGGTATAAATTACAGATGTGCATAGAATGCATGTGTTTGTCTACCCGTTTGAGCAGTTCTTGCTTCAGCCAGGAATCTCCGCTGTTTGGTCATCTTGGAAATAGGAGACCTGACTGCAAAGCATCTAGGGGTAAGCCTTTTTATATCAGTTCTGAAGCAAATTGATGCTTTGTATTAGCCTATGAATATACCCCATAATAATGAGAACTTTTTGTTCCCTTGCCCTTGGGGGTATTTTATTCCATTTATGTCTCCAAAATTTAGGATATTTACCCCATTCGATTGAACATAGTAGTTCTGTCCACCCTATGAATGATAGGAATGAGAGTTTGTATGGCTCAACTTGCTATTAGAGACATCTGCACCCTGGAACATCGGGGGGCCCCTGGCTTGGCCCTTTGGGCACAAAGCTTTGAATACAATGGATGTAATACTTACACATGCCTTGATAAAGAATGCCTAGCATTCGAAACGCGTCGGCTTATCTGCTACAATCTACCTCCCAATCCTGGTGATGGTTCCGTATGACGGATAGTATTTACATTGCTTATGATTTGTATATTATGTATTTATATGATTTTTGAAATGACGGCTTCGGGCTTCAATCCGACTGGCTTACGTGTTCGTACGCCTTCGGATCTACGCTGCAATAAATTTGCGGCCGCTGGGTGGAGTTCCCCTCATTTTCCGCGTCGGGGTATGCAAATGAGCTTTTTCCGACGATCCACGAAGTTACGAGCGTCATTCGCAATCTCTTACGGCATCTGTAGTCATCTTTTTGCCGCATAAAGTTATTCCAGCTTTTATCTGGTCTAATATTAGACAGCCCATGTTAAGTATGGCCATCGTTCCCGCGTCGAATTTCAACGTTTGTTTTTATTTTTTACACAAGTCGTCCGGGAATAGGAATGTACATAAATGACGCTACTCAAACAAAAAATTACGTAACAACGTTATTTCGCACAATGCACGGCGGGAAATTTCTGAACGGAGCATGCGCAGTTTGATCGCCGCGGGGACGCGCCTAATTTAAATGCTTCACGCCCCCTAATCGCGTATTTCGATTCTGCCGCGAGAAATACACTACGCCGCCGTACCTTACGGGCCAAAATCTACATGAATTTGTCGTAGAGCCAGGTAAAATACGGCGGCGTAGTGTATCTCTGATACTCTGCGCCAATGTAATTGTATCTGAATCTGGCCCTATGTCTCTATACCCTGTACACAGTACTTTCAGGAAAAAATAAATAAAAAATCCTTTACAACTCCTTTAAGGTGTGAGTTGGCATATGTCCATTTTTTTTTATTTGTAGATTTTTTTTTTTTTATCAGAGCACAAATGAGCAAAATATTGAGAAAACACCTAGGCCCAGATTCACGTACATCTGCGCATTATTGGACCGGCGTAGCGCACCGCCTTTACGTTAGACTTGCGCAATTTTGCCACGTAATCACCCTATTCTCGTAGCTTTTGCGCAGGAAATTGCGCATACGTAACGTTTTTCCAGAGGCGTAAGGAGGAGTAATACAAATTGGGAAGGACGTGGGCGTGTTACATTGAAATGAGCCGTGACCCCATGCAAATGAAGGGCCGGCCGGCTCGCGCATGCACGCTTGAAGGAGACCATGTTCAGCTCCGCTGTGCGCATGCTCACAACTCGGGAGCGGCGCAATCAGTGAAATTGGAAATGGACTAGGGCAACTTTGTGAACTACGCAGACAGCATAAATAGACAGACACAAATGCACTTCCTTTGCAAAAGTACATCCCTTTGTATCCCTCCCTCTACAGCAAGGTGCTTTTGTTTGTTTGTGACGTGTCTTTGAGATATTTGGGGACTGTTTTGCAGAGTGATTTTTGTCTTTTATGTGTTTTCTTTGTTGTTATTTTGTTTAAATTATATTTTTGCTGGGCATTTTTTTTTTTTGCTCGTCATTTATTTAATTTTTTTGGTTCTGTTTGTGTATGATTTTGGAATGTGGGGGTGATATTCCTGCGGGAAAAGGGGTGTCACCCTCATTTGTGGTGGAGAAGTGATCCCCAGGTCTGTGTGAATGGTGTATGAATGTACAGTGACATAATTGGAGCCGTGGCGTGGCGTTGCAGCTCACAAGTCCTGCATGGTGGACTGGTGCCAATCCAATGTGATGACGATGTGGTGTGTGTGTGCTAGGGACCACAGAGGTGTGCATGCATGCATTCTCATTGTGCCATAATTAATGTGTGTGTTTAACGTGCAAAGATGCATAA
Organism: Rana kukunoris; assembly: GCA_029574335.1. NCBI lineage: Eukaryota > Metazoa > Chordata > Amphibia > Anura > Ranidae > Rana > Rana kukunoris. Next base: position 320,984,257 of record CM056052.1, on the reverse strand, counting down.
TGTGAGCTGGCATGAGATGGGGTCATGAGATGGGGTACCAGTGCATATGCAGAGTCACCTTGAAGGGAAAAGACAGGAGGATGTTAGTCATGCATGTGCCACTTGTGAGGTGTGCATCACGGGAGGGGATAGTCATGCCTGCCACCCATGTCACTCACCAACCAGCCAGCTGTCCCCATACATGTTCTGTTCGAAATCTGTGGGGATGGGGCTCTGATTGTATATGTAGCTGTCATGGGTGTCATGGGTGGTGCCATGTGTTGGGCTGCTGATGTCCTCCTGCAAGGTTGTGGTAATTCCAGGATGGCATGAGGGGTGAATCTGAAGATGCGAGACACCTCAGAATCACTCATGCCAAATATGTCTATGCGTGTGTGATATATCAAGTGAAGAGTGAGGGGCTTGTATCAGATAAGAATATTGTATTCGATTAGATTAAATTGTAAATTTTATATAAGCAAATAAAAAAAAATAAAAAAACATCTCCCGTGCCCTCCTTAGTGCCATCCTCCGTGCCCTCCTCCTTCTTTGTTCATCTAAAGTCAGTAGTATAGCTATGTTCGACGATGCCCCTGGCATGTTGGCATACAGATTGTTGAGCAACACGTGTGACTGCTGAACTCCTCACTAACAGTGTTGCTTTATCTGACAAGTAGACTTTTTTTAGTTTTTTAGACCAGCTTTTATCAGCTCTAATTTTAGACAGGACATTTTGCTGTTGCGCACACTGCGTCGCCTGCGCTGCCCCAACGTTGTTTTGTGGATCCCCGTAAGTCCCTCATTAGCATATTTGACTAGCAAATCAATGGTGTGTCTATCGCACTTTTGCGCGGACGGATGCGCCAGTCTAACGTAATTACGCGGGACAAAAAAAAGACGATTTTTTGCGTATCTCGTTCTGGGGATGCCGCGCAACGAAACGCACGCGCACATTTAGACTTATGCACGCGCATCTCCTGTTGCGCAGGCGTAATCGCTCTGTGAATCTGGGCCCTTTTTGTTAAAGCTTATAAATTGTCTAAACTTTTTTGCTTTGCATATAGATGGGAATGCTTAAAACCCCCGTCAGTTTTTCCTATCAGTGTCCTATTAAAGCGTATGTCTCGCGGCCATTCTATTTTTTTTTCTGTCATTAATTTGTTTATGCCATATTAAAATAGTACTCACTATTCCGCTGTTTCAAAGCATCCGCTGTCCGATTCCATCTGAAATTGTAAGTTATATTATCTGTCTAACAATGTTTCCATGTTGCTTGTGGGCACTGTGAAACCCACAAGCACTCATTTCCTTGCCATCACAACAGGCGGTGTCTCGTCACATTCAGCTCCCCTATCACAGATTGACGTCCCATCGCTGCCATCTTGCTACACCGCTTTCCCCCTTCTCACTCTATCATTACTGTGCAGGAGTGTGGGGAGTACCAAGATGGTGGCAACGGAATGTCACTTCCTGGGCAATGTGTGATGGAAAGCCTGATGTGATGAGACAGCGGCGACACGCTTTACGAAATCCCACGATAACTCAGAGGAAGCCTCCGCAATGACTTCTGGGAGAAATGACAAAAGCTCCCAGGAGACATTGCGGTTACAGGAAGTGACGAACTACCCGCAGATAACCCACACTTCATAGAGACAGAAAGCAGTCTGAAATCTAAGGTACTGTACACCCTAAAAATAACTTCAGTTTTCACATGTATTGCAGGTTGCAGTATGAATGAGCTCATGTGTTGAAATTGGGTGGAGCTCGGCTTTAAGTAGATTTTGTTTCCTGGCCTGGAGACACAGCCCAAAAAGAAAACTATCCCATAGAAAGCTTCTGCTGGAACACTGGATGATTTCCCTCCAATTCTTCCAAATAAAGGAGGTTAATCATATGAAATGGGGTACAACCAGCAATAAAAAAACCTGACGAAAGTTTTACAAGTTCATTACTAAAATTAGAAAAGCTTTATATATTCTTTAGGACCACATTAATGCTTTGTAAATATTTATATGATCCATTTTACTGTTTTATATATTTTTTAAATTAACCATAGAATAGCTACCTCCAAGAAAGTGTAATTTCACAATAGGAAAGTGATTGTTGTATTTGTGTGCAGAATAACAAAATATAAATTATGTGCCAGCCACTTTAGGGTAGAATGATTACACTAGTCAAAACCAGTTAAAAGTGAACAAATTAAAAATAAGCCCATATTATTTCTCCATCTGCTTCTATCCTCTACAAGTGATACATGTTCATGAACAAGAACACTGTCACAGCTTTCTTCCCTTCTGCTAGACTTTATTAGTTTTTCCTAATCATGTTTTTTTTTATTATTCTTTGTTTTATTGCAAAAACCACACCAATTAATTTAATATTTGTTATACACTAAGTAAGCTATATTGTTATTCTTTTGTGCATAGGAAAGCTTTGTATAACAACACCCGAAAATTGATCCATATTTTGTTTAATATATACAAATGATTATCAACAACTGATACTTTACTGATTTCTGTTTTTTCATAACTGGCTTGTTTAAAAAAATAGAAACCTGGAATTATCTTCGCTTTAAATTAGTTCACAGCCTAGGGAAAGCAATTTCAATTAATTATTATTATTAATTTAAAGCGGAGTTCCAACCACAATTAGCATTTTTTAAATGTATGTCCTTTCATCATGCGTTTTTATAATATAAATCCGGTCACTTACTATTTTACAATCCGCCGCCGCTCCGCATAGTTATTCAAAAAAGATAGTTTATAAAACTATGTTTACACGGTTGTCATTTTGGTTGTGGGCATTGTGAAGCCCAAAGCACTTACTTCCTGGAAGTCTTGGATGGGGAGTGATAATTGGACAGCGCACTGCATCCTGGGAAATGATGACACACATTTCCCAGGAGCATTAGAGGGAGATGATGTCAGAATCCTAGGTGATTTCGAAGGCAGATTTTGTAGGATCGCATAGCAACAGGCATTTCCAGATGAGTAAAAAAAAAAATATTTTATTTTTTTCCTTTTTTAGGTCTAATGAGCACAATAATGAAAAAAACATTTTGGGATGGAAACTCCACTTTAAGAGACTTACAGTAAACTAAGGAACTTAATAAAATATTATAATTATAAGTAACTATAATTATAGTTATAAAATGTATTTATAGAATCACTAATGTTTTTTAAACCAAACATTGCAATTCTTATTTACATACATGTTTTGCAAGATACGTTTGCAAAAAGAGAAATATGGGACCTATAATATTTATTATTACACATTTGCATATATAAAGTGTGGCTCAAAAATTTGAACTTACATTACAGTAGTCATTCTATTCCTGTAATGTAAGGTACCATTGCTGACTTGGTATTGTAAGGTGAAAACTCCAATATTGCCATTCTTATCTAAGGTTTAATATTTAATGACCCACTGATTTGTAACGGCTATACATTGCCAGTATTTAGATAATGTATTCCGACTTCACTTGCTTCATGCATGTTATAGGTTATTGATTTTCTAGATAGGAGAGCCAAGGTCCTTATTCAATAGTCCATCACTACAATCTGCACATAACAGTCAACGATGATGTTTGCATCAAAGATAAATTAGCTTTACTCCTAAAAAATGCTGCATATGTCATGTAATTTTTTTACTGGTGGTACTTTGGCATAATGATTAGCAAATGTGAAAAATGGGAAAAGTACTGCGCTAACTATTAAAGGTGATATAAATATGTTGTCCTTCAAGCAGCACTCTGCTTTCATATGCCTGTTGCGGTTGCATCAGCTCTATGCTTTGTCTGTTACCTGAAAATGTCTTCAATATTAACTCCAAAGGTTTTCTTACTAGTTCCCACAGCACTGTGAAGTTTTATTGGGCAAGTTCAATATCCCTAATTTTGGTGCGGAAGCCCATGCCGTTTTTTTTCAATTACTTTTATCTGTATTGCCGGGACCCAACAATTCATTATAGCAGCGAGTAGTTTTAAACAACTTTTTTGGCTTTAGAAATGTCATTATGTGCAGAGACTATTATAAACACGGGAAACATGCGCTAATTTACAGGCATACTATAGGCACCTCCAGGTGCGAAATTTAAAGGACTATTTCACTTTTATTGTTTCACTTTAAGCATTATTAAAATCACTGCTCCCGATAAAAAACTGCAGTTTTTAAAACTTTTTTTGCATTGATACATGTCCCCTGGGGAAGGACCAAGGTCCCCAAACACTTTTTATGACAATAATTTGCATATTAACGATTAAAATTAGCACTTTTGTTTTCTCCCATAGACTTTTAAAGAGTGTTCCACGGCTTTTCAAATTTGCTGCAAACACACCAAATTGAACGGGTGAACAGCCGATGTTTGAGTCAAACTCATGTTCAACTCGAACATAAAGCTCATCCCTACTTATACCATTTTGCATTAATATATAACATAAAATATAAGCAAATATAATTTTTTACTGTTTCTCGTGTATTGACAAAGAAAGTCAATCAATGATTTTTATTTAGCTACTTTTTTTTATTATAAGGGAAAAATACATTTACATTTTTTTTTTAATTATTATTTAGTAAAATATGAAATATTACAAAGCATTATTTTGTATTTACTATCTGCAAGACAATGGTCTTCTACTAAAAAGAAGTAGCTTTTCGGAAGCTTATTACCAGCTTATTCTGTTAAACATATCTAAATGTCAGGGAAATCAGAAAATACAGAAAGTTTCTGTCATGAGTCATAGAAACACACCCCTTCCTCTCTGTCAACATAATTTAGTCAATTTATTCAATAGCTGATACCCACCATTCTGGCAGGATCCAGTCCAACAAAGCAAAGTAGTACAATGCTTAAGGTATTCACCCCTAAAATTCAACCTCCACTGCACAAGCAAAAGGTGCTGGCCCTATTAAGCTATGCTTAAAGGGTCACTAAAGGAAAACATTTTTTTAGCTAAATAGCTTCCTTTACCTTATGCAGTGCTGTTTTCATGTCCTCATTGTTCGTTTTTGCTGTGATGTTGCTGTAATCCTGCTCTGTTCTGGACACTTCCTGGTTGTCTATTTCCTTATAACCACAGTACTGGGAGCTTTCTCACTGTGGTCACTAATCAAGGAGGTGTGATTACTGTGTGTAAACTGAAACTAGATTGGGCTGAGGGGTTTTAGACAAACCATCACTGCCCTCTATTGGCTCTCTGGCTCTGTACATCAGAGAAACAGGAAACAACAGCAAAAACGAAACTAGAACTGTAGGTTGATTATATGATTGATTTTTTATCTATTTTTAATCATTTTTAAAAGGAATCAGTTAACTATTTTGTCTCTATACCCTGTAAACAGTCATTTCAGCCCAATTTTTTTTTTCCTTTAGTGACCCTTTAAGCACTAAGAATGGTGTGAAATGCATTAGCTGTATTGCCTGCTGTATGGACTGTCGTTTTTTATGATTTTTTTGCATTCAAATAAAGGTGATTTTATTGGAGTGCAGCCATCCAGACATTATTTATTTACTCCACACCATACTGGCAAGGCTATGGTTTAAGTAAAACAGAAATGTTTGAGTAAAAATATTGACAAAAATATGTACTGTCTCTTAAAATGGTATATACTGTGCTAAATCTGTAAAAAGCAAACAAACATGCACTGTAATAATGAGTTTATAGTTAAACTTTTCCTTTCTTAATTTTCCATGATATTTCTGCAATATTTCATTTTTATAAAGCTTACAAAGATAATTTGCATTAATGCCAGTTAGTATATAATTTTTTTTTATTGTATAGCAAATGAGTGTATCTGATACGATAACTTCACTTGCTCTAGCAGGGCATAATTTATAACCCATCACTACACGGTATGCATTTCACAATTCATATACATGTTTATTACTGTAAGAACAGAGTGTTGAACAGATGGCTCATGTAGGTATCGCCTTAGGATTCTTCATATTCCTTCAATTACTCTTCCAGACACTTTTTTTTACAAGACCATCCATCTATGTACAATATTCTTTGTCTTTACAAGTTTTTGAAAGTCATAACTATAACTAAAAAAAAAAAATGTACAAAAATGTAAATTTTCACAAATCATAAGTAGACTTATTCCATACATTATATCTTATGCCTTGTGTTTGACAGTGCCATATGTGCCCCTACCTTCTTGTTCATTCACCCAGCACTATTATTAGTTTTCTGCACCACAGACATTATCATCTAAGACTGCTATTAATTTCCACGTCTCCTTCATTTCCTTCTTGACATGTTAAAAAGTGGAAAAACTACCTTTTAACAAAAATATTATAGTTGTGCTTGAACAGTTGTTTATACAGTATAATACTCAATTATTGAGATGTTTAATTAGCAAATATGCACAGAGCTGTGTTTATGTTTGAGAATCTAATTAAGAAACAACATCCAAAGGTGTAAAAAAAAAAAAAATGTACTCCATATATTTTCACTGAATAATTATGGCATTTTTGAATTGTGTTGTGTGCCTTATGTAAATTGTCTGCAACTGGTATACCAATTTAACTTTTTTTTCCATCACGTGCCTAGTAATTTACAGACAACCCAAAATACTTATAGCTTTTATGTGGGTTAACTTTTTTGTTATCTACAACCCAAACTCGAACACCACTGATATAGCATTTGTTGTACTTTACACTGGGGATTTAGAATGTGATTGCTAAAATATAGTGGCATCATCAGTTACCCGCTACAAGATCCTGTTAAAATAGGGTGTCCTGTGGAGCCATTGGGGGTTGAGAGCGCCTGGAGCTGGTTGGCACTCCAACTGAACCAGGCATCACTAGATTGATGACATTAGCGTTGTCTTGATATTGATTGATCAGCTAAATTAAGCTATTGAAAACCAACTCCTGTAAGGCAGCCTTTAATCAGTTAAACAGAATGGAGACACAGGCTAAAAAAAAGAAAATAAGTCTTTCTATAGATGAGTTCTTAATGCAATCATTTGGTATTTAAATTCTGCCTGAAGATGAGCTTCAAAGCAAATCTGTCAAATGTGTAATAAAATGCCCAAAACTCCTAGCCTTCCTGCACACTGCAATGGACACTGTGCACATATACTGTATATTTTAACTGGTGCCCTGATGTGGAACTGAACTCTGTTGCTGGTCTTTAATAATCTAGGCATATTCCAAAGCATGAAAACATTATCCTGCATCCTCATAATGCAGAACTATAATGTATGCAATTGTTATCAAGATTAGGTATTGTCAACATGTGCCAATAACATTTCAGTGGAGGCAGCAGAAGCTGTTACAGGATTTGAATGAGAGCTGTGGTCCTGCTCTTTTTTGCTTTCAAATGTTTTAAAGTAATTGTAAAGTCTATTTGTTTTCCTTAACCACTTAAGGACCCGCTCATGTACATTTACGTCGGTACTTTAAAGATGGATATCTCGGTAACGGCAGCAGCTGCTGCCACATCCGAGGTATCCATCTTTTCTTTGAGCGGTCCTGTAAATGATAACAGTGGTCTCCTCTGGCGGATTCACCACGAGATTACCGGCACTGGGAGAGGTCCTGTGTCCTGCTGTGTGGGGATGCGAGTGAGGGCAAGATGGCCCCCACCCATCCACATAGCATAGCAGGACGGAAGTGACGTCAAATGACAAATGACATTTTCTTTTTTTTTTGCATTTAAGTCTAAATATGAGATCTGAGGTCTTTTTGACCCCAGATCTCATATTGAAGAGGACCTGTCATGCTTTTTTCTATTACAAGGGATGTTTACATTCCTTGTAATAGGAATAAAAGTGATCAATTTTTTTTATTTTTTTACAGTGTAAAAAATAATGAAACAAATAAAAATAAATAAGAAAACAAAATAATTTTTTTTTAAAGCGCCCTGTCCCGACGAGCTCGCGCGCAGAAGTAAACGCATGTGAGTAGCGGTCATATATGAAAACGGCGTTCAAACCACACAAATGAGGTATCACCGCGATCGTTAGAGCGAGAGCAATAATTCTAGCCCTAGACCTCTGTAGCTCAAAAGATGCAACCTATAGAAATGTTTTAAACATCACCTATTGAGATTTTTAAGGGTAAAAGTTTGACGCTATTCCACGAGCGGGCACAATTTTTAAGCGTGACATGTTGGATATCATTTTACTCAACGTAAAATTATCTTTCACAATATATTAAAAAATTGGCCCAAATTTCTCCGCTCTTAGATCAATTCATAAAGCCACTCGAAATGCAGCACTGTGGGAAATGACCCTAAAAATTTCTTTGCGCTGGTATAACACTCCAGCCAAAGTAGCAAAGTTTGGCAAAGACATTCCTGACACATGCTGGAGATGTGCAAACTCCAAGGGTGACATCTTCCATATACTCTGGTCTTGTCCAGTTATAAGCCCTTACTGGTCAGCTCTCTTCCGCGCACTGTCTGACTTAACTAGCCTCTCCCTCCCTCCTACCCTGGCACTCCTTAATATTAATCTAGATGCCATTCCTGCGAATATGAGACTAGTAGTCACCAATATTCTCCTTGCAGCCAGACTAAGTATAACCAGGCTATGGAAATCTACGAAACCCCCTACAATAGAAAGCACCATCGATTTGGTAAATCTGCACCTCAATTATGAACTAACATTCGCTTCAAGTAGTGGCCGCCTTGCGGAGGTTCATAGAAAATGGCTAGCCTGGACACGATGGTCTGGAGCAGCAAAGTTCCTGTGATTAACTTGATAGCAGTGGCGCCCTGGAATGAAAAATTGCTGTTGAGACTGTCACTAGTTACCCTGTCAGTAAATGATACTCCCTTTCTCATGCATCTACTATGCTCGTTTTCCAGCCTGTTTTTGTTTGCTAACAATTCGTCTACTCTTTTGTACATTGATTAGGTTTTCTTGACGAAGAACTGGTGTATATTCTGCTCTATATATTATTCCATACCGACTTGTATTGTAATTTGCTGTTTTACTTGTTTTGGAAATAAATAAAAACTATTGAAGAAAAAAAAAAAATTGGCCCAAATTTATTGTTGTCTTATTTTTTAATTCAAAAAAGTGATTTTTTTCCCAAAAAAGTGCACTTGTAAGACCGCTGCGCAAATACGGTGTGACAAAAACGATTGCAATGACCACTATTTTATTCTCTAGGGTGTTAGGAGAAAAATATATAATGTTTGGGGGTTTTAACCACTTAAGGACCGCCGCATGTACATTTACGTCGGCAGAATGGCACGTACAGGCACATTGGCGTACCTGTACGTCCCTGCCTAGACGTGGGTCGGGGGTCAGATCGGGACCCCCCTGGTACATGCGGTGGTTCCGTAGGCTGTGGGAGCGATCCGGGATGAGGGGGCGGCTGTTCGTTTTTGTCCGCCCCCTCCGGATCGCTCCCAGCCAATGCGCGTCCGCCACCTGCCCTCTTCCTGTGTAAACACAGGAAGGGGGAAGTGATGTAATCTCTCCTCTCTGCTGTATTTTCAACCGCCGCTGAGGAGAGAAGACATGCACAACACTACACTGACACAGTAACACACAGGCACATAAACCCCCCCCGATCACCCCCCTGTCACACTGTCACTGAATGCAGTGATCATATATGTACTGATCACTGCATTTAGTGTCAGTGTGACAGTTAGTGTGACAGGCAGTTAGTGTTAGGTCCAGGGTAGCCCCCGTACCCCCCAATAATGTTTTAACCCCTTAATCACCACCCTAGTTAACCCTTTCACCCCCTATTGCCAGTGTCACTAAGCGATAATTTTTCTGATCGCTGTATTAGTGTCACTGTTGCCGCTAGGTAGCTAGTTTTTTTTTATTGCGATTTTTTTTTTACTAAAGACATGTGGCTGAATAAATTTTGGCCTAAATGTTTGACTAAAATTTAGTTTATTCGATTTTTCTTATAACAAAAAGTAAAAAATATTGTTTTTTTTTTCAAAAATGACGCTCTATTTTTGTTTATAGCGCAAAAAATAAAAATCGCAGAGGTGATCAAATACCATGAAAAGAAAGCTCTATTTGTGGGAAGAAAAGGACGCAAATTTAGTTTGAGAGCCACGTCGCACGACCGCGCAATTGTCTGTTAAAGCGAAACAGTGCCGAATTGTAAAAACGCCTCTGGGCATTTAGCAGCATATAGGTTTGGTCCTTAAGTGGTTAAGTAATTTTCTAGCAAAAAAACTGTTTTAGTTTTGTAAACGCCAAATATGAAAAACACCCAAGGTTAAACATAACAAACATGTTATACCTACCTGCTCTGTACAGTGGTTTTGCACAGAGCAGCCCAGATGCTCTTTTTCTTGGGTCTCTCTTCGGGTCTCCTGGCCCCTCCCTTCCGTTGAGTGTCCCAGAAAGAAGCTTGCTATGGGGGCAACAAGTCAAGTCACAGCTCCCTGTGTCTTTTCAAACATAGAGCAGCACCTCGGTCCCACCCCTTTCTCTCCTGATTGGCTGGCTGACAGCATCGGGAGCCAATGATGCCGTGCTGCTGTCTCCGCCAATGAGGAGGGGAGTCCCAGCCAGATAAGTGTTTCATACAACATCGCTAGATAGAGATGGAGCTCAAGTACGTATTAGGGGGGTTGAGGGGTGCTGCTATACACAGAAGGCTTTTTATCTTAATAAATAGAATGCATTAAGATAAAAATCCTTCTGACTTTACAACCACTTTAAATTAACATTTATTTTCCAGTCTAGTGAATATGTAATAACCAGTGTTCTTAAGTAAGAAAGAAAAACTATAATATGTGTTCGTCATACTTTCAAGCTCCTTTTAGCCACCAAGAGATTTGGGAAAAGCGTTGGGTTTAGACCAAAGTAGAATTGGATCTGAACTTTGCCCGTTCGGTGAACGGGCACCGTAAATGGGGTGTTCGCCCACCAAATAGAATGTCTGACTGCAGCAGGAAGTGATACATTTAGCAGAATTATGACTACCATTGCTAAATGCGATAGTTTTGTGCTCCGACTGGTTGTCAGGGCCATTGTCTTCCTAGAAACTATTTACCCATACCTGCCCGATCATTCAGCTAGCAGCCAGAGATTCCTGGCTGACAGCTGAATTTAAACAAAGGGCCATGGACATGCAGGACAATATTTGGTCAATGACATCAGCCTCCATCCCTGACCCTTTGTTTTTAAATCATCTGTCAGTCAGGACTCATTTGGCAAGGAGCGGTAATGGAAAAAAATGTGTGTATGGGTCGGTGTCTCTTTTCTTTAAGTGAGTCACAAGAATCTTGTTGGACCTACACTGTGGCACTTTTTTTCAAAAAATGTATGTGCTTATTTACATTTTTTATTTTTTTTAATGCGTATTGGTACTTACATTCCAATCTGCAAGAGATGGTTGCTGCCCCTGAGATTTGGTTATGAGTGGAGCTGCCACTTTTCAGTGGATCAGGTGCTATCTGACCTTTCTTTGCTTGGGGGTCTGACAAAAGGGCTAGCTGCTTTCCTTTGGGTAGCAGCACCTGCTGGTGATTGGTTTTTATACATTGGGGGTTAAAAAAGTTTTGCACACACACATCAATGGATTTTAAATTGGGATTTATTTCACTAATGTGTTATTTATCATTTATTCACACAAATAGAGTGTTCTTTTGGAAGTATTAATATCACCACTGCGTTTTGCTTTATATAAAAAAAAGAAACAATTTGCATTTCTTAGTTTCTGTTAAACTATTTTGCAAATAAATAATCGTTCTGATGTTGTTGGGACACTGGTACACTGACAGATGTTTTTGTGTAATGGTACACTATGATAGATGTTGATGTTTCAATGGAACACTATTGCAGAAGATGATGTGCACTAATACACTGGGACAGATGATTTTTTTCCACTGGTACACTGTGATAGATAGGTTGATGAGACACCGGTACACTGTGATGTGCACTGCTACACTTGGACAGATGTTGATGGGACGCTAGTACAGGTGTTGATGGACTGCATACTGATGGCTGCGCTGTGTGGGATCTGTGTGCAGCTGAACAGTGAAATCAGTAGCTAAGCACAAATCCCTGACAGACGGCATAGAGTCCCGATCTGTGATGTGCTGTGTCCAAAGGACACAGCAGTCACGGAAATCTCCTGATGCATGTCCCAGGGGGCTCACAGGAGGCATGATTTTGGGAGTATGTCCATCGACGCCCTCCCAAAACTGGAAAGAAATGCTGTAGCTGTCTTTTCGCTTGAGCACCGTTGGGAAGCAGTTAATTATACACTATACAGGGTGGCTGTTCTGTGCAGAATATTGTGATTCTGCACTCTCGCATAGGGGCACGCCTCTATTACCTTTGATCTATAGGTTGTGTGTTGCATGTTTCAAGGCAACATTGTGAATATTCAATGATTTTAATATTGTTTAAAATGTGTTTTTGCAAATAATACATTTATATACTTTTTAAACTATGCAGTTAGTGTTGTGCCTATAAAGTCTATCATCCAAATTCCTCTTCTTAATTCAAATATATTGGGACATGGCATATATGTACCTATCTCTCGTATCCACAGTACCACTCTGTGATGATGCAAATGTAATCTGTCTCTACTGTGATAAGTCACACCAGATGCCAACCAGGGGGTTCCACTCACTGGATGTCTGCCAGCACCCACTGATCGGTAAGGAGAGACACAGGAGGCAGGGCTCTATCAGAAGGGAAGGGATGGATTATATTTTCCTGCAAAGCATGGGATAAAATCCACCACATCCCTTAGTAAAAACACCACACAGTGTACATAAAAACATTGGTTAGGAAAACATTTAACCCGTTGAGCACCCTAGATATTAAACCCCTTCCCAGCCACTGTCATTGGTACAGTGACAGTGCATATTTTTATGTATTAGTGTGAGTTAATTTCAGTTAGTGTCACACTGTCTGCCATACTGTTGTAGTCCCGCTATAAGTCACTGATCACTGCCATTACTAATATAAAAAATAAATAAATAAAACTCCCAGTAAATTTACAATTTTTTACAGACGCTATAACTTTTGTGCAAACCAATCAATACGCTTATTGGGATTTTTACCCAAAATATGTAGCAGAATACATATTAGCCTAAATTTATGAAGACATTTTATTTTTTGTATTTTTTTATTGGAAATGTTTTATAACAGAATGTAAAACATATTTTTTTTTTTGTGCAAAATTGTTGTGTAATTAAATACAACCAAAATAAACGTCTATTTTGGGGAAGAACGGACATAAATTTAATTTATGTTAGCGTTGCATGACTACGCAATTGTCAGTTAAAGTAACACAGTGCTCTATATAAAAAATGACCTGGTGGTTAAAGCCTTGTATATGTATCTACAGTATACATTATATGAATTATCACAATTAAACTTATACTGAATTGTCAATTTCAACTATTGGGCCAGATTCAGGTACAATTGCCCTGGCGCAGAGTATCAGAGATACACTATGCCGCCGTATTTTACCTGGCTCTAAGACAAATTCAGGTAGATTTCGGCCCGTAAGGTACAGCGGCGTAGTGTATTTCTCGCGGCGGAATCGAAATACGTGATTAGGGGGCGTGAAGCATTTAAATTAGGAGCGTCCCCGCGGCGATCGAACTGCGCATGCTCCGTTCTGAGATTTCCCACCGTGCATTGCGCGAAATAACGTTGTTACGTCATTTTTTTTTAGTAGCGTCGTTTACGTACATTCCTATTCCCGGACGACTTACGCAAAAAATAAAAAAAATATTGAAAATCGACGCGGGAACGACGGCCATACTTAACATGGGCCGTCTAACTATAGACCAGCTAATAGCTGGTATAACTTTACACAGCAAAAATATGACTACAGATGCCGTAAGAGATTGCAAAGGACGATCGTAACTTCGTGGATCGCCAGAAAAAGCTCATTTGCATCCCCGATGCGGAAAATGACCCGAACTCCACCCAGCGGGCGCAAAAAGATTGCAGCGTAGATCCGAAGGTGTAAGCCTGTCGGATCGAAGCCTGAAGCCGTCGTATCATGGTTTGAGGATTCAAACTAATGATACGACGCAGGTAATTTGAAAGTACTCCGGTCTAACAGGAGATAGACTGGAGTAAGGGCTCTGTGAATCTTGCCCATTGCTTGTATTGCTGTTACGTTACAAATTAAAGTGTATGCTGTGGCTATAGAATTCCTTCAAACATTATTCAAATTGGAAGCTCCACAACCCCTCCACCATTAAACAATATTTTTAGTAATTCTTTTGTCATTAGTATGTTTCCCCTTGCAGTGCCCATGCCACTAGGGGGCCCCATCAAGGTTGCCAGGCTCAGTAAAACCAGGGACAGTATGTAAAAATCTGTGTTTTTTCAAATCCCAAAATTATAGCTGCTCCACCTCTCCAGTACCTTTTCAGTGTGTGTATGTGTATTCTGCGTGTATGTATACTGTGGGGTCAATTCACAAAGCTTTATTTCCAGATTCCGGTCATCATTTTAACGATTTTGCACGTTATTGAAGCTAGTTTAATTCACTAAACGATTTAACGTTTTGAAAAATCATCAAATAACGTTTCACTACACGGAACCGATATTTTAAGGTGTGGCAATTCACAAAGATTTTTTTTACACTTATCGATCGTTAAGCAATCGTTACATAAGCACCTCCCTCAGGGTGTCGTTATGACATTTCCCTGGCAATATTTCATTGTTAGAGGAAGCTTTTGGCGATTCAGTTTTGTAGTAAAGTTTTTAGTAGTTTTGGGCAAGATGGAACCATTTGGATGTGCTCTATTTTAACTTAAAATTATCCAGAGGCGAAGAAGAACACGTCATAATGTTGTTTAGATTTATAAACGTGTATTATATGCGTACTATTTTGGATGACCCAGAGCCCCAGCTCCACCCACCTAAAAACAGGACTCCCAGAAGACTTCCACAGAAGGAAAGGAAACCCTTAAAGGGACCTAGGCTTAACTTCACCTGCCTACACCTGTTGTTGGGCTTTAGCTAGTTTTGTTACAATAAGCCACGCTGTTGCAAAGGTAGCCCGAATATAGCAGAAAAGTAGCACAGGTGCTGAAAGCAAATTTGCATCCTTGTCAGTTTGAATGAGACCAAAATGTACTGCTATTATTTAAAAAAATATTAAATATAATAAGCTAAAAAAAAATTTTTTTCCTTGCATGTCCCCCTCGGATCTAAAGCGACTGTACTTCCAAGTGCATTGTCAGTGCAATTTCAAGTGCACTTTGCACTTGTAGTGCAAAGTCCATTTGCCTTTAGTAAATAACCTCCTAAGGGCCCTTTCACACGGAGCGGATCAGTATTGATCCGCCCCATGTGTGTCCGTCTGCTCAGCGGGGATCCTCCGTAAATGCCCGCTGAGCTGTCGGCTGAGAGGGCGGTCCCCGCACACTGTGCAGGGACCGCCCTGTTTTTTCTCCACCCTCCCCTATTGGGGAGCGGATGAACACGGAGCGTGTGTCCGTGTTCATCCGATCCGCTCTGCAGACGGAAGAAAAAATAGGGTTTTCTTCCTTCTGCAAAAGCTGATCTTTGCGGAGTCGGATGATTACGGGCTAAATCTAATCTTAAACCTGCTTCCACCCCCAATCATATTCTTATACTAACTAGCCTGTACAGGAAAGATGTCTATACTTACTTCTTCTAAGGGTGTTCTAGACTGGTTACGTGATTGGCTCCCAGTGGCAGCTTTAGGGGAGTGGAGAGATCGCTGAAAAAGGCTGCAATGCCTGTGAGGTCATGTCATCCATAGGCTTACTGAGGCATCTGTTGTCAGCTGTCCCTCTTCTCCCATGAAGCCAGTGCTTGGAGACATTCACGTGACTAGACTGGGAAGTCCTGAGGATAAGTAAGTATACACATCTTTCCTCTACAGGCTAGTTAGTGTAGGACTTAAAATGGGGGTAGAAGTAGATTTAAAATTAAGTTTAGCCTAGAGTTCTTCTTTATCTTTTCTTTACCTATTTATATATCCATAGTAATTCCAGAGTTCTCCTTTACCTTGTCTTCACTTATTTATTTACCCATAGTAATATACATTCTGTAAATTGACTAACAAGTGTGGATTATCCAGACAATGAAATTAGTACTTGCAGGAAAGCAAAGAGATATATGTTTATTATTCAAGCAGAATCAATTTATAAACATTTCTATTTTATTTTTTTATTTTTAACAATTCAAAGTTATAGTTTAAAATAAAGTACATTTATTAACTTACATTTGTAAACAACTCCTCCATTGCATCTCACATTTTGTTATAAACACTTGTCAAAGTTTTCATCTTTGTAGTCATTAGTAATAACAGAACCTAATAAATAATGGAAAATAATGTATATTTTTTTGCAATGAATACGTTGCACACTATCAAAAGTTATGTATTATTAAGAGATTATTATCAATTTGTATTTGTTCTCTTGTAATGAGAGCACACACACTAACTTCACCACATGTTCATCAACTAATTGAAAATTACTGTACATTTGAGTGTGAAGAGCAATGTCAAGAGCAAAGTGATGTAACAGCTCCAAGCAATAACTTAGCGAAGACAAAGCTGATTAGGGAGCAGTCCCTGGAGGACACCCAAGCTTTTCCTACAGAACTAATTGCCTTTTTCCTAAAAATGTGACAGAAAGAATAAAAAAGCAACTATTACACAGACCAAGTTGTCAATTCTGTCTGCATGGCTCAGCTTAATACTGCAAACTGAGAGGATAATACATGTATTGTGATTTGTACAGCAGATTGTGTATTTTGAAATATCTAAAGACATTTACAGATGTGAAGTTTGTACTGAGGCAATGAAAGTAGGCCTATTAAAATATATAAATCTTGTATAATAATAAATCCGGTATAATAATATTAAAAACTTTCAAATATAAACAAAAAAGTCAGTGCTACTACCCATACTGTACCCATACAACACATAGTTAGCAGAGCTATCATGTCACTGTATACTTAAACAGCATACCTATAAAGGTACAAAAAAACAGCACAGTTTATTGAAAGCAGTATGCAGTTTTGCAGAAACGTACTACAGTCCATTTAACATGGTATCCTATGTGACACGTTCACATGCGTTTTTAGCCAATGTGTTTTTGTAAAGGGTCAAGAACTTCTTTCCTGCAGCAGATTGCGTTTTGCGTGTAATAGACTTTAATAGCCCTGCACCAAAAATGTAAGTGTTGCGTTTTTGCATGGGTTTCGCTTTTTTTTTTCTAATAGAAAAGGCTCCTTGACAAGTTTCGAAACAGCTGTTAGGCCAGGATCTGGGGTCCCCCTTGTTAAAGGAGGCTTCCAGATCCTGATAAGCCCCCAAACGCAGAGCCCCACAACCACTGGCAAGGGTTGGTGAAGAGGCCCTTGTCCCCATCAACATGGAGACAAGGTGCTTTAGGGGGTCAAACCTTCCCAACCCAAAGTACCTCTCCATGTTGAGGGCATGTGGCCTGGTAGGGTTCAGGAGACTCGCTCGTTTTCTCTTTTTTATCGGACAAATGTTTGCTGTGAGAACAGAAAAACTTTCCGGCAACAAATGTCCTACGTCGGCTAATCCAATTGTGTGTACACAAGTCCATTGGACTAAAGTCCAAAGTACAAGCATGCATGCTCAGAACCTATGCTAAATATCAGACAACAATAGCAAAAGTTGACCAAAGGGTGGTAAAGAGCAGAAAAACCACGTAGTACGTCTATTACGTCACTGCGTTCATGTTTGTTGGCTGCCGTGTGTATGCATACCAAGTTCACGGCCAACGCCCATTTGGAGCAAAATCTACGGAAAAGTCAGTTGGAAGTCCATTTGTGTGTATGAGGCTTTAGAAGCTTCAGGTGTTTGTCCTCATTGTGATTGTGATGTGCTTTTAGATGGAAAGGTCGCAGGGTGAGAGGGAGCAGGATTAATGATCTGGGTGGGTGTAAAGAATTTTTATACTGGGAGGTTCAAATTGTGACAGGAAGCAGTGAGGGGCTAAGCTGTGTGAGACAGCCAAGAACTTAGTAGTAGATGATGACTTTTGATATTACCTAAACAAAAGTAGCATTAGCCGTTTGTGGAGAAAAAAAGAAGGCATTGTGGTGGATTGATTATTAATGTAACCTCTTTGAGAGGTATTTAAGAACTTGTTGCTTATAAATTATTTATCACTGGGGATGAACTTAAAGTTTGGTTCAATCACGTTCAGACCAAACTTTTGCAGTTAGGACTTTTGTCTGATTAACATACTTTTTACTCATTCAGTAGGAGATGAATTCTTAGGGGGAACCGTGTTTATTGTGGGGTCGCCCATTAACCTGTATATGTCTGGTATAGATCAAGGGACTTCCCAGCCATTTGTTTACAAACAGAAATAAAGTGCCTGTAGCTCTTTTTTGCTGGAAATGTAAGCTTCACTTTTTTTCTTTTTAAATGCACTGGTGGGTTGTATACAGATGCACCACTTCACAGGCAGGATACAGACACCCCCCAGCCATGTTATGTAAAGAAATTTAGCATTTTTAACATTGGCCTTAAAGCTCAATGTTAAAATTGCTGCTTCCTGCCAAATGAAATTTCAAAAATCTTTTTTTTTTTTTGCTTTAGATGTTCCTTAGAACAGTTGTTTGCCTCCCATTACCACTTGTTTGAAAATATCAATTATGCCGCGTACACACAACCGTTTTTCATGACGAGAACATATTTTTTTTTAATTAGTTGTGAAAACGGTTGTGTGTATGCTCCAGAGCTCCAGAGCATTTTTCTCGACGAGAAAAATGGGCGTTAAAAATTTAGAACCTGCTCTATTTTTTCTCGTCGTTTTTCACGTCATGAAAAATGATCTTGTGTAGGCTTTAACGCGCATGCACAGAAGCAAGTTATGAGATGGAAGCGCTTGTTCTGGTAAAACTAGCGTTCGTAATGGAAATAGCACATTTGTCATGCTGTAACAGACTGAAAAGCACGAAAACTGAAAAGCGTAAATCTTCTCTCACCAAACTTTTAATAACACGCGATAACACTAAATCAGCAAAAGTAGCCCAAACGGTGGCGCCATTCCAATGTACGTCACCGCGCTTTTCTCGAGCATTTTTTTTCACGATCGTGTGTATGCAAGGCAGACTTGAGAGGAATCACTTAGAGAAAAGCTTTGTTTTTTTCAATGACATCAATAACGGTTGTGTGTACGCCACATAAGCCTTGAAAATGGTCATTACTGTTTTTTTAACATTCAGCTCCTATTGTCTTCAATAGGGTTCAGAACTTTACTTATGTTCTGTGAGCCTGCCTTGAATTTAACTCAGGTACATTCAGGCTCATCTCTACTTATCATGCATGTATCTAAATCTAGGTCCACTTTGAATAATTTTCCAAAGGCACAAGGCTATTAAAAGGTTGTTTGCTATATGCTCAGACTAGAATTCAGAATTGCAAGAAGCTCAGACTGTATTTGATAAAATGTTATGGATTTATTTTTATCCAAGTACTGACACAGACATGAACTTTTGTCTTTTATTCTGGCTGTTTGTGCATTTTACAAAGCTGCATGTTCAGGTTAACATTATTTTTTGCCTTGAAACTCTTTAACATTTCCTCTGGTCTGAAACAGACTGCAGGATTAAAAGTTTTAAGAAGTTTGACAAAAGGCTGAAGAGATTGCGACAGACAGGTTTATCTAGTGTGTTAATCTCTTTGTTTCATAGTATTAAGTTATTTTCAGCTTTAAAGTTACTCCTAAAATACTGATTTAAATATGAAACCCACTTATGGGTGTACGATAAATTGTTTCTATATGTTTGATTTATTATAGATTTATATCATGGAATTGTTTTTGCTTTTATTTAACCAAACTGAAAATATAACAGCCAAGTACATTGGTGGCAATCTGTATGCAATCAAAATTGGAGAGTATTTATAGCCATTTTTTTTTTTTGCATAGGTAAGGGTTAAAACGCCAGACAATTAACTTTTACTGTTTTTGGACCATTGAGCACATTTTATTTCACTTCACTTCACTTTCTATCCCAGAGAGACAAAAGGAAGTTGAAGAAAAACTCGCAAATTGACGGTAATTGTCCTCTTAGTCAGTTGTCCCTGAAACTAGTGCCATTACTGGAAGATTTCCCCTAACATTTTGGTCTGAGGACAATTATAAAATAATAGATTTCTTCTTTCTTTCTTGGTGACAATGATCACATGGAGAAACAGGTTGTTAAAAATCACCAGTGGAAATCCAGAAAGCAATATATACTTGGGACTAACCCTTCCCCACATCATCCAAAACTAAAAAAATAAGTAATATTCAAACAAACAAAACCAGAGGCATATTGGACTATACAGACCAGAAAATTTGTATACATCAAATTCATAAAAATACAGTACTTTATTCAATTATCACAATGTTAAAAAGATGTGGTTTCTTTACACCTATCCAATTTCAAAACTAAACCTATGGAAATCTATTGCACGAGAATAAATAACATAAAGTTACTGATGTTGGCCATTAGCGTCACAAAAACCATCACAAAAACCTTTATATATATATACATATTCCTAACATGTGCCTGATGTACTATGTACTTTTATGAAAAAGAATCCTGTTCTGTTTGTATTGCTTTCTTTGTGTGAAATATCTGGTGTTCCTGCCAGTCACTCTGTTTGTCTAATAAATATTGACCACACTAGGCAAGAGAGAACAGTGTGGCCGGTTATTTTTAGCTGTGCTGAGAACCTAGCCTGTTCTCCTCTAATAATCAGACTTGTGCTGACACCCCCCCTGCACAACCATTCATTGGGAAGCTCAGTGTGCTGCTGTTTCGCCTCCCCTAGCTCTCTAAGATCCCTATGCAGCTGAGAACAGAGGTCAGATGATCTCTCATAAAAATAGAAAAAAATAAATATTTTTAATGTTTTTAACTTTATTTTCACCTGGTGATCAGCCAGTAACACACATTCTGTCCTATATCATGTCCACTACACTGGATGAGCAACATACACTTTTAGACAGCAGAATTGTCAATCTAGGGAGAGGGTGTTAGATGCACTGGCATTAGCTAACCCGTTTTGAACAGCTTTTTTTCAGGTTGTTTTCACCATCTTGTTCTGAAATAGCCTCAAGGTGTGTTTTGGCTCATATCTTGCTGTAGAAAGACCTGACCAACTAAGAATTGACCAGTGGGTATTGCATTGCTTTGCCATTCACTCAATTCTCTTCTACATTGGTATCTTTTTAAATCACTGGAGTCTGTAATCACACAACTTTTGAAGCTTCAAGAAACACTCTGTCCGGTTGCAAATATAATATTGCAAAAATGTGTAAACAAGATGATACATAATTGCCAACTGGTTTTTCCTTTTGCTGAGACGTCTTTCATACCAAGTTTTACAAAATTACATTGGGATTAGGCATGCTTGGGTGGATATAGGGATCAAAGGTTTAAGTTTGCTAGGGGAAATATTGTACTTAAGGTTAGGGGCCCTTTGATAGGTTACTTTAGGATTAGGTTAAACTTAAGAACAAGATTTCCCCTAGGAATCTGGCTATTTATTTATCTTAAGGTTTTATCCATTTTTATTATATTTATTTATTGTGATTGGTATACATAGTTCTACTGATGTCCTCCTTGAATTCAATATGTATAGGTTAGACCATAGAGATGGGTCAAACACTCCCCTGTTCAGTTTGCAGCAAAACTCTCAAACAGGGGAAAAGTTCTAACCCTAAAAGTGAACCCCATTGAAGTCTATGGGAGCCAAGTAGGGAAAATCAAATGTGCCCATTTGGAAGGATTATATGCAAGTAATTGGCCATAAAAAGGGTATGGGGGTCCAGGTACTGCACATGGGGGACATGTAAAACTATAGTTTTTTTCAGGAGCAATGATTTTAATTGTGCTTAAAGTGCGACAATAAAAAAATCCCCTTAAATATAGTGCCTGGGGGATCCCCTTAGTCTGCCTGTAACGTGGTGCATCTCGTGACGTTATGGACTGGTGCATGTCCTTGTGATGTCATGGACAGGTGCATGCTGGGTCAGTGATGTCACAAGGGGATGGAGCCACCAGGTAATGTCGCCACCCATAAAAGAACTGCCAAAATAGAGGAGGCAATCGGCGGTCAGCTGTTAATGAGTGCAGAGCATTTTTTTTTTCTTTTTTGAGTGCTGCGGTGGGATTGACGGTGGATTTAAATCAGGAGACACTGGTCTGTTTTTTGTTTTGTATTCTTTAACCACTTGACCACTGGGCACTTAAACCCACTTAACAACAAGACCAATTTTCAGCTTTCAGTGCTCTCACATTTTGAATGACAATAACTCAGTCATACAACACTGTAACCAAATGACATGTTTGTCCTTTTTTTTCCACAAATAGAGCTTTCTTTTGGTGGTATTTTATCACCTCTGCGGTTTTATTTTTTTTCGCTATAAATGAAAAAAGAACAAAAATTTTGTAAAAAAATGAATTGTTCTTCATTTCAATTATAACATTTTGCAAAAAAGTAATTTTTCTTCATAAACTTGGCCTAAAATGTATACTGCTACATATCTTTGGTAACAAAACAAAAAAAAATTAGATATTATTTAGTCTGGGTGAAAGTTATAGGGTCTAAAAGCTATGGTACCAATTACTGAAAATTGATCAATTTGATCACATCTGATGTACTGACAGCCTCTCTCATTTCTTGAGACCCTAACATGCCAGAAAAGTACAAATACCCCCCAAATGACCCCTTTTTGGAAAGAAGACATTCAAAGGTATTTAGAAAGAGGCATTGTGAGTTTTTTGAAGTTGTCATTTTTTCCCACAATTCTTTGCAAAATCAAGATTTTTTTCATTTTTATTTTCTTTCCACAAAATTTTCATATTAGCAGGTTATTTCTCACACACAGCATATGCATACCACAAATTACACCCCAAAACACATTCTGCTATTCCTCCCAAGTATGGCGATACCACATGTGTGAGACTTTTACACAGCGTGGCCACATACAGAGGCCCAACATGCAGGGAACGCCATCAGGCGTTCTGGAGCACCCAGACCAATTCTGACATTTCTCTCCTACATGGAAAAATCATCATTTATTTGCTCGAAAATTACATAGAACCCCAAAACATTATATATGCTTTTTTAGCAAAGACCCTAGAGAATACAATGGCGGTTGTTGCAACTTTTTATCGTGCATGGTATTTGCACAGCAATTATTCGAACACATTTTATTTGGAAATAAAACAGTTTTGTGCTTTTAAAAAAAAAAAAACATTGGCCCAGATTCACGTACATCTGCGCATTATTGGACCGGCGTAGCGCACCGCCTTTACGTTAGACTTGCGCAATTTTGCCGCGTAATCACCCTATTCTCGTAGCTTTTGCGCAGGAAATTGCGCAAGCGTAACGTTTTTTCCGAGGCGTAAGGAGGAGTAATACAAATTGGGAAGGACGTGGGCGTGTTACATTGAATTGAGCCGTGACCCCATGCAAATGAAGGGCCGGCCAGCTCGCGCATGCGCGCGTGAAGGAGACCATGTCAGCTCCGCTGTGCACATGCTCACAACTCGGGAGCGGCGCAATCAGTGAAATTGGAAAAGGACTAGGGCAACGCTGTGAACTACGCAGACAGCATAAATAGACACACACAAACGCACTTGCATTGCAAAAGTACATCCCTTTGTCCCTTCCCATTTAACCAAGTGCTTTTGTTCCTGTTGTTCGTTGCAGTGTGTCTTGTAGTTGTCAGATTAGTGTTCTGTGTGATCAAGTGCTTGTTGGTATATTTGTGAAAGTGTTTTTTGATAAGTGTTTGAGAGACTGTTTGTTTGATTGATATATTTTTGTTCGTTTTTTTTCTTGCAGTTTTTTTGGTTTATATTGTTTTGTGACAGTTTCTTGCTGAGTAGTTTTCTGTGTGTGTTCTTGCTTGATTGTTTGTGCTTGTTTGTGTGATTGAATTTTGTTGACTGGGACTGATTGTTTTTGGAAGTATGACTGAGAGAAAAAGAAAGCTCAATTTTACTGTGGGGGAAAAAAGAATTCTTGCCCGGGCCATTAGCGAGTATGGGCGTTTTCTCCACGGCCCGCAGAGTGCCAACACCACCCCGGCCAGGAGGAGGGAGATTTTGGATCTGATCACTGAGCAGGTCAATTCATCGGGGGAGGGGGAGACACGGACCAGGTCTGGGATTGACAAAAAAATCAACGACCTCCGGCGTCTGGTCAAAAAGAAACTGGCCGCAATGCATGCCCATGCTAGGGGCACAGGAGGGGGCCCACCATGCCGTATTAGTCTGACAGCGACGGAGCGTGCGGTGGCCCTGACCTTTCACCGGCATGAAGTGGAGGGCCTGCCAGGCTTTGACACAAGTCCGGTCCCCGTGGTGCCAGGTAAGGTTTTTTTTACAATCAGGTGTGTAGCATGTGTGGGGGAGGGGGTGAAAGGGAATATGTGGCAAGTGTGTGGATCCTCCAACCTGTGAATGTTTTGTGTCATCCACAGATGTGCAGGAGGGTGCAGGGCCATCTGGGCTGACCGCACCAACCCCAGGACAGCAGCCTAATGAGGCCCCCCCAACAAGGCCGGAGTCCGTGGAGGAGGTTCAACAGGAGGAGGGGAATCATGAGGAGGAGGATAATCATGAGGAGGAGGGGAATCATGAGGAGGAGGGGAATCATGAGGAGGAGGAGTCAGGCACTGGACGATTGGGTTTTGCGGACTCTTCCCCTCTGGCTGGCAGAAGCCTGCCCTCCCTAAGGGGCAGCCCCCCCCTCCTCCCCCAACATGGCTCCCCTCACAAGGGCCTCCCCTTCTCCCCGGCCACAACCATCAGCTGGAGGCAGGATTTCATCCCAGAGCACCAGGGGGGCGCCCAATCTCCTGCCCGCCAGTCTGAGAAGGGACCAGGCCCTCCAGACCCGCCATATGGGACAGCTCAGCCAGACTTTGGGGCGGATGGAGGAGAGCCTGTCCTCCATCAAGGATACGCTGGGTAACCTGGACTCCCACTCCCGGGCTTTCACAACCTGCCTAAACGAACTGCAGACGACATCAGCAGGCGTTGGGCAGGATGTGAGGTCCCTTACCCAGGCTATCCAGGCCAACACGGCAACACTTGGTGCTGCCCTGGACAGAATTGCCGTGGGCTTGGAGGGCAGGCCGCCAGGTGGGCAGAGATCGGGGGCTGCTCCTCCTTCCCCGGGTTTGCCCCTCCCCCATGAGTCTCCCCTGAGGGGCCGGGGCCGTGGCCGGGGGCGCCCCAGGCGTGGCTCACACAGAGGGCAATAATTTATTTTTCCCCCTTTTTTTTTTTTTGGCTGACATTTTTTGCTTTTTTTTTTTGTTTTTTGATGACATTTTTTTTTTATTTTGGGTTGTGCATGCTGTTTGAATGTGGGGGTGACATTCCTGCTGGAAAAGGGGTGTCATCCTCAATTTTGGTGGAGAAGGGTTCCCCAGGACAAGGGAGAAGTGATCCTCAGGTCCGTGTGATTGGTGTATGAATGTTCAGTGACATAATTGGAGCCTTGACGTGGCGTTACTGCTCACCAGTCCTGCATGGTGGACTGGTGCCAATCCAATTTGATGTGGATGTGGGGTGTGTGTGCTAGGGACCACAGTGGTGTGCATGCATGCATTCTCATTGTGCCATGATTAATGTGTATGTTTAACGTGCAAAGATGCCCAATATGAGCTGCCTCCTGGCTGCTCTTCCCTCAGAAGACGGGGTATCCTCGGTTAGGGGTTGATTGTCTGGTTGGGGGGTCAGGTCATCACGTAGCTCAACCTGCAGGCCCTTCCTCACTGCGAAATTGTGCAGCATGCAACATGCAGCGATGATATGGCACACAAAGTTTGGGGAATACAACAGTGTACCCCCAGACTTATCCAGGCATCGGAAACGTGACTTCAGGAGGCCAAAGGTGCGCTCCACCACTGCACGGGTTTTGATGTGTGCTTGATTGTATCTTTCCTCTCCTGGGGTTTGGGGGTTTCGGATTGGAGTCATGAGATGGGGTCCCAGTGGATATGCAGAGTCACCTGTAAGGGAAAAGACAGGAGCATGTTAGTCATGCATGTGCCACTTGTGAGGTGTGCATCACGGGAGGGGATAGTCATGCCTGACTCCCATGTCACTCACCAACTAGCCAGGTGTTCCCATACACGTTCTGATCGAATTCCAGTCGGATGTGGCATTGATTGTATATGTAGCTGTCATGGCTTGATCCGGGGTGTTTGGCACGGACGTGCCATATGAGGCCTTGGGCATCAACTATCACCTGTACGTTGATGGAGTGCCAATGCTTCCGATTGCGGTACATGTGCTCTGTCTCCTGGGGGGGCTGGAGTGCCACATGTGTGCAATCAATGGCCCCGATGGTGCGTGGGAACCTGGCAAATCTGTAGAAATCTGTCACTGCCTTCAGTCGCAGCTCCTCAGTGGTGGGTTTAATGATTTGGTTGGCCATGCGTGTGAGGATTGCAGGGACAACCTGGTGCACACATCTGCTCATGGAGGACTGTGACATCCCAGCCACCACTCCACTTGTACGCTAAAAAGAGCCACTGGCAAGGACATGGAGTGTTGCCAGTACCTTGACCAGTGGCTGCACTGCATGTGAACGGTGTGTTGGGCTGGTGAGGTCCTCCTGCAGGGTTGTGGTTAATTCCAGGATGGCATGAGGGGTGAATCTGAAGATGCGAAACACCTCAGAATCACTCATGCCAAACAGGTCTATGCGGGTGCGGTATATCCTCTCCCGTGCCATCCTCCGTGCCCTCCTGCTTCTTTGCTCATCTAAAGTCAGTAGTGCAGCTATGAGCGATGATGCCCCTGGCATGTTGGCAGTCAAATTGTAGTGCAACACGTGTGTGTGTGGTCTGCTCCTCACTAACGGTGTTGCTTTCTGTGAGATGTAGACGTTTTTTCAAATTTTAGACCACCTTTTATGTGCTCTAATTTTAGACAGAAGATTTTGCTGTTGCGCACACCGCGTAGCCTGCGCAGCAACAACGTTTTTTTGTGGATCCCCGCAACTCCCTCATTAGCATATTTGACTAGCAAATCAATGGTGTGTCTATCGCACTTTTGCGCGGAAGGATGCGCCAGTCTAACGAAATTACGCGGGACAAAAAAAAGTAAAGTTTTTGCGTATCTCGTTCTGGGGATGCCGCGCAACGAAATGCACGCGCACATTTAGACTTACGCACGCGCATCTCCTGTTGCGCAGGCGTAATCGCTCTGTGAATCTGGGCCATTAAATTTAGCCCAATGTTTTTGCATATTATGAAAGATGAAGTTACACCGAGTAAATAGATACCCTTCAATATTGCACAAGCTCGTGGAATGGCGCCAAACTTCGCGACTTAAAAATCCCCATAGGTGACGCTTTAAATATTTTTACTAGTTACATCATTTTAGTTGGAGAGGAGGTCTAGGGCCAAAATAATTGCTCTAACGTTCGCAGCGATATCTCACATGTGTGGTTTCAACACCGTTTTCATATGTGGGCGGGACTTACGTGCACGTTCTCTTCTGTATACGAGCACGCGGGAACAGGGGCGCTTTAAGTTTTTTTTTTTTTATTGTTCATTTTACTTTATTTATTTTAGTTTGACACCTTTTTCCCAAAAAATAAATGTAAACATCCCTTGTAATAGGAATATAGTGTGACAGGTCCTCTTCAGTGAGATATGGGGTCAATAAGACCCCACATCTCACCTCTAGGCTGGGAAGCCTGAAAAAAAACGACCGCAGAGTATTGCGCAGGGAGTATTGCGCAGGGAGTATTGCAGAGTATTGTTCAGAGTATTGCGCAGGGGGTATTGCAGAGTATTGTTCAGAGTATTGCGCAGGGGTACTGCAGAGTATTGTTCAGAGTATTGCGCAGGGGGTACTGCAGAGTATTGTTCAGAGTATTGCGCAGGGGGTACTGCAGAGTATTGTTCAGAGTATTGCGCAGGGGGTACTGCAGAGTATTGTTCAGAGTATTGCGCAGGGGGTACTGCAGAGTATTGTTCAGAGTATTGTGCGGGGGTACTGCAGAGTATTGTGCGGGGGTACTGCAGAGTATTGTGCCGGGGTACTGCAGAGTATTGTGCCGGGGTACTGCAGAGTATTGTGCCGGGGTACTGCAGAGTATTGCGCCGGGGTACTGCAGAGTATTGCGCCGGGGTACTGCAGAGTATTGCACCAGGGTACTGCAGAGTATTGCACCGGGGTACTGCAGAGTATTGCGCCGGGGTACTGCAGAGTATTGCTGGGGGGGGGTATGCTGAATATTGCTGGGGGTATGCTGAGTATTGCTGGGGGTATGTTGAGTATTGCTGGGGGTATGCTGAGTATTGCTGGGGGTATGCTGAGTATTGCGCAGGGGGTTGCAGGGATGGATGAGCAGGGATGGATGGATCTGTGACTGCAATAGTCACAGATCCATCCACAGCGCTGCCGCCATCCGCGCTCCCCCTCTCACACTGTACCGAGAGGAGGGAGGAACCTGAGGAGGGAGGGTCTGTTTACATGTGATCGCGCCGTCATTGGACGGCGCGATCACGTGGTAAACCGCCGCTATCAGCGGCGATTTACCGTGATCCGTGACCCGCCGGGTCCTCTGGACCCGGTGGTCACGGACATTCCCGTGTGCGTGCCCCAGGGGGCGCGCGGGAGCGCGACTCTGGAATCACGTTATATAACGTGATCCCAGAGTTAAGCAACCACCTTGCCGCCGTTATTTTTCGGCAGGTGGTTGCTAAGTGGTTAATGAATGAATTGTCAAAAACTGTCTCTGTTCTTTTAGTGCTTTTTGACACTTTTTTGGTGAATAGGTAAGGGGTACTAATAGATACTATGTACCCCATACTCATTCACATAGAGGGGGGCTGGGATCTGGTGGCCCGATTCTTAAAGGGAACTTCCAGATTGCACTTAGCCCACTTCCCACAGACAGGGAGGTGCTTGGTTGCCCCCCCTTTCCTGACCTGCCAGGCTGCATACTTAGATATGGGTCAGGTTTGGATTTTGGGGGGATCCCAGCACTGTTTTTTTTGGTGGGGGGTTCTTCTTAAAATCCATTTCAGGCAAATGGTTTTTAATTAATTTTTTTCTATTATTCAGCTGTTAGCATGAAAGCCAATTCTCAGCTGATGACTCATCGGTTGTTAAGAACGCCACAGCCGACTTCCCAGCCCGCTCCTTGACAACTAGCTTTTACTGCACTCTGATTGGGCAAAGCTTTGCCCAATCAAGGGGCAGAATGCACCGTGCAGCACACAAGGCTTTAAAGGGCGTTCAGCAGGGCGAACACCTGCCAGACACCCTGCAAATTCAGGCGGTCCTCGAACAGTTCAAACAGCCAATGTTTGCCCAAACTAATGCTTGGGCCAAACCGTTCACCCAACTCTATTAGCCCCTAATGCTGTATAAGGCTGTGTTGATATCCCTTGTAGTTAGCTTGACAAAGGTGCGTGACTGTTCGTTACATCTACAGTGCACATGCTCAGAAAAGCATTGCTCAACGTCCAGTAACGTCATCCTGCCTCACGCTGTGCTCCATGAGCGCTCCAGCCCTTGCTCCCAGATCCTTCCATCTCTTGGCCAACTTTCTGAAACCAAGTGCAGAGACTCAGCGTCTTTAGACAGTGTTCTGGGTGACGGGTATGGATGACAGCCTATCCAGGATACCATCCTGGTGTGTTATTCTTTTAACATCCTTTTATGAGTTGCCATTTTCTTTTTCTGAATAAAACTGTTATTTATATCTGCATTTAGAGGCACCTCTCTCCCTCTCTTTCCATAATTCATATGTAGATGACCCAACTCATTAATATGCATGTCATGGGCCTATTGTATCACTCACTATCACCTTCGACAAAATTCTCCCCAGCTAAAAAAAAACCTTTGAGGTACTACAAACCCTTGCTTAATGTCTGTAGGATAAGGTGCATTAGTCCAGCCCTCAAATTTTCCACTTGCCTATGAGGGCTGGCGAGAAGCTGGGCTGCCTGGGAGCTGGGGCGAGCGCCACCGGTGGGCAGTGTTGATCGAGAGCCATTCTCCCAGAGATCATCCCAGGGGAAGAGAGCATGGAGGAAGAGGAAAGCCGCAAGATCACAGAGAGCGAATAGCCTGCTGTAACAGCTTACATTACAACTGCCTCTGCTTTGCTTGCTGTCACACACGGCCCGCCTCTGCCTGACCCTTGACTGTGATAGACAGAACTCTAGTCCAAAGCTGGAATGTGTTCTGTCTATCAAAGGTGCAGGGTCAGGAGGAGGAGGGGTTGTGTGTGATGGCAAGCAGAGCGGAGGCAATTGTAATGTAAGCTGTTCCGGTGTGCTATCCTGCTCTGTGATCGCATGGCTTTCCTCTTCCTCCAATCATGATCTGGCTGCAATGGTGGGCACCATGAGGCTGAAATGATGGGCACAGTGAGGCTGCCATGGTGGGCACAGTGAGGCTGCAATGGTGGGTACAGTGAAGCTGCAATGGTGGGCACAGTGAGGCTGTAATGGTGGCACACATGAGGCTGCAATGATGGGCACAGGTGAGGCTGCAATGATGGGCATAGGTCACAGGTCAACCATTTATGGTTGTGGAAAAAAAGCAAAATGTTGGTCTCATTATTCTAAATGACTTTGTACCAGGTTTGAGGCTTGTCTCTATGGTGTTTGGCATGATGCTTTAGGGCATTTGCGTAGTAATTTTGGCGACTCGACCATGCAACCCATCTTTCTTCAAGTGCCTCTTTATTGTGCATTTTGAAACAGCCACACCAAATGTTTTCAGAGAGTCCTATATTTCCACTTCTTGATCAGAGTTTGAACACTGCTGATTGGCATTCTCAATCCCTTGGATATCTTTTTATAACCATTTCCTGTTTTATACAGTCCAACTACCTTTTCCTGCAGATCCTTTGACAATTGTTTTGCTTTCCCCATGACTGAGTATGGTTACCTTTGATAGCCATTCAAACATATTTGTGTCAACAGTTGATCGGTAATAAATGGCTTCAGCCAAATACTAACCATGAGTGAAAGAAAAGTTTTTGTGTTATCATTTACATTCTCTGAAAAACAATCATAAATTCTGCTAGGGTATGTAACCTTATGAGCACAACTGTATATAATGCTGTCAATTTACATGGAACATTCACATCAGTCCCATCCTTTAAGGAACTTACAACCTAAGGTCCCCAACACACATTCATACATACTAGGGCCAATTTAGACAGAAGCCAATTAACCTACCAGTATGTCTTCAGAGTGTGGGAGGAAATTGCAGTACCCAGAGGAAATCCACACAGGCACAGGGAGAACATGCAAACTCCAGGCAGAAGTTGGGATTCAAACCAGCGACCCTTTTTTCTGCTAGGTAAAAGTGATAACCACTAACCCACTTTGCTGATAGACACACAAATGTACATTTCACTTCAGCCATGAATGAGAAAATTCACAATAAACAGTGTGGATGGAGGAGTCTCCTCCAATGTCTATTGTATTCAGACAGCCGCAGCTGTCTGATTTCCCAAACAGTGACTGCATCTGATTGAATGATATATCTGATTGGATGATACACTATATTGTCAAAAGTATTTGGACACCTCCCTTTAAACGCACATGAACTTTAATGGCATCCCAGTCTTAGGGTTCAATATTAAGTTAGCCCACCCTTTGCAGCTATAACAGCTTCAACTCTTCTGGAAAGTATGTTAACAAGGTTTAGGCATGTGTCTATGGGAATGTTTGACCATTCTTCCAGAAGCACATTTGTGAGGTCAGTCACTGATGTGGATTAGAAGGCATGGCTTGCAGTCTATGCTCTAATTAGTCCCAAAGGTGAGTTCCGGACTCCGTGGAGGCCAGTCAAGTTCCTCCACCCTAAACTCACTCATCCATGTCTTTATTGACCTAGCTTTGTGCGCTGGTCCAAATCATTTGGAGGAAGAGGGGTTCTGATGTGGGGGTGTTTTTTTTCCAGGGGTTGGGCTTGGCCCCTTAGTACCAGTAAAGGAAACTCTCAAGGCATCAGCATACTAAGACAATTTTATGCTCTCAACTTTGTGGGAACAGTTTGGGGGTGGCCCCTTCCTGTTCCAACATGCCTGCACACACTCCTAAACCTTGTGGACAGCCTTCCCAAAAGAGTTGAAGCTGTTATAGCTACAAAGGGTGGGCCAACTCAATATTGAAGCCTACGAACTAAGACTGGGATGCCATTAAAATTCATGTGCGTGTAAATGCAGGTGTCCCAATACTTGAAAATATTCACGTACATTGGCGCATTTTTTGACCGGAGTAGCGCACCTCCTTTACGTTAGACCGGCGCAATGTAGAGGCGCAATTACCGTATCCTTGTAGTATTTGCGCAGAAATTTGCGCCGGTGCAACGTAATTTCCGAGGCGTAAGGCGGAGTAATTCAAATTGGGAAGGACGTGGGCGTGTTCCATTGAAATGAGCCGTGACCCCATGCAAATGAAGGGTCGGCCGGATTGCGCATGCGCACATGAAGCAGACCATGGTCAGCACCTCTCTGCGCATGCTCACAACTCAGCACGGCGCAATCAGTGAAATTGGACCTAGGCCCGGTCAACTTAGTGAGCTACGCAGAGAGAAACACACTTCCTTTACAAAAGTACATCCCTTTGTATCCCTCCCTATACAGCAAGGTGCTTTTGTTCTGTTGTGTGTTGGCGTTTGTCGGTTTGTGACTTGTGTTTGATATATTTCTTGACTGTTTAGTATAGTGGTTTTGATAGTGGTTTTCAGAGTGTTGTTTGGTGACTGTTTTTTGATACTTATTTGCTGTCTGCTTTTCGCTGTCTGCTTTTTGGTGTTTGTTTTTTGGTGTTTGTTTTTTGGTGTCTGATTTTTGTTGTCTGATTTTTGGTGTCTGATTTTTGGTGATTGTTTTGGTTCCAGGTTGTGGGAACATGAGTGAAAGGAAGCGAAAGCTAAATTTTTCTTTAGGGGAGAAGGCAATTCTTGCCAGGGCCATTACACAATATGGCCGGTTCCTGCACGGGCCGGAGAGTGCCAACACCACCCCGGCCAGGAAGGCACAGATACTGCAGCAAATTACCGACCAGGTAAACACATTTGGGGGGGAGACCCGCACACGCCAGGGGGTCGCCAAGAAGATCAATGATCTCCGGCGTGTGGTCCGTGGGAGACTGGCCAAGATTGCTGCCCATGCCAGGGGCACTGGAGGGGGCCTGCCATGCCCTGTTAGGCTGACTGAGGATGAGCGTGCAGTGGCACAGACCTTCAACAGGCAGCAAGTGGAGGGGCTGCCTGGCTTTGACTCCAGTCATGAGGCCGTGAGGCCAGGTAAGTTTTTTTTTTTCTTCTATCTGGTGTGTAGCATGTGTGGGGGGGGAGGGAATATGTGGCAAGTGTGTGGATCCTCCAACCTGTGAATGTTTTGTGTCATCCACAGATGTGCAGGAGGGTGCTTGGCCATCTGGCCTGACCGCACCATTCCCAGGACAACAGCCTGATGAGGACCCCCAGACAAGGCCAGAGTCCTCTGAGGAGGTTGAGGAGGAGGAGTTTGAGTTGGAGGAGGAGGGCTTGTCAGGGAATGGCTTGTTTATTTTGGAGGAGTCTTCCCCTTTGGCTGGCAGCAGCCAAGCCTCCATCCGGGGTAGCCCCTCCCACTCCTCCCCCAACAGGGCTCCCCTCCCAAGGGGCTCCCCTTCTCCCCGGCCACAAGCCTCATCTGGGGGCAGGAAGGCGACCCAGAAGAATAGGGGATGGCTGAGGCTCTGCCTGCCAACCTGAGAAGGGACCAGGCCCTTCAGACCCGAGGAGCCGTGGCCGTGGCCGGGGCCGCCCGAGGCGTGGGTCATGCCAGCGGCGGTAATTTTTTTTTTTTTTACTGGACATTTTTTTGGGTGCTGGTCATTTTTTTGGGGGGTTGTGAATGATTTTGGAATGTGGGGGTGGCATTCCTGCCGGAAAAGGGGTGTCACCCTCATTTGTGGTGGAGAAGGGTTCCCCAGGACCAGGGAGGAGTGATCCCCAGGTCCGTGTGAATGGTGTATGAATGTACAGTGACATAATTGGAGGCGTGGCGTGGCGTTGCTGCTCACAGGTCCTGCATGGTGGGCTTGTGCCAATCCAATTTGATGAGGATGTGATGGGTCTGTGCTAGGGACCACAGTGGTGTGCATGCATGCATTCTCATTGTGCCATGATTAATGTGTGTGTTTAACTTGCAAAGATGCCTAATGTGAGCTGTCTCCTGGCTGCTCTTCCCTCAGAAGACGGGGTAGCCTCGGTTAGGGGGGATTGTCTGGTTCGGGGGTCAGGTCATCACGTATGTCAATCTCCAGGCCCTTTCTCACTGCGAAGTTGTGCAGCATGCAACATGCACCGATGATCTGGCACACAAAGTTTGGGGAATACAACAGGGTACCCCCAGACTTATCCAGGCATCGGAAACTTGACTTCAGGAGGCCAAAGGTGCGCTCCACGACTGCACGGGTTTTGGCGTGGGAATCTGGCAATTCTGTAGAAATCTGTCATTGCCTTCAGCCGCAGGTCCTCAGTGGTGGGTTTGATAATTTGGTTGGCCATGCAAATGAGAATTGCAGGGATAACCTGGTGCACACATCTGCTCATGGAGGATTGTGACATCCCAGCCACCACTCCACTTGTTCTTTGAAAAGAGCCACTGGCAAGGAAATGGAGTGTTGCCAGGACCTTGACCAGTGGCTGCAATGCATGTGAGCGTTGTGTTGGGCTGCTGATGTCCTCCTGCAGGGTTGTGGTTAATTCCATGATGGCAGCAGGGGTGAATCTGAAGATGCGAGACACCTCAGAATCACTCATGTCAAAGAGGTCTATGCGTGTGCGGTATTTCCTCTCCCGTGTCCTCCTCTGTGCCCTCCTCCTTCTGCGCTCCTCTAAAGTCAGTAGTATAGCTATGAACATGGATGCCCCTGGCATGGTGGCATACAATTTGTTGTCCTGCAAGTGTGGCTGCTCAACTAGTCACTAACAGTGTTGCTTTAGCTGACATGTAGACGGATTGTCTAATTTTAGGCAAGCTTTTATATTGCCTAATTTTAGACAGGACGTGCAGCTGATGCGTACAGCACGTAGCCTGCGCTGCACCAACTTACTTTTGTGGATCACAGTACCTCCCTCATTTGCATATTTGCCTAGCAAATCAATGGTGTGTCTAGCGCATTTTTTGCGCGCACGATGCGCCGGTCTAACGTAATTACGTCGGTCTAAAAAGTCTAGATTTATGGCGTATATATCGTTTTGGGGATACGGCATAACGATACGCAGGCGCATATTTCCAATTACACTGGCACATATCCTGATACTCCAGCGGAATGGCTTTGTGAATCTGGCCCATAGTGTATATCTGATTGAATGTTTTTGTTGAGTCAGGTGATGTTGACAAGGCCACCCATGACTCTAATTAAAGCTGATTCAGCAGGAGTCATGTATGGACAAAAAATGATAATAACAGCCTATGTGTGCATTGACACTTAGGATAATATGCTGGGGAGTTTACTGGCTGCTGAAAAAATGCCTGAAGCCAAAAACAGCAGCTGTAAAAACATTCATTGTGCACGAGGCCTAAAAGTTGTTACTACCTAAACAAATACATCATTCATTTTTATTACTGAGCAATACCTTTTTATGCTTCTATCCTTATTATGATAAATGTTTCTGTATATACAATATTGTAAAATAAATTGTTCATCAGATTTATGATATGCCTCTTGTAAGACTGCTCCCATTTTAAAATAAATTAAAGTGAATGTAAACCTGATTCGTGAAATTTGACCTAGGCACATATATCTGTAGTGTTTACTTTTCTCTCTATAAAGCATTACGTCCTGTGTCTTTCTGCTGTTTTGTTGCTCTGTTATCAGCATGATAACTTCTGACAGGTGATTTGACAACTGAGATAAAACCAGACTGAAATTTGTGTTGTGATGGGTGCTATAAATAGTTTAGCATTCCTTCCTCTGCCTATATGGAGGGGGGTGCCTTTCCTTCAATCAGCTGTCACACCGTGTATGCCAAGAATCCACTCCTACTGCTGAATGAGGAAGTAAAGATTCTAACATAATGTCAGAATTCTAAAGAATATAGAAAGGGAAATACAGCAGATATACGTGTAAAACGTATGTAGGGAGATTTGTTTCATTCCTGTGTATCATCTGAGACTGTATCCTTTCACTGGGTATAGGAAAGGGTTTACATCCACTTTAAGGTACAAAAGTGTGACTGGAAAATGTTGTAAAATGTTGGCAACTATGGAATGTATATGTTGCCTAAATGTAAATTCAGCCTTGTATATTCTGTAGTTTTAGCATGGACAGTGTGTTTTGGTAGGCCACCAGATACATATATATAAATAATCTGTTGTCATCAAACCACTGTTACAATATTTCATTTTCCCTTCTTAGGAGAATTTGTTCATTTATTTAATTTACAAATATAATTCATATTTTCAAAAAGTTTGACTAGCTTTCAATGAGAAACATTGTTTGGTTTAGCACAGCACAAGGACAATTATTTTTCCAATCAGAATATGTAAGAGATGAAATCGTAATATACCTGTAACTTGCTAATCAGTGTCAGGTCTGCAGTTCAAGCTCTCACGCTAGAACTTGTTCAGTGATTCTTAATAAACCTAAATTTCATCTGAAGTCTAACACATTCTTTTCATTTCTCTGTTAAAGTGCAAAGAGCCTTTGACATTGGACTGGACAAATGATGGATAGAGAGTTACCATTAAAGACATTTTGAGATAGCTGGAATGTGATGCTAACAAGTCTTAATTCGTTAGCTACATTCTGCTGATGAATACAATCTGTTTTCTGGTCTGCTGCTCCTTTTGTATAGAGATTTGTGTAATTGGTCATACTTTGTATTCAATCCAGATAGAAAAGATCACATTACAAGCTTATAAGTTACCTTTGTCATGTTTTAAGTACAGAAAATTATTTGGCAAAAGATAAGAGTCATTAATAAATGAAAATTTTCTGGAATACTTTACCTAAAGAAGACATACTCATTCCAGCAGTTAGCATTGTCATCTACACACACTGTCCTTGAATTGCAGTGATGAGAATTGTTTATGGTAATATCTTTGGTGTTTTGAGCTTGACCAATTACACAATGCAAATCCCTCTTCTTGTGCTTATGGGATTACATTTTATATTCAGGTTCTCCAGACTTTTTAAGTTACATTTTACTATGTTTGCTGTTAACATATCTACAAAAATCATACAGGCCATACTCAAGACTGCTGTTAAAGTACATATTTTTGAAGGAGTCATGTGTCAAGGTTCTCATTTTACTCATAGAATCCCAGCTGTGGAATAGCCCAGGATGTAGCATGTGCATCCATGTACTGTTTCCTCAATGATAATATTAGAAAAAGACCAACTCATATAGGGCGGCATGTAGTCAGGGCCAGATTAAGAACATCATGGGCCTGGTGCTGAGGATTTTGGTGGGGCCTTTTATAAATAATAAATAAATGCGTGAGAATCACAGCGCAGCAATGGAGGGCGCAGTCTGAAAATGTAAGTGTACCCTAATGTGCTAATATGCTGTGCATACTTGTACATTGTGGCATAACCTACCTCAGGGCCTCTAAAAAGTAGTAATGTCAGGAAAGTTTACTACCGCTTTAATATCACAGGATCCCAGAAACCTCTCATGGGGCCCCCTACTGACTCAGTGGCCCTTGGGCAGTGCATAAGTGCATAGTTGTCAACATTTAAAAAATATTTTCAGGGACACTTTTTTTCACAAGTGCTATATTTAGAGTAGCTGAGATCTCCGATGTTCCTCTGTACATCACAGTGGTAATCACAAAATTAAATAAGTTCTAGTAACAGAACAAATATGAGAACTGAGATTTCCTTTAGTTGAACTAACAAAAGTGTGTCCATTCTAGAGCTGGTAACATTGAGGGTATTCAGTATCATTTTAAAGAACTGTTTTTGTGGGTAAGCGACATAGGGGAGGAGTACGGACGGTATATAAGTGGGAAGTATGTGCAGATGAGTGAGAGGAATGTGGAGGTTCTAACATTGGGCACTATGTACAGGAGAAGAGTGCAAAGGGTACGGCGAAAGGCACAATGTACAGGAGAGAAGTGTGGAGGGTATGACAGTGGGCATCATGTACAGGAGAGAAGCATGGAGGGTACGACAGTGGGCAGTATGTACAGAAGAGAAGTGTATGACAGCAGGCACCATGTACAGGAGAGGAGTGTGGAGGGTATGCCAGTGGGCAGTATGTACAGGAGAGGAGTGTGGATGGTATGATAGTGGGCAGTATGTACAGGAGAGGAGTGTGGACGGTATGATAGTGGGCACCTTGTATAGGAGAGGAGTGTGGAGGGTATGACAGTGGGCAGTATGTACAGGAGAGGAGTGTGGACGGTATGATAGTGGGCACTATGTATAGGAGAGGAGTGTGGAGGGTATGACAGCGGGCAGTATGTACAGGAGAGGAATGTGGAGGGTATGACAGTGGGCAGTATGTACAGGAGAGAAGTGTATGACAGTAGGTACTATGTACAGGAGAGGAGTGTGAAGGGTATGACAGTTAGGCATGTGCATTTCGTTTCGTTCCGAATCGAAATTCGGACGAATTTTCCATTATTCGGACATTCGGATGCATACGAATTTCCGAATTGCTATAATAACGAAAAATTTCGACCGTTTTCCGAATTCGTTCATTTTCGACCGAATTTCGAAAGAAAAAAAAAAAAAAAGTCGAAATCGAAATTTTTTTTTTCGAATTCCGAATCGAATACCCGCGGACTAAATTCGATCGGAATTCGAAAAAAAAAAAAAAAAAAAAAAAAAAAAAAAAAAATAATTCGAATTTAATTCGAAAAAAATTCTATTAGAAAAGAGACTATTTGTTTTCTAATCTGGTTGAAATATTTTCGATTTCGACCGATTTTTTCGAAATTCGGTCGAAAACGAACGAATTCGAAAAACGGTCGAAATATTTTCGATTTCGACCGTATTTTTCGAAATTCGGTCGAAAACGAACGAATTCCGAAAACGAATTCAACACATGTAACGAACCTAACTTAACGAAATTTATTAAATGACGAATTGAAACGAAACGAAACGAAACGAATTTTTCACTTTTGCACATGCCTAATGACAGTGGGCAGTTTGTACAGGAGAGGAGTGTGAAGAGTATGACAGTGGGCAGTATGTACAGGAGGAGTGTGGGGGTATTACAGAGGGTAGTATGTACCAGAGAGAAGTGTGGAGGGTATGATGGGGCAGTATGTACAGGAGAGAAGTGTGGAGGGTATGACAGTGGGCAGTATGTACAAGAGAGGAATGGGGACGGTATGATAGTGGGCACTATGTATAGGAGAGGAGTGTGGAGGGTGCGACAGTGGGCAGTATGTACAGAAGAGGAGTCTATGACAGCAGGCACTATGTACAGGAGAGGAGTGTGGAGGGTATGATAGTGGGCACTATGTACAGCAGGCACTATGTACAGGAGAGGAGTGTGGAGAGGTATGACAGTGGGCACTATGTACAGAAGAGGAGTCTATGACAGCAGGCACTAGGAGGAGAGGGAGTGTGGAGGGTATGACAGTGGGCACTATGTACAGGAGAGGAGTGTGGAGAGTATGACAGTGGGCACTATGTACAGGAGAGGAGTGTGGAGAGTATGACAGTGGGCACTATGTATATAGGAGAGGAGTGTGGAGGGTATGACAGTGGGCACTATGTACAGGAGAGGATGACAGTGGGCACTATATATAGGAGAGGAGTGGAGGGTATGACAGTGGGCACTATGTACAGGAGAGGAGTGTGGAGGGTATGACAGTGGGCACAATGTATAGGAGTGGAAGGATGTTTAGGGACTGCGTAGTGGTTAAGCGGTTCATACATAAATTGAAATTACACCAATTATGCAGAGACCAGCCATAGTCGATCTATGTATGGGCTAGCTGGTTTTACACAAGTCAATCTATTAATCGACTTGAGTACAACCAGCCTGTTTTTCCAAAAACAATCAGTGCTGCCAGCTATACAGTGCCTGCCGCCGAGAATGTGTTTATAGCACGACAGCATCGCGCTGATTCTCGGCCACAGGCTGCCAACATCTCGCACTCTCTGGAATAGTAAAAGCACATTCCAGCGAGTGCGTCATAGAAGCGACGGGGATCCGACGCGGATTCCCGCCAATTCTACACGTGGGCGGAGTTTGTTATGAATCCTGAGAAGAAAGTCCCCGCCGGATTTTAAATAAAAATCCGACATGGGTTCCCCCCTCAGGAGCATAACGGGCCCTTAGGTCTGGTGTGGGTTGTAAGGAGACCCCCCTACGCCGAAAAAACAGCGTGGGGGCCCCCCCACAATCCATACCAGACCCGTATCCAAAGCACGCCGGCCGGCCGGTCAGGAGGGGAGTGGGGGCGAGCGAGCGCCCAAGCCCCCCCCCCTCCTGAGCCGTACCGGGCAGCATGCCCTCAACATGGGGGGGTCAGGTGCTCTGAGGACAGGGCCCCTTCCCGACAACCCTGGCCGTTGGTTGTCGGGGTATGCGGGCGGGAGGCTTATCGGAATCTGGAAGCCCCCTTTAATAAGGGGGCCCCCAGATACCGGCCCCCCACCCTAAGTGAATGAGTATGGGGTACATTGTACCCCTACCCATTCACCTGCAGGAAAAGTGTAAACACAAATAAACCACACCGTGTATTAAAATATTTTATTAGTTGGCCGCCGGGGGGGGGGTGTGTATGATCGCTTTTATAAAAGCGCCCCCCTCCGGTGGGCTTCTGCGGGGGGGTGGGTGCCGCTGTTCTTCACCGCCGTCTGGTTCTCTTCCGCCGCCGGGGGGGCACTTTGATAAAAGCGCCCACCACCCGGCGGGCTTCCTTCGACATCTTCGGCGGCGGGGGGGTCTTCTCCCACTTTCCGGGGTCTTCTCCCACTCTCCGGGGTCTTCTCCGGCTCTCCGGGGGTCTTCTCCGGCTCTCCGGGGGTCTTCTCCGGCTCTCCGGCTCTCCGGGGGTCTTCTCCGGCTCTCCGGGGGGCTTCTCCGCTCTCCGGGGGTCTTCTTCTTCTTCAGGACTCGCCGCCGCTATCTTCGTGTTAGCTCAATTACTAGCGGCGGCGTGTCCCCTCTTCTGTGACGTCTTCTTCTGTTCTCCAGATGTTGATGCACGTGGTACCTACCGGAGCATGATGGGACTGCGACGTCACAAGACAGGCCTATATAACTCGCTGCGAGCCGCGCACCAGCCATAACAGCGGAAGGAAGCGTTGCGTCAACATCTGGAGAAGAGAAGAAGAAGAAGAAGACGTCACAGAAGAGGGGACGAGTCCTGAAGAAGAAGAAGACCCCCGGAGAGCGGAAAAGACCCCCGGAGAGCCGGAGAAGACCCCCGGAGAGCCGGAGAAGACCCCGGAGAGTGGGAGAAGACCCCGGAGAGTTGGAGAAGACCCCCCCGCCGCCGAAGATGTCGAAGGAAGCCCGCCGGTTGGTGGGCGCTTTTATCAAAACGCCCCCCCCGGCGGCGGAAGAGAACCAGACGGCGGTGAAGAACAGTGGCACCCACCCCCCCGCAGAAGCCCGCCAGAGGGGGGCGCTTTTATAAAAGCAATCATACACACCCCCCCCGGCGGCCAACTAATAAAATATTTCAATACACTGTGTGGTTTATTTGTGTTTACACTTTTCCTGCAGGTGAATGGGTAGGGGTACAATGTACCCCATACTCATTCACTTAGAGTGGGGGGCCGGTATCTGGGGGCCCCCTTATTAAAGGGGGCTTCCAGATTCCGATAAGCCTCCCGCCCGCATACCCCGACAACCAATGGCCAGGGTTGTCGGGAATGGGCCCTGTCCTCATCAACATGGGGACAGGGTGCTCTGGGGTGGGGGGCCGCAGTGCGCCCCCTGCCCCAGAGCACCTGACCCCCCCATGTTGAGGGCATGCTGCCCGGTATGGCTCAGGAGGGGGGCGTTCGCTCGCCCCCACTCCCCTCCTGACCGGCCGGCCGGCGTGCTTTGGATACGGGTCTGGTATGGATTGTGGGGGGACCCCCCACGCCATTTTTTCGGCGTAGGGGGGGTCTCCTTACAACCCATACCAGACCTAAGGGCCCGTTATGCTCCTGAGGGGGGAACCCATGCCGGATTTTTATTTAATATCCGGTGGGGACTTCCTTCTCAGGATTCAGAACAAACTCCGCCCACGTGTAGAATTGGCGGGAATCCGCATCGGATCCCCATCGCTTCTATGACGGCTTTGTCTCCATCGCGGCAAGCCAGCTCGGCGCTGGCTCCCGCGATGGAGCTCGCAAGTGCTCAATCTCGCCGAGAAAGGGAGCGAGATTGACACAATATCGCGGTCAACCACTGTAGATAGCAACACTGATCATTGTACTCACTGGCAGAACACAATAACACTACAGGAGTGATTTCCCCATCTACAGGTCAGCAGGTGAGAGGGTGTGTGGGGACAGGCTGGGGAGAGATACCAGTCAGTGGCTGGGTAGGCACTGGCTAGTATCAGCGCCAGATACACACAGGTTACATACGTCGCGATCGTTAGAGCGAGAGCAATAATTCTAGCAGTAGACCTCCTCTGTAAATCTAAACATGTAACCTAAAAAATGTTTAAAGCATCGCTTAGGATACCAAAAAAAAAATCGTGCTAACTTTAGTGTTTTTTTTAATGTATGAAACAGTTTATTTAAAAAAAAACATGTTTGAAAAATTGCTGCGCAAATACAGTACCGTGCTAGAGCTGCACAATTAATCGTTAAAATTGTGATCTTGATTCAACCCCCCTGACATCTCCAATGCAGAGTTTGCTGATTCTTTCATATAACAAGTGGAGAGACTTTCAGCTGTCAAAAGAAAATATCTGGGCAGTCTGCCAAGTTCTTAGCAGGAAACATTGGCCCAAATTCACAGAGCAATTACGCCTGTCTAACTGGTGTTAGACAGGAGTAATTTCAAATTTTGCGCGCCGTATCACTAGTTTGAATCCTCAAACCATGATACGGCGGCTTCGGGCTTCGATCCGAGAGGCTTACGTCCTCGTAAGCCTTCGGATCTACACTGCGATATTTTTGCGGCCGCTGGGAGGAGTTCGCGTCGTTTTCATGCGTCGGGATATGCAAATGAGTTTTTACGGCGATCCACGAAGGTACGAGTGTCCCTCGCAATCGCCTACGTCATTTTTTGGCTACGTAATGTTAGAGGAGCTTTTTGCTGGTCTAACAGTGCGTAACCCATGTAAAGTAACTCGTTCGGGAATAGGAATGTACATAAACGACGCTACTACGACGTGACGACGTGTTTTCACGCAATGCACGGCGGGAAATTTGCGAACGGAGCATGCGCAGTTCGATCGCCGCGGGAACGCGCCTATTTTAAATGCTTCACACCCCCTACTCGCGCAGATGGATTGCGACGGGAGAAATACACTACGCCGCCGTCGTTTACTGGACAAAATCTACCTGGATTCCACGTAGAGCCAGGTAAAAAACGGCGGCGTAGTGTATTTCTGATACTCAACGAGAATCTAATTCTCTGTGAATCTGCCCCACTGTAACTAACACTTTCTTCTTATATCAAAGGGATAAACTTCTGTGTGTAAAGAAAATATCCGGGCAGTCTGCCAAGTTTGTAAACAACATGAAACATTGTAACCAACTTCCTTTTTAGATCAAACTTCTGTGTGTAAATGCAAGAAATGTAACCACTTAAAGTCCAACACTTGTTTAAGTTAAAAAACAATATTTTTTGCTAGAAAATTACTTAGAACCGCCAAACATTATATATATTTTAGCAGAGACAAAAATGGCAATTGCTGCAATATTTTATGTCACACTGCATTTGCCCACTTCAATGAATAATAAAAACCATAAAAACAAAACAGTAAAGTTAGCCCATTTTTATTTTTTTTTCATTTTAATGTGAAAGATGATGTTATGCGAATCGTGAGAGAATCGTGATCTATCTTCTAAGCAAAAAAATTGCAGTTGTCATTTTAGCCAGAATCGTGCAGCTCTATAACGTGCAACATAAAAAGTTGCAAAGATCTCCATAGAGTAATTTTGTAGCAAAAAACAAATGATGATTTTTTTTTTCTCAGTCAGTTGCAGTGTCAGCTTGTATTTATAATGGCCCGTATCTCCGGAACCATAAATGATAGCCATCCCATTTTTTGACCGGTTGTGGGGTAGGTCTTCAACTGACTACCCCCCAAATGTGGGAGTTTCTGTGACCTCTGGTCATCGAGCTACAACCCCCGAAGTCGATCTAAAAAAAAATTGGGGCAAATGGGCCTATCTTGAGAAAGGGGCCTGGAGCTGCAGCTCCAACAGCCCCTCTGTTAATCCGGCCCTGCATGAAGTTGCCATCATCCCGTAATTATTGAAACATTTGAAAAAGGAAATGAAATGGAAGGAAATGGGATTATAT
This sequence comes from Rana kukunoris, assembly GCA_029574335.1. Classification (NCBI taxonomy): domain Eukaryota; kingdom Metazoa; phylum Chordata; class Amphibia; order Anura; family Ranidae; genus Rana; species Rana kukunoris. The sequence goes on along the minus strand of CM056052.1, from coordinate 320,939,906 downwards.
AGGCAACACACACACAACTTCAAAATATATAAAAAATTATACCATTTTATTACAAATATATACATAAATATTACACAATACAAAAATGATCAAAAACCATATAAATACAAAGTACACAAATATGTGATGTAAATACTGTCCGTCATACGGTACCATCACCAAGAATTGGGTGGCAAGTTAATAATATTTACCCAAAATGGCTGGAGTCACCAAAGGACAAGGTTATCCCTGGCTCTTATGTTGGCATTGTAAGACAGCACAGAAATTAGGAAATGCTTTTGTGTGTATAGCATTCCCCTGAGAGCATGTGTCACCCCTATAATAAATTCATATTTGGAATAAGAGAAAGTAAGAGTTTCTATTTCCCTGAATTTTAAAAATAATGTCCAAAAAAAACATGTGTAGAAATAATGAAAGGGTCCACCTTTTAACCACTTGAAGACTTGAAGGTTTTTTCTGGCACTTTTTGTTCACATCTAACAATATTTTTTTTTTTTGCTAAAAAATTACTTAGAATCCCCAAACATTATATTTGTTTTTAAAGCAGAGGCCCTAGAGGAATAAATTAGTGGGTTTGCAATTTTTTATGTCACCCGGTATTTTCGCAGTATTATTTCAAACACAATATTTGGGCCTAAGAGTCCCTACTATGAAAGATCCGTCACTGGATTTTTTAAAAATCCTGGGAAAAGACACTCACTAATTGTAGTATTGAAATGATGACTTCACTCATCATACAATTTACCATTGATATGACTACACTTGATGGGGAAATTGAATGGCTCAATGCACAATTTGCACACTTGAGCAGTATTTCCACGTTTTTTATTAAATAGAATGAGTTGAAGGATCGATTAATAAACAAAAGAGATAATAGTAAAAAACAGGGTAAATTTAGTAAAGAAAATTGGCTTTCTCCGAAGGCTATGCCTACAAATGGTCTGGAAAAAAGCCAGGTAGAAGGGGACCCCACAAGGTAATTACACTCATAATCCTGCTACAGATGTTAAATCTGAATCCTCTTTGTAATCTTCCCTTTCCCAACAAAGAAATCCACATCCCACAGTTGCAGCTGATACAAATTCCTCACGAAAAAGATAATGAAACTCCAAAAAGGATAAAAAATCCACCAAGACCCCAAAGGCGACATGAGCACAACAAACACCTACCACAACAAGGAATCAGGCTTTAGTAGGTGGGAATGGAAACAATTCCACCCTACATGGCACTATCCCCAAAATCTTGGGATCTCCACTCTTAGCTAATAAAAGCACTAAATCCAATGTAGATTTAATTTTTTATATCTCAAAAAGCAACAGAGCAACATAGACACGTATATCCTCAAACCCCCGTATCCTTCACCCAACACGACACCCACCTTAACATTAAAAATCTGATGCCCTTCCAGCTGACAGATGACAAGCTCTCTGTGCTTTAGCTGGGTCGGGGCTTCTGTCCACTAGATCCCCTTATTGTTACAGAAACTATTAAGGATCTTTACCTTTTTGCACATAATCTTACATTTAAATTAATTTTTCATAAAGATCATGGACAGCTTAATTTGGGGCGTGAGCTTGTGGAGAGGACAAAACACTTCACGACGGAGGAGTTTCAGGCCCTCCGCGACCTCATTCTCTTGTATGATGAAGGGGCTACAGAGGACATTAATCCATCTTCCCTTCCCTAATTTTTTCCCACTACATCTCAGACTACCAACTCGATAGACCAATCAATTTAGATTGAGATCTCGTAAATTTTCTGATCTCACGATTTGCCCAGCCATCTGGGCATTCCTGCACCAATCTATTAGGCACCTTAAGAAGCAGCACTGGCACACAATTTAATTGAATCTCAATACTAGACAAATGAAAGCACTTAAATCTTTACAAAAACGTGCTGACCTTGTCATCAAACAATCGGACAAAGGCAGTAACATCGTCTTAATGACACACAATCAGTACCAAACAATGTGCCTGGCTGTTCTTGAAAATCATAATTGTTATAAACCCATCTCCTGCCCCAATATCCAAATTTGCCTTGGAACTCCGAGAGCTTTGCATGGAGGCCTTCTACGAGGGCTTCATTTACAAAAATACTCTGAAGTTCTTGGTTCCTAAATTTCATAAATCCTAAATTTCCACGTGTCGTCACCTTTTATACACTTTACAAAACCCATAAGAAATTCCATCTACCCCCTGTGAGACAAAGAGACTTCGGAATTGGATCTTACATACAATGCCATCAAATTCATGGATGCTTTTCTAATGCCACATGTTCGCAGCCTTCTATCATACATACGTGATACTACGAATCTTTTGAAAAAAAATTAAGGGAATCCATATCCCTCCAGATGCAGGGTGTCCTGACGGCTGTATCCTTCCTCAGAAAATAAGAACAGACTTCTTGGCCCTTGGATCAATTTATTTAGCAAATACTGCAATTTATTTTGACCAAAAACGACTTCACTTTCAATAACCAATACTACCTACAGAACCATCATGTGCCCCTGCATATGCCAGTTTGTATCTGGGCACCTGAAAGAGACACATAGCGTCTGGTGATTGCTATTTACCTTTTCTTGACCATGTCTTGCTGCGGTACAGGTATGTAGATGACCTATTCATATTAGGGACCAGTACTAGAGACAAAATACCAAAACATACATGAGGGGCAAACCTTAACCACTTAAGGACCGCCTACTGCACATTTACGTCGGCAGAATGGCACGGCTGGGCACATCAATGTATATATACGTTGATTTTAGTACCCAGCCGTGGGTCGCGGGCGCGCGCCCGCGACCCGGTCCGAACCTCCAGGACCGGGACCGCGGGATTCGTGGACCCGATCGCCGCTGGAGTGCGGCGATCCGTCCCTGGAGCGGAAGAACGGGGAGAGCCGTGTGTACACACGGCTTCCCCGTGCTTCTCTGTGGCCGCAGCATCGATCGCGTCATCCCTGTAATAGGGGGACACGATCGATGACATCACACCTACAGCCACACCCCCCTACAGTTGTAAACACACACATTAGGTCACACATCCCCTACAGCGCCACCTGTGGTTAACTCCCAAACTGCAACTGTCATTTCCACAGTAAACAATGCAATTTAAATGCATTTTTTGCAGTGAAAATGACAATTGTCCCAAAAATGTGTCAAAATTGTCCGAAGTGTCCGCCATATTGTCGCAGTCATGAAAAAAATCGCTGATCGCCGCTATTAGTAGTAAAAAAAAAAAATGAATAAAAATGCAATAAAACTATCCCTTATTTTGTAAACGCTATAAATTTTGCGAAAACCAACCGATAAATGCTTATTGCGTTTTTTTTTACCAAAAATACGTAGAAGAATACGTATCGGCCTAAACTGAGGAAAAAAAATGTTTTTTTATATATTTTTGGGGGATATTTATTATAGCAAAAAGTAAAAAATATTGCATTTGTTTTTAAATTGTCGCTATATTTTTGTTAATAGCACAAAAAATAAAAAACCGCAGAGGTGATCAAATACCACCAAAAGAAAGCTCTATTTGTGGGGAAAAAAGGACGCCAATTTTGTTTGGGAGCCACGTCGCATGACCGCGCAATTGTCAGTTAAAACGAAGCAGTGCCGAATCGCAAAAAGGGGCAAGGTCCTTTACCTGCATTTTGGTCCGGGTCTTAAGTGGTTAAAATGCTTTACATTCAAGATTGTGCTGCTATAAGTATAACAGTACAAAACAGATTACAGCGAACACATGCTCAGTTAAAACACCTGAACATATTAAAAAAGATACAGGGGTTTGATCACACTAAATGGTCATATAGTGCTAAGCCCACTTACTATGACAAAGTACCCTGAATTAATGGTACTAGAGACAGACTATAGGAGTTTATCCATGTTCTAAATTCTAACAGTTGGAATCTGAAGCTTACCTTTAGTTTTGACTTAGGCAGATCCCTTTCTTGGATCTGACTATCGCAAAACATTCAGATGGCACAATCGGCACGGACTTGTTCTGCAAGCCGACAGCTGGTAATACACTATTACATGCGTCAAGTGCCCACCCACGACCATTAGTGCGCAGTATCCTGTAATTCAATATTTGCGCTTTCGAAGAAACTGTACCTTAGAGCCAGATTTTCGGAGTCAAGCAAACTCTCTATGTGACTGCCTCCTGTTCAGAGGCTACTCACGTACAAACATAAGAAAGGCCTTCAATCGAGCATGTGCACGCACTAGGCGCTCTTTGCTCTAAACCACATCTAAACCCCAACAAACTGACAGAGTGAAGTTTATTACAATTTTTTTTGCCAACCATTAACAACTCAGAAAGATACTGTCCAGCCATTGGCATCTTCTCCACCCCCAAACTGGTGTTTCGGAGAGCGTCTTCTAAAAGATATAACCAAATGCCTGAATGAGTGGTGAAAGAACCAAGCTGAACCTTTCAATGTGGCAATACAAGAACTCCAACAAAGAATTGAGGACTACTTATATTACTCCAGTAATGGTAAGCTTACCACTGTAGGCCGCCATATTGGACTGTAACACTGTTTTGATGTAATGGCAGTTAAATTCTTGGCCCTTGAGATAGTTAAACAGAGTTCAAGAGGGGGTGACAGGGATATGGTCATTCTACAATGAGAAACAATGGGGATAGAATGCCTCAATGCCACTACTCCCCCAGGCCTTAACAAAATGTTTTCTTACAAAACCTTTTTTTTAGGATCCCATCTGTGTCATTTTCCTCCCCCTTGCCCTTTTCCCCCCTTCCCCCTCCCTTATCCTTCCCTCCCACCTTCCCCCTCCCCTCTCTTGTTTTCCCCTCCTCCCCCCAACATATATATCCCCCTCTATTTCCTCCCTGTCCAATTAGGTTATCTTTGTGTAGCCCCCGTTAAATTTTGTGTCCCCCCCTATTGGTCCAATCCCATCTTCATTTAATCCGTTCGTCAATTTGTTTTCCATATTAGGTTTGAAATGTATTTGTAAAATTTCTTAATGTTTGTTTTATACATTATGTTCTTGGTGTATATAATTGGAGACGTTCAGTCTCCTAATATCATATTTATCAGGCTGTGTACTCACCGAAGCCGAGATACCGAGGGTGGCCCACCATTGCGACCCCGGCGCCGACCGTCCCCTGGAGTTGGGACAGGGGAGGTGAGCCCCGGGAGGCACCAGCGCCAGTGAGGTCCGGGTTGGTAGCCGGGATCCTGGTGCAGACTGGAACTGAAGCTCCTCCTGATGGTGGTGAGCAGAGCAGGCAGCGGAGGAGCCACAAGACAGGTGCAAGGCAGGTAGCAGAAGCTGTACTGAAGAACTGTGGAGCAGGTAACTGGAGGGGTACCGGGCAGGTGCAAGTGGATCAGACTGAGAACAGGTCCAGAGAGCTAGCCGAGGTTCAGGGGTTGGAGAGGTCAACAAGTCCAGAGTCAAGCCAGAAGTCAGGGATTATAGAAGACAGCGTATCCAGGAACAAGAGCCAAGGTCAACTTCAGGGCGAGAGGAGAGTCGTACGGAAGGACAACTTCCTGGCGAGAGGAGAGTCGTATGGAAATCCGGGTCAAAGGTTCAGGTAATCGGCAGAGAGTCCAAGCACAAGCTGAAGACAAACCAGCAACCTGCCATAAGACAGGGGCTGGTTTAAATAGCCTGGTCAGGCCTCTGATTGGTTCCCGGAAGGTGCGCGCCCGTGCGCGCGCCCATGTGCACGCTGCGTCGCCAGACCACGCATGCGCGCGTGTGCGCGCCTTTCCCGCACGGGTACACGCCGGAGCGCCGCTCTATTGCGCATGTGCGAGGATCGGAAGACAGGCCTGGATCCCTGACATATTGTACTGCATTTTTTACTTTTGTTTCATTTGATCATTTTATTAATTTGTTTCTGAACTGAGTCATTGCTTCCCCTATACTCCTGACCATACGTTCTCAGATTGCTCTTATTTCCCTCAAGCATGGACATGCGACTCCCCTGGTGAAGGTGGGTTCCTCTTCGAGAATGCCACCTCCTACCTGTATTGCTGTTGTTTTAGGCTTCTCCACCTCTTTGACATAAGCGTTGAGCACTTGCTCGTTAGTGTGGTTGCACGCATGCGCAGTGTGGCTAGCCATACCCAGCGACATCATGTGCCGCCGCGTGGCGATGTCTGAATAGCGCGGTGCCATGCACGTGCATTGTCGGGAGGTTGACCCGGTAATGTCATGGGCCACCATGCAGTGTCAGCTAGACATCTTCTGGGTTGGGGAGCTCATTTAAACGGGCCTTCGGCACTTTGATGACCAGGTGGTTTGAGAGGTCGGCAATATGGACCAACATGAGACACCTACAATCTGATCACTGCCATGCTAGTTTGTCTGCTCTTTACTCATGGACACCCTGTTTGCTATATACCTTCAGACTTGACAGTATAGGGCTTTGTGCTGGCTGCATCAAGCAGAGGTGTTATGGAATTCTCCTACCAGGTTTTTGCCTCTCTATGTGACTTGAGCCACTAGACTGCAATTGCTCACTAGCACTGCATAATCCCTGCGTCCAATTGGCATTATTCCCCTGGAATGATAATTTCTCTGAATATTTTTCCCAGGTAGGTTGTAATACCTTAACCTAGTATTGTAAGCCAACACAGCTCCTTCTCTCTGCCTTGGTTTCTCCCCCTCCCCCCAATTTTTGTCCATTGTCGAGCCTGAATTGAACTGCAAAGCAAAAGTCACAAAATATCTAAATGCCTTAGAAAAGTTTACTCCCATTCCTGTATCCCCATTTATTCCCCACAAATTCCAAATCTAGATTTCAGATTTATATTTGGTTGAAGCTGGCAATCATCAGGACAGTACACGAGTAGTGATGATCCAAACTTCCTAGGGTTCGGTTCAAGCAGGGTTCGACAAACTTCAAAGAAGTTTGGGAGATCATAAACCTGGTTATAGTGGCTGTGGATGCCACTTGGCTACATCAAAGAGGTGCTGCAGCAGCAGAAGTCACAGCAGCATCAACTAAAGAGAGAGGAGAGGTACAGATACCAGTCTCCATGGAAGAGGAATTCAGAAGGAGGTTACAAGAGATGCGGATACAGCCCAGAGGACCAGTATCAGAGGAGGCCCTGCTGGGATGGTCGGATGTTATTCGTTGCCAGCTCTGGAAGGAAGCACTAGCTCTTGAGCAGCAACACCAGAGGAAGGTCCTCCCCTCCATCCATGTAAGGTACTGGCCGCAGTATGACGTACGAATGCCGTTGTTGGGGGAACAACCGAAGCAGGAGTGGACAGCTGAGTTAAGCAGGCTGAGCCGGGCAGAGATGCGGTTGGACGAAAACTACAGAGCCCTCCGGTGGTGTGTAGCCCAAGAGTGCCATGGTCAGCGGATGACAGCCCCACGGAAGGCTATGAATATGATGGCCTGGGATTCTTGTATTGGAGGATGTCCAGTGATCCTGACTTCGGGGATGATAGGGAGTGGCGCTTGGAGGACATAATGGAGCAAAGAGGAAAAAAAAATGAATGTCTCGGAAGGGCACTGGTTACAGGAAGATTTGGAGTTTCTGGCCATTCAGGAATGGGAGCTGGAGATCGCCTACAAACAGCTGCTGGACTCTGTTTAGCAGCAGGGTGGAGCTCCCGTTGCCTGGGACTATGAGGAAATTTTAGATGACAACTGTGAAATCCTGGCTGATGAATCGGCAGTGAAAAATCTAAAGATTGCCAGTCCCAAAGCTGAAGCGGATGATGTGGAGTTCCAGGGAGACGGGGCGGGTTTCCCCTCTCTCCAGCAACAAGCTGAGGTGGTAAAGCTTTTACTCCCAGTTGAATCACTGGCAGCAGGGCAGGATGCTACTGGTCACTGCACACAACTGCAGCTTGAGCTGACATCGGAGGATGGGACTGTGGTCTCCACGGGTATACCCCAGGGATAGGGGGCAGTTGGCCTAGATCCCCAACAGCACAATGAACTGAGCACAGTCACCCTGTCTTCTCTCCAGCGGCTGAAAGGACTCCAAGGAGAAGGGCCAGTCCAGGCCTCTCCCCAGCGGCAGGCATGTTCTCTAAGAGAGGCAGAGGTTGGCTGGGTGAGTAATGATCTGTTTGGAGCAATTTATTTGGGGTACTGTGGGGATACCAGCATTAGAGGGATGGAACTACTGACTAACTTTGGATTCAACCCGTCTGGGGTCTCCTCCTGTGTTAGATATACACCATGTAACCATACACGAGTGTATAGTAAAATATGGACTTTCTAGGCGTAGTACAGTTAAAAATTGATTATTTATTACATACAAAAAAGGAAAAACAAAGTATATATTAATTAAAACATGAACTGTCACAAAAAGTGTCAGTTGATTAGCATATGTCAGAGTGAGACAGACCACAAGAAAGTATTTGTACATATATATACATAAGGTAACCAAAACGTAGATGTTTCACATCTACTATAGTTATGTAGAATTGTGGGAACCGATACAGTTTCTATAGGTGGGGTGTCGCACGATGGTTAGCCCAACAATGTTTCGCGTTTTTGACGCTTCTTCTGGAGCTTTTAAACACAAATTTATAAAATAGAATAATACAAAAAAAAATAATAATAATAATAAATATAAACAATTAAAAACAAAAATTAATAAACAAATCTTGAAACATGTTTTGTTCAGTCAGTCTCCACAGTGTCTATAGGAATACCCCAAACCACATAGCCAATTATATTTATAATACTTGAAGGTTCTACTTACATTGAGTGAGTAGTGGTGTATATATATAAAAATAAAAATATAACCAAGGAGGATTTCTTTTTCTTTTTCTCCCCAGGGGCAGAGGTCAGGGAAAGGATGTACGTACTCTTTCACAGCAAGTTCAAGACAAAATGGTTATAGTCAGCTTCTTAGTCCATACTGCATTATCGCATTGGCGGTCCAGAGTGACTGTTAAAGGCAGCCTAAAGTTTGCTTTACAGGGTAGATCCACCCGAACGGATCACAAATAAACAGGGATCAGCCAAATCTCCCAGGGAAATTCACCACTGTAGGAGAATAATCTGAAAACAAACCATATAATATACTGTAATCAGAGTGTGATGTAGGGGATCATAAACAAACAGCCAATAATTCAAAGAAAAGAAGAGCCAGTATTTAATATAGACAAAAAGGAAAGAAAGAAAAGAAAAAAGGGAGCCAACGCTGAAGGGTTAATAATTAAACAGTAGGCTTAGAGTGAGGTGTTAATTGAGTCTGCTCCTAGATATTTCATTGTGTATGCTAATGACACTGTTTGGTGTGAAGATTCTATTGATGATAGAGATGTGTTGTGAGTTAGCAGCCTAAAGGTCAGACGTCTCTCTTCAGGTGTATTGGATTAGAATGTCAAATACTGTATGTCTACAAAGGTGGCAGTGAATAGATTATTGCGGAGTCGCGACGTCTGGGGATGACTAATAATTAACTCACCTGAATGTCATTATCTAAAAGAATGTGTAATGTGGTGGGTGGAGTTGATTCATTGTTCACTTGTTTTTTTTCTAAACTGTATATAACCAGCTGACTGTACCATTAAGTATTCATTTGTTTGAACCAGAGAAAACAAAGCTGTGTCTCGTTATTTCTGGGGGAATTCTTATGGATCGTGTCTGCTGGAAGTCGGAGTATCGCATAGGCTGTCGTGGGGCGATGGAATGGAAATCATAAATGGTGGTGACTGTTACACCGACAAAAAGCTCACATCGAACATTTGTTTTCGGAAATTCTGACCGTGTGTATGCGGCATAAGAATGCCTATGCTGTGTGTGAGAAATAACTTAACTTCAAGAAACGTTTACCATGCATATTACCAAATATCTTATGCCTTGTACACGCGACCAGTTTTCCCATCGGGAAAACTGCCATGACAGCTTTTGGCCGGAAAACCAGCCGTGTGTATGCTCCATCGCAGTTTCCTGACAGGAAAACCGTCAGAAATCCCGGTGGGAAAAAAGAGAACATGTTCTCTTTTTTCCCGCCGGGATTCCCGGCGGTCTTTTTCCCGTTGTGACAACCGGTCGTGTGTATGCTTTTCCGAGGGGAAAAAAAACGTGCATACTCAGAATCAAGTATGAGAAGGGAGCGCTCGTAAAACTAGCATTTGAAATGGAGATAGCACATTCGTCACACTGTAACAGACTGAAAAGCTCAAAGACTGAAAAGCGTGAATCGTCTCTCACCAAACTTTTACTAACACAAGAATCAGCAAAAGCAGCCCAAAGGGTGGTGCCGTTTGAAAAGAACTTCTCCTTTATAGTCCCGCCGTACATGGTGTACGTCACCGTGCTTTGAACGGGCGGTATTTGGCCTGAACGTGTGTATGCAAGGCAGGCTTGGGAGGAATCCTGTCAGTAAAAACTTTTTTTTTTCCTGCCGAGAAAAACGGTTGTGTGTACGAGGCATTAGCCTGTCTACTTTCCAAAAAGGGATATTTTTGTTTACTGTCCTGGCACTTTAGGGCCTCAAGGAATGAAATAGGCAGTCAGTACATCAGGATTGATCAATTTTCAAATATTTCTACCATAGTTTGTAGACTCTATACCTTTCACACAGACTAAATAAAATACATAGCTTTAGCTTATGTTTACCACAGAAATGTAGCAGAGTATATCTTGGCCTAAATGTTACCCCTCGGTAGGAAGGGGTGAAAGTATCTGGTATTGAGGTGATTACTCTAGTTCTTTTATAAATTTTGATTAATATATACATTTTCTCATAAGACTGCTCGGACCTTGATTAAGTAAACACGGCAGACAGAAACAACAAGTCTTTCAAGCAGATTTTCATGAATGAAAGGCAGAACAATGTTTTGCAATGATCTGCATTGGTAACAATGATATTTCATGCAAACCAATTTAAACTTGAGATCTAAAGTGGATTCATGTGGATTCCAAAGCAAAAGGTCTTCTATCCAACTTACTTTGTTGTGGCGATAATATGGAGTTCATGCATTTTAAAGCTCATAAATATTTTTATGAGTTTACTACTTTGCCTGACAAAAAATGAACAGTATGATGAAAATTCACCAGCTGATTTTGCTTAAACAATGACATGCTTGTGACAGAATAAAACAGACAGATAAAAAGGATTTTTGAGTGTATAGAAAATGTATTTCTGTACTGCAACTTAAAGAGCTCGAGTATAGTTTGTTAACCACTTAACCCCCGGACCATATTGCTGGTCAAAGACCAGAGCACTTTTTGTGATTCGGCACTGCGTCGCTTTAACTGACAATTGCGCGGTCGTGCCATGTGGCTCCCAAACAAAATTGGCGTCCTTTTTTTCCCACAAATAGAGCTTTCTTTTGGTGGTATTTGATCATCTCTGCGGTTTTAATTTTTTGCGCTATAAACAAAAATAGAGCGACTATTTTGAAAAAAATGCAATAATTTTTACATTTTGCTATAATAAATATCCCCAAAAAAGATATAACATTTTTTTTTCCCCTCAGTTTAGGCCGATACATATTCTTCTACATATTTTTCATTAAAAAAAATCGCAATTAGCATTTATTGATTGGTTTGCGCAAAATTTATAGCGTTTACAAAAAAGGGGGTAGTTTTATGGCATTTTTATTAATATTTTTTTTTACTAGTAATGGTGGCGATCAGCGTTTTTTTTCAGTACTGCGATATTATGGCGGACACATCGGACACTTTTGACACATTTTTGGGACCATTGGCATTTTTATAGCGATCAATGCTATAAAAATGCATTGGATTACTATAAAAATGCCATTGGCAGTGAAGGGGTTAACACTAGGGGGCAGGGAAGGGGCTAAGTGTGTTCCTGGATGTGTTCTAACTGTATGGGGGGTGGACTCACTAGGGGAAATCACTGATCTTCTGTTCATACATTGTATGAACAGAAGATCAGCGTTTCCCCCGCTGACAGGAACGAGAGCTATGTGTTTACACACATAGCTCTCGTTCCCCGCTCTGTAACGAACGAGTCTAAAAATATAGACACAGCATATAGCTAGCTATATCAACAAATTACAAAATTATGTTAAAACTGATGTAACATATTATTCACATTGAGATCAGAAACCACAAATTTACATTACTCTTGTACTTTTGGACAGAGTGATACTCAACACATTTCAATGTTTTTCCTCTTCATCAGGAGAAAGTGCTAAGTGCTATGAATATGTATGATATCATATATGAGCAGGTGTCTTGGTATATCACATCAAGGAATCCTTAAAAAGCAAGGAAGTATGGCTGTACCAGCCCTACCGATGCCCCAAAAGAGAGGAGATGGGCAAGACCATCCCAGATGATGGCCAAAGGGGGGGGGGGGGCAAAAAGGAGGGGACACCCAAACCAGACCCGAGCAATCCACACCAGAAATGAAGATGGTAAAAATCTCAGTCAATAGGTACACAGCATAAAATCTGGTATAATTCCAAGTTAGAGAATCCAGAGACCAACGTAAATGAATTATTATTGGTATATCTAATTTAGAGATTGATGTTACAGGAAAGAATGTCCACTGAGAAAAAGAATGTCCACTGAGAAAAGGTTTGGGGGTCACCTTTATTGTATGCATATATCTTTAATGGAAAAGTATACCAAGTTGGTGATCCCTAATATGGATAGCCCCAGTATGGGACGTTTTCCTTTTTGCCAGAAAGCCAACAAAAAGAAACCATCCCAGACTTGGGCTATCCATATTAGGGATCATCAATTTAATATACTTTACCATTAAAGTTTTGTACCAGTACATCACTGAGCCTGTAGCTGCTGCCAGCTCCCAGTAAAATTACTGTGAACGTGTCGGCACACAGCCTTTCTTCCAGGCAGGGTCCAGGAGGCAAAAGAGCCTCCATAAGGCACCAGAATATTTATAACCCCCCCCCTCCTCCTCAGCATGCACCAGTGGCAATAAACCTGCTTATTTGTTGGCCAGGGAGACAAATATTCATACCTCAGAAATCTTGCATCTTTCTACACTATCACCAATGACATATATTTCTATCTAGGTATACCAGCTTTGCATTTTGTGCTCTCACTAGATAAATATTGATGAACTCTTAGAATAATAGGCAGAGACAATAATAGGCAGAGACAAATAATAACATTGAGCTTAGGGAAAGCTTAGGAAAAAAATAAACCAGAACACTGCTGCTTAGGTCAGGGTTCTTACAAGTGCATAAGGACACATAATTGTACATTTACAAAAACTCTGTTTTATTATTGGCTACTATGTCTACTAATCTCTGCAGCAGAGCATTATTTGTAAGACAGAGGAGAATTAAGATGGCTGGACCCATGGATATCAATAACCACTTACATATTTATAGAGAGACAAGGTGATACTTTATCACATACTAATTAAACTTTTTACATTAAGTGGATCATTCACATTGATTTGTGTATCTAAATTTAAAAGACTATAGTCCTACATATAAGAAACATATATTTCTATCTAGGTATACCAGCTTTGCATTTTGTGCTCTCACTAGATAAATATTGATGAACTCTTAGAATTTGTTACATATTAGTATATAAAAGGTTAAAATATATCCAGTCACCCCTTTTAGCACAAAAGGCAATAGGAATTGATCTGGTGCATTCATTATGTGACTATAATTAACATTAAAACCCCTGTGCCTTAAAGATTATAATAATTATTGCAGAACAGTCTGTGTTTTGAATATGCTCTGCTCAGATTATGTACTTAATAAATTCAGTGTAATTAATGCTGATGTATGTCTCAGCTGACCAACTACATTAATGAAGGAACCTTTAACTTTTCACTTTTCAACCTTTAACTTTCCTCAATACCAGTATTATATGGTTTATTATGCCTTCTAACAGGACAAATCTGCTATGAAAAAGTATTATTAATACGAGTAAAGAATACATTGTTGTAAGTATTCAAGAATCATAGAAGGACTATAATCAAATGTTTATGGGGTTGACCTTATAAGAGGGGGGGGGTTAGGAAAGCCTATTTTTGTTGAGATATCAATATACCAATATCACGTGAGAGGAAGTGTAGAAAGATAGATTTTCTTACATGAAAGGTGTTTACCGGTCCAATAATCCAGAGGGACTAAATCTCAATCTGTCAATGCTTGTGTAAGGGTTGCAATCTTTTGTGCTTGTCTGTGATGTTATCTGTCACACTGAGCAAAAGTTAAGTCCATAGATCCAGAACTCCACAGCTACTTTTGTTGAGACTAAAAAAGCTGTCATCATTTTAGGATGCTATCAACAGATCTAGTAGTTGTTTTTCTGCTTGTTTTAAAGGGATTGGTAGAGATGAAGAAGCAACAATGCAATAGGGGTGGGAAAGAGAGGGCAGAAAGGGGTTTGATACTTGAAATTATGATAGTAGCTATCTGTTATGTGAAAGCTACTTAAGATAATTGTTAAATGTAGCATTGTAGGGCCAGATCCACAAAGCACTTAGGCTGGCGTTTCAGGAGATGTGCGGCGTAAGTCTAAATATGCGCACGCGTATCTATGCGCCGTGTCCCCAAAACCATATACGCTTGAAATCTAGAATTTTTCGACCAACGTAATTTTCAATAGACCGGCGCATCGTGCGTGCAAAAATGCGCTAGACACACTATTGATTTGCTATGAAAATTAGGTAGATACGGCGATCCACAAAAGTAAGTTTGTGCGGCGCAGGCTACACGCTGTGCGCATCAGCTGCACGTCCGGTCTAAAAAGTTAGTCCCTATAAAAGCAGGTTTAACTACTTGCCGACCAGCCGCTGTCATATTACTGCGGCAGGTCGGCACTGCTACGCGAGAGCACGTAGCTCTACGTCCTATCTTTTGCGGCCACTAGGGGGCGCGCGCGGCGGCCTGCCCGCGCGCCCGCGCCCGCGCACGACCCCCGAGTCCCGCGTTCGTTACAGAGCGGGGACCGGGAGCTATGTGTGTAAACACATAGCTCTCGGTCCTGTCAGCGGGGAAAGGCTGATCTCCTGTTCATACAATGTATGGACACAAGATCAGTGATTTCCCCTAGTGAGGCCACCCCCCCCATACAGTTAGAAAACAAATAGGAACACACTTAACCCTTTCCCCTCCCACTAGTGTTAACCCCTTCACTGCAAATGGCATTTTTATAGTAATCCAATGCATTTTTATAGCATTGATCGCTATAAAAATGCCAATGGTCCCAAAAATGTGTCAAAATTGTCCGATGTGTCCGCCATAATATCGCAGTACCGAAAAAAAACGCTGATCGCCGACATTACTAGTAAAAAAAAAATGCCATAAAACTACCCCCTTTTTTGTAAACGCTATAAATGTTGCGCAAACCAATCAATAAACGCTAGTTGCAATTTTTTTTAACGAAAAATATGTAGAAGAATACGTATCGGCCTAAACTGAGGAAAATATATTTTTTGGGGATATTTATTATAGCAAAATGTAAAAAATATTGAATTTTTTTCAAAATAGTGGCTCTATTTTTGTTTATAGCTCAAAAAATAAAAACCGCAGAGATGATCAAATACCACCAAAAGAAAGCTCTATTTGTGGGGAAAAAAGGACGCCAATTTTGTTTGGGAGCCACATCGCACGACCGCGCAATTGTCAGTTAAAGCGACGCAGTGCCGAATCACAAAAAGTGCTCTGGTCAGGAAGGGGGTAAATCCTTCCGGGTCTGAAGTGGTTAGAATTGGACAATCCATCTACATGTCAGCTAAAGCAACACCGTTAGGGATGAGCTGAGCAGCCACACTTGCAGGACAACAATCTGTATGCCAACATGCCAAGGGCATCCTTGCTCATAGCTATACTACTGACTTTATATGAGCGTAGAAGGAGGAGGGCACGGAGGAGGGCTCAGAGGAGGGTACGGAGGAGGACGCAGGAGAGGATATACCACACACACATAGACATCCTTGGCATGAATGATTCTGAGGTGTATCGCATCTTCAGATTCACCCCTCATGCCATCATGGAATTAACCACAATCATGCAGGAGGACATCACCAGCCCAACGCAACGCTCACATGCAGTGCAGCCACTGGTCAAGGTCCTGGCAACACTATATTTCCTTGCCAGTGGCTCTTTTCACCCTAATGGGTAAATATATATTTTAGATACATTTTTTCTATTTAGTATATATTTTATATTAGTTAATATAATAAATATATAATTGTATTTTTTATATCTAATATATTTATTAGTTTAAATATTATTATAATTATATTATTTATTATTATTATATACATATATATATATATATATATATATATATAGTAGTTCAACTTCCAGTTCCTCTCTGACATCTCTCAAAAACACACAATCCAAAAAACACAACGACACAAACACTTAACCCCTTGATCGCCCCCTAGTGTTAACACCTTCCCTGCCAGTAACATTTATACAGTAATCAGTGCATATTTATAGCACTGATCACTCTATAAATGTCAGTGGTCCCAAAAATGTGTCAAAAGTCTCCAATCTGCCCGTTGTAATACCGCTAAAAATCGCAGATCACCGCCATTATTAGTAATAATAATAATAATAAATACAAACACCATAAAAATGCCATAAATCTCTCCCATAGTTTGTAGACACTAAAACTTTTGCGCAAACCATTTAACATACACGTATTGTGTTTTTTTTTACAAAAAATATGTAGAAGAATACATATTGGCCTAAACTGATGAAGAAATGTGTTTTTTAAAAACATTTTTGGGGATATTTATTATAGCAAAAAGTAAAAAGAAAGTGCTCTGGTCAGGAAGGGGGTAAAATCTTCCGGGGCTGAAGTGGTTAAAAGACCTCTGAAAGCTAACCTTGACATAGAAACAATGGGCCAGATTCACGTACATTGGCGCATATATTGACCGGCATAGCGCACCTCCTTTACGTTAGACCGTAAAGGAGGCGCAAGTACCGTATCCTCGTAGCATTTGCGCACAAATTTGCGCCGGCGCAACGTAAATCCCGAGGCGTAAGGCGGTGTAATTCAAATAGAAAAGGACGTGGGCGTGTTCCATTGAAATGAGCCGTGACCCCATGCAAATGAAGGGCCGGCCGTATCGCGCATGCGCACATGAAGCAGACCATGGTCAGCACCTCTGTGCGCATGCTCACAACTCGGGAACGGCGCAATCAGTGAAATTGGAAGTGCGCCCGGGCAACTTAGTGAGCTACGCAGAGTGCTTAAATAGACAGACACAAATGCCCTTCCTTTGCAAAAGTACATCCCTTTGTATCCCTTCCTATACAGCAAGGTGCTTTTGTTCTGTTGTTTGTTCGCGTTTGTTGCTTTGTGACTTGTCTTTGTGATATTTATTGACTGTTTTGGATAGTGTTTTGCAGAGTGATTTTTGTCTTTTCTGTGTTTTCTTTGTTGTGTTTTTTTTTTTTAATTATATTTTTGCTGGGCATTTTTATTTTTTGCTGGTCATTTAAAAAAAAATTTTTGTTCTGTTTGTGAATGATTTTGGAATGTGGGGGTGACATTCCTGGCGGAAAAGGGGTGTCACCCTCATTTGTGGTGGAGAATTTCCCTAGTGAGGCCACCAGGATCCCCAGGACCAGGGAGAAGTGATCCCCATGTCCGTGTGAATGGTGTATGAATGTACAGTGACATAATTGGAGCCGTGGCGTTGCTGCTCACAAGTCCTGCATGGTGGGCTTGTGCTAATCCAATTTGATGAGGATGTGGGTGTCTGTGCTAGGGACCACAGTGGTGTGCATGCATGCATTCTCATTGTGCCATGATTAATGTGTGTGTTTAACGTGCAAAGATGCCTAATGTGAGCTGTCTAATGGCTGCTCTTCCCTCAGAAGACGGGGTAGCCTTGGTTGGGGGGGGATTGTCTGGTTAGGGGGTCAGGTCCTCACGTATGTCAATCTCCAGGCCCTTTCTCACTGCGAAGTTGTGCAGCATGCAACATGCACCGATAATCTGGCATACAAAGTTTGGGGAATACAACAGGGTACCATGGGGGGTTCCGGATAGGAGTAATGAGATGGGGTCCCAGTGCATATGCAGAGTCACCCTGAAGGGATAAGACAGGAGGATGTTAGTAGTGCATGTGCCCCTTGTGATTTCAGCATCATGGGGGGGACAGTCATGCCTGCCACCCATGTCACTAACCAACCAGCCAGCTGTCCCCATACATGTTCTGTTCGAAATCTGTGGGGATGGGGCTAGGATTGTATATGTAGCTGTCATGGGTGTCATGGGTGGTGTCATGTGTTGGGCTGGTGATGTCCTCCTGCAGGGTTGTGGTTAATTCCATGATGGCATGAGGGGTGAATCTGAAGATGCGAGACACCTCCGGATCACTCATGCCAAAGATGTCTATGCATGTGTGATATATCCTCTCCCGTTTAGAGTGAAGAGTGAGGGGCTTGTATCAGATAAGAATATTGTATTAGATTAGATTATTATATCCATCAAGGTTTTAAAGGGCTATTAAAAGATAGTGAGTACGTGTTTGTAATTTGTATGTATGATATGTATTGATGTATATATGTATGTATATTTTTTTTGTAATGTTTATAAAAGCAAATAAAACGTTTTTGGAAAAAAAATCCTCTCCCGTGCCCTCCTCCCTGCCCTCCTCCGTGCCCTCCTCCTTCTTTGCTCATCTAAAGTCAGTAGTATAGCTGTGAGCATGGATGCCCCTGGCATGTTGGCATACAGCTTGTTGTCTTGCAAGTGTGACTGCTCAGCTCGTCCCTAACAGTGTTGCTTTAGCTGACATGTAGATGGATTGTCTAATTTTATACCACCTTTTATATGGACTAATTTTAGACAGGATGTGCAGCTGTTGCCTGCGCTGCACCAACTTACTTTTGTGGATCCCAGTAACTCCCTCATTTGCATATTTGACTAGCAAATCAATGGTGTGTCTAGCGCAGTTTTGCGTGCACGGATGCGATGGTCTATCGAAATTACGCCGGTCGAAAAAAATTAGATTTCATGCGTATATCGTTTTGGGGATGCGGCGCATCGATATGCATGCGCAGATTTAGACTTACGCCGCGCATCTCCTGTAACGCCGGCGTAATGGCTCTCTGAATCTGGCCCAGAAATTTCAATCAAAATTTGAATTTAATAGTTTTCAAATCAAATTTGAACTGTTTTCTAATCAAATTTGAAACTTTTAAGTAGATATTTGAGAATTTTAAGAAGAAAATAAAATAGAATAGAAAATAAAGGAATATAATAAAATAGAAAATAATAGAGTAAAATAGAATGGAAAAAAAGAATAAAATAGAATAGAAAATAAAAGAATAGAATCAAATAAAACAGAAAGAAAATACCATCTTCTGAAATTCAAATTTGAAACAATATATATTTGAATAGAATAGAAAATAATAGATTGGAATAGAAAACAAAAGAATAGACTAGAAAACAACAACAGAATGGCACAAAATAGAAAGAATATAACCATCTTCCAGAATTTTAATTTCAAATAGAATAAATTTAAATCCGAATAGAATAGAAAATAATATAATAGAAAATAAAATAATAAAAAATAAGATAATAGAATAGAATGGAATAAAAAGAATATAACCATCTTCCAAAACTGTAATTTTAAATAGAATACACTTTATTACAAATGGATTTTGAATGGAATTAAAATGGAATTCCAATTTGAATTGATTCTAACTTATAAACAAAACAAAACAAATTCCGAAAATGAATTAAGTGAATTAAATGAATTTAACTAAACACATTTTTGTAAAAAACAAAACAAAACAAATGTTTTCATTTTGAACATGGCTAGCATGCAATACCCTAGCTTTCATTCCATTGTTTAAGGTAGGAGATGCTAAAATTTTTACTTTTTTTCTGAGCTTCTGTCCCCTTTAAATAGTTACATACATTCATCCCTGTAGCAATGAGGGAGGATTTTACTTAATGGCCAAACTGGATGAGAAACTCAGCTGTACAATTTTAATCTGTCGGACTGTTTGCAATACCGTGTTTGTTTTTCTGCTATACAAAGAGATTGAGATTTTTTTGGCACTCAGGGGTCCATTTTATCCACAAGTTACCATTATCTTGTATCCAAAGCTTTTTTTCTCAAAAAATAGGTGCAGGAACTCAACCACGACCCCATTCAAATTTCACAAACAGTAGAATTGCATTACATACAGAGTGTAGAGTTCAGGAGGTTACACACAGAGTGCAGAGCTGTCACTTGTAAACACAGAAACCAGACTTCTGCGTTTACAAGTGCTTGTGGTGAGCAGGCAATAAAGGGTCTGAGCCAGAGGTGGTGGAACTGAGTTCCCCCAAGTTCTCCCTGAAAAAAAGCCCTGCTTGTATCTCTTTTATAAGTTGTGCTTCATCCCAGCAGTTACAGCAGGTAGCAATAAACATATGTGTGTAAAAATCTAAATATGTAGAATTGACGGGTGGATGTAAGATTTTTATAAGATATTATATATGTGTTTTTGTATTTTTAGACATCATAGGTTTAGCTCTTTCTAAAGAAGTGGGCTTTGTCCCTTGAAGTTCATCAAAGATTTTTATATGAATTCTTCCCCGTGAATGTTGGGAGCTATGATGTCAACTACCAGCTGCTTATTTAACCGCAATATATGTTGTGTAATATATGCCTTTCTGTGTAATTTGTAGAAAAAAAATATCTTTATCATTTTAATAATTTTTATTGTTTGTATAAATAAAATATGACTTTTTTAATATATGAAAATGGTCTGGAACCTTAAAATCCTTATTTTTTTTTAGAAATTCTTTCTTTGTCTGTGTCATTCTAATAAAGAAGTTGTATACCAGTAAATCCTTTAAATAGAGGAGATAAGCATGGTGTTGTCTCCCTTCTATTGGTATGTTTTCTTACCCCTGAAAACTCATCTCTTCAGAGAAGCTTATCACACATCCACATAAAAACTGAAATTACTCTCTCCATCAGCTCATCTCTCAGTCATTACCGTTTGTACCTTTCCTCCCTATTGGATTGTAAGCTCTCACAAGCAGAGCCATACTATCCCTCTTGTATCACATTGTATTGTGGCTGTACTGTCTCCTTTTTTTTTTATTGTAAAGAGCTACACAAACATTTAGTGCTATATAAAGCTAAAAAATAATAATAATAATGCAAGTGACCCAAGGCAGTGGGAGACCTTTATTAATATTATGTCCAGCAGCCAGAAAAAAGTCATATTACAAAGTTGAAATGATCCCCACCCTCCTATGATAAAGCAATCTTTGACCTAACTCCAACATTTTTTTATGTAACGCCCTGCTCCTGTTGAGTAGGCGCTATTTGTAAATTGAGTTATCTGAGCTGTAGTTTAGCTCAGAATTTTATGCTAAATTAGGGATCTCTGTTCCAGCTCAGCTGCGTTGCACGTCTTCCACCTGACTGTGGGTGTCGCTCTAATCAGGAGTCAAATTTGGAACTTCAATGAGCTGGGTGTATTGGGTGACTCTTGCCCAGAAGCAGCTCAGTGGCGTGGTCCCTGCCACTGTGCATTCTGGGGAGGGGTACTTAAGGGACAGCCACCTTTCTGGTGGGGTCTTCCGATCCTGACCAGGTGGCCCTTCTGGCCTCAGGGATGTGTTAGCAGCCTTTTGGTCCCGGGGCCTGCTGGCCCGATGATCCGTTACTGCGAGTAGGTCCATGAGTTTCTGGGGGCCTACTGGTCCAGGGGTGGTCCCGTGCTGTCTTGCCTGCGGGAAGAAGTTGAACAATTGGAGATCCAATTGGAGGACGCATCCTGGCCAATTTACCTCACCGTGCTGCCGGCTTGGCAGAAAGATCCTGGCACCATGAGCTATGTCATTTTGTTGAACTTTGCAAAGTGTGTGTGTGGTTGCCTGGTCCTGTGGCAGAGGACCTAGCAACGACTCAAGGGCACTCATCAAGTCTGTGGCAGAGACTTTTAAAACGCGTTTTGCATCGGCTGCTAGGTCAGTGAGAGAGGCCTATCTGATGGTTGCTGAATCCAGTGTGGAAACGTTTTTTTTTCCTCTGGATCCAAGATCATACCCGTAATCTGCAAAGCAAGGTACCTGAATCCTCTCTACCCCCTTCACTCCTCTAATGGAACTTGCTTAATAAAACCCTTGAAGAAAAAGAAACAAAGGGCCAGATCCATGTACATCGGTGCATATATAGACCGGCGTAGCGCATCTCCTTTACGTTACGCCGGCTCAAATTATAGACGTAAGTGCCGTATCCACAGAGTATTTGCACTCGAGGCGTAAGGCGGTGTAATTCAAAGTGGGAAGGACGTGGGCGTGTTCCATTGAAATGAGCCATGACCCCATGCAAATGAAGGGCCGGCCCGACTGGGCATGTGCATGATGCTGACTATGGTCAGAGCCTCTCTGCACATGCTCACTACTCGGCCCGGCTCAATCAGTGGGATAGGAACTAGGCCCGGCGTACTTAGTGAGATATGCCCAGTGCATAAATAGGCCCAGACATACGCCCTTCCATTGCAAAAGTACATCCATTTGTTTCCCTCCCTGAAGCAAGGTGCTTTTGTTCCGTTGTCTTTTGCTGTTTGTAGGTTTGTGTCGTGTCGGTGTGTTTCATTATTTTGAGGGCCATAACCCAATTTATATACACACACACACATACATATATATATATATATTTTTTAAATGTTTATAATAATAAATAATATAATTATAATACTATTTAAAATATTAAATATATATTAGATATAAAAAATAAAATGATATATTTATTATATTAACTAATTTAAAATATATACTAAACAGAAAAAAATGTATATAAAATATATATTTAGCCATTAGGGTGAAAAGAGCCACTGGCAAGGAAATGGAGTGTTGCCAGTACCTTGCCAGTGGCGGTCGGCAGATCCTCTCCTGTGCCCTCCTCCTTCTGCGCTCAATCAAAGTCAGTAGTATAGCTATGAGCAAGGATGCCCCTGGCATGTTGGCATACAGATTGTTGTCCTGCAAGTGTGGCTGCTCAGCTCGTCCCTAACGGTGTTGCTTTAGCTGACATGTAGACGGATTGTCCAAATTTAAACCTGCTTTTATAAGGACTAACTTAAGACCAGACGTGCAGCTGATGCGCACAGGGCGTAGCCTGCGCCGGACAAACTTACTTTTGTGGATCGCTGTATCGCCCTCATTTGCATATTTGCATAGAAAATCAATGGTGTGGACGGAATAAATGTGCACTAACACGGAATAAATGTGCGCCTAAGATGTGCAGGCGTAGGCAAGTTAGGCCGGTCGGAAATAGCCTATTTTGGTGCGTATCTAGTTCTGTGGGTACGGTGCATAGATATTCCGGCGCAAATTTAGACTTAGGCGGCACATCTCGAGATACTCCGGCGTAAGTGCTATGTGGATCTGGCCCAAAGTGTTGGTGCGGACATTTGTAACTCTTCAAGAAGGACCCCTAGGACAAGAATGGTGAACAGTAAGGTAACGGCAGGCCCAAATCTAAACCAGCAGCTCCTTCGGGAGTAGTGCTACATTTATTGTATAGAATTCTCTCATAAGAAGAAAAATACATCCAAAATATTGAAACTTGAAAAAGTTTCATTGCCAGCTTCACATATTCAGCTAACCAAAAATGAGTAAATTGCTTCAAGGACACCATATTGTATCTACAGAGAGTGATCTGAAATTATACAGCAGTACACTAGAAAAGAGTGTGTAAATTACTTATTTTACTAATAACTATATTAGTATACCCCCTACTCATTCACATAGGGTGCCAGCCGATCTGAAGGGCCCCCTTGTTAAAGGGGTCTTCCAGGTTCTGATAAGCTTTCCACCTGCAGACCCGAAAATCAACAGCCAGGGTTGTCGGGAAAAGGCCCTTGGTCCCCATCAACATGGGGACACCGTGCATTGGGGTGGGGAGGACACAGGTCCCCCTGCCTCAAAGAACCCCCCCATGTTGAGGGCATGTGGCCTGGTATGGTTCAGGAGAAGAGGCGTTCGCTCATCCCCACCCCCTTTCCTGACCTGTCGAGCTGTTTGCTCAGAAAAGGGTCTGGTATGGATTTTGAGGGGACCCCATGCAATTTTTTGGGCATGGGGTTCTCCTTAAAATCCATACCAACCTGAAGGGCCTGGTATGCTTTTGGAAACCGATGCCATTTTTTTGGGGTGTGAAATTCCCCTTCAAGATCATCAGAGCACAAGTCACATGCCAAAGTCGGATCCATTAACCACTTAAGCCCCAAGTCTCGTTTTGAAAGTTAAAAACATTTTTTTGCTAGAAAATCACTTAGAGCCCCCAAACATTAAATATAACACCCAAGGGAATAAAATGGTGGTCGTTGCAATACTTTCTGCAATACTTTCAGTCACACTGTATTTGCACACTTTTTTAATAAGAAAATAAGACAACAGTAAAATGAGCCCATTTTTGTATATTGTGAAAGACAATGTTATGCCAAGTAAATTGATATCTAACATGTCATGCTTCCAAATTACCATCAAAAATCTCCATAGGCAATGTTTTAAAAATTCTACAGGTTGCATGCTTTGAGTTACAGAGGAGGTCTAGGGCTAGAATTGTTGCTCTCGGTCTAACAATCACGGTGATACCTCACATGTGTGATTTGAACCCTGTTTTCATATGCGGGCTCTGCTCATATATGCTATCGCTTCTGTTTGGCGGGACAGGGTGCATTTACATTTTTATTTTTACACTGTTCTTTAAAAAAGTGTCACTTTTATTCCTATTACAAGGAGTGTAAACATCCCTCGTAATAGAAATAAAGCATGACAGGACCTCTTAAATATGAGATCTGGGGTCAAAAAGACCTCAGATCTCATATTTACACCAAAATGCAAAACAAAATCTGCCACAGAGACCACTTTTATCTGAAAGCGGACCGTCCACTGAATAAGAGGATACTGTGATTATGGTAGCTAGCTGCTGCCATAAAAACAATATCCCTCTTCACAGTACCGACATATAACAATGGTGGGTGGTCTGTAAGTGGTTAAAGCGGAGTTCCACCCAAAAATGGAACTTCCGCTTATCCCACTTCTCACCCCCTTACATGCCCCATTTGGCATGTAA
Source organism: Rana kukunoris (assembly GCA_029574335.1). NCBI lineage: Eukaryota > Metazoa > Chordata > Amphibia > Anura > Ranidae > Rana > Rana kukunoris. Next base: position 320,914,925 of record CM056052.1, on the reverse strand, counting down.
TTTTTTTGGGGGGGAGTGGGGGCTTCAGGAGGAGTGGGACTTCCTGTCCTCCTTCCGCCGAGGGACTGATAAGGCGATTAAGCTTAATCACCTTATTGCAGCCCCACCCTGTAGGCAATGGCCTAGGACACTGACAGGTCCTAGGCGATCGCCTGTCCAATAGGACGGCGCAGCGCCGGGCCACGCCGCGCGCAGGCACAGTCCCGCTCGCGCATGCGCAGTGGGTGCTGGGCTGTGATGCCGACAGCTGTCACGGCCGGGTGCCCACAGTAGCAATGAGGATGCCAGTCGGGGAGGGGGGGAGCTGAGCGGAGCCCCGGCCGGCACATCGCTGGAACGCTGGAGCAGGTTAGTATGTTTATTAAAAGCCAGCAGCTACACTTTTTGTAGCTGCTGACTTTTAATAAACATAACATTTGTCTGGTCTAAATGGCTGGCTGAGCCCTCCACTGCGGCAGGAGATTAGGTGGATCCTATGATTTCTGGTAGCGGTGCTTGAGGCCTTGCAGAGCTGTCCCCTGTTGGCATAACGACTTAGATGAACCTGTCCACTATCACCCTCCCCCTGGAGCATGAGCCGGACAGCCCTATTGCTGTTAGTTTATTGCGGTAGTCCTGGTTCTGTACTGTTACCTTTTGACCCCTGCGCGGGTCCTTGTTTGGTTTTATGCCAGGTGTTGGCTGTGCTATTGAACATGTTGTATGTCTATGTGTTGTTACTACTAAAATAAAAAAGGATTTAAAAAAAAAAAAAACATAACATTTGGCTGGAACACCCCTTTAAGACCTCGTACAGGCAGTTTGATTGCTGTATGACCGCGCATCTGATTTTTGTCAAAAGCGCATGTGCTGGATTTTGTCTAGCATACTAACAATGCGCAAATTGTCGTTTGACAAATACGAACGTAGTGACGTACTATGAGAGTATAAAGAGGAAGTTAGTTTGTCAAGCACCACCCTTTGGGCCCCTTCTGATAATTTTGTGTTAGTGGAAGTTTGGTGAGCCAAACAACCTCCAGTTCGGTTCGCACAAGAACCTTCGAACAGACTGAACGTTCGCGCGAACATTTAGAACCCCATTGACGTCAATGGGACTCGAACGTTTGAATTCCAAAGTGCGCATTTTAAAGCCTAATATGCAAGTTATTGTCGGAAAAGGGGTTTGAGAACCCGGGTCTTGCCCCAGGGAACATGTATCAATGGGAAAAAAAAGTCCTTTTTTCTGGAGCAGTGATTTTAATGATGCTTAAAGTGAAAAAAAAAAGAAAAATTCCTTTAAATATCGTACCCGCTGGGTGTCTATAGTATGCCTGTGAGGTGGCATGTGTTTAGAACTGTCCCTGCACAAAATGAGATTACTATAGGAAAAAAGTAATTTAAAACTGCTTTAATGTAATGTCTGGTCCCTGCAATGTGGATGAAAATCATTGAGAAAAATAGCATGGTTTTCCCCTACACCCCCCAGGTCATTACAAGCCCCTTTGGCCCTATATAATTTGAACAGCATTATACAAGCGGTGCAAACAAGACAGACACTGTAGGTTTGTTGTTAAGTAGAATGTTTGTAATTTTGAACTGGTACTTTTTTAAAGTGTAGCTCCAGCCATAAAATCTATTTTTTTTTTTTTTTTTTTTTTTTTTTTTTTTTTTTTTTTTTTTTTTTTTTTTTTTTTTTTTTTGTAATATGTTTTTTATTAAAGAATTCACACATCAGAGAAAATACATAACAAGACATGTAGACATTATTCGAGGACATTCATGGTAGAAGAATTGTATACGGAGAAGTCCTCATAAGAAAAAAATTAAGGGGAGGGCATAGGCTTAGGGGTATATGGAGTAAAACTGAATAGTCCTTCCAAAATAAGAGGGGGGGGGGGGTGGGGGGGGGGGAGGGAGGTATGGGTAGAAATCTTCAGTCCCGTGAGGGATCTCGGTAAAGAAAGGACATTTTCTCAAAGTTCAGTCTCTCCGCGGGAGTAAAAGTGTGCAACAGAAAGGGATTCCAAAGGTGATAGAAGCGGCTTTTGTTCCGTTCGTGGGTCAAGTCCGTGTTAAGCCTGTCTTTGTATAAGAGTTGTAGGAGTTCCTTCTTGACTTGAGCAGTGGTTGGGCTGTCAGCAGATATCCACTTCTGGAGGATGGCTCTCCGGGCGAGCAATAGGCATATCAGGATCCAATTCCTGCGCGGGGGTGTGGTAGGGGAAGACCAGGGGAGCAGTAGGGGGTCCCAATAGCCGAAGATAAGTAGTAGCGGGTCCTTGGGTATGCGCAACAGGGTGACGTCAAATATGTATTGGATGACTTGGTCCCAGAATCTGGCTATGTGGGAGCAGGACCAGAACCTGTGAGCCAAGTTGGGTTTGGGTTGTTTACAGAGGGGGCATTCTGGGGAGGGATGGGCTCGGCTGAAGGGGATGTGGGCCCGGTGGACAATTTTGATCTGCGTCTCTCTCCATGTCTCGTTAGGGATAAGTTTGTGGACGGTGGTGAGGCCTTGGAGGAGCTTCCCCACCAGCTCAGGGTCGGGGAAGTCCTTCGACCAGTTGGCCGCTGACGTTGATGCCAGGGGGGGGGTATTGTGCAGGAGGAGGGGGCGGTAAATGTCCGATACCTTGTACGAGGCCCGGGCGATAAGGGTGTCGGTGAGGGAGCTCTGGAACCTTTTTCTATCGTCCCGGCAAGTATTTTTCAGAAAACTGAGGCATTGGATATACTGGAACATGTGTGATGCAGGGAGAGAGAATTTGTCCGCCAGGGCTCTAAAGCCCATGGGGCGGCCTGAAAGGGGGTCACACAATGAATAAAAGATTTTGATACCCTTATCATGCCAGTCGAGGTAAGGCTGGTTATCTAGGCCAGGTTGGAAGCTAGGGTTACCCAGGATTGGAAGATATCGTGAGATAGAGGATGGGACATTGAGGGCTTTCCTGACCTCTCTCCAGGCAATGACCGTGTCCCGGAGAAGGAGATTGTGTTGGAGGGGAGGGGGGGCAGATTTCCAGCGACAATGGAGGAGGGCCGTAAGGGAGAATGGGTGGACCATCGCCGATTCTAAGGGGTAGTTTGAGCATCTGGAGGACTGGGAAATCCAATCCAAGCCCGTTCTCAATAGGCAAGCCAGGTTATATAGCCTGATGTTGGGAAGGGCAATGCCCCCCTCTCGCCTGGGAAGATGCAGTTTGGCAAATGCTATGCGCGCCCGCCTACCACGCCAGAGAAACTTGGAAATGGCCGAATTTAGGGATTTGACGTCTTTATGGCGCAGAAGTAGTGGGACGGTTTGAAGTGGGTACAACAGGCGAGCGAAACTGACCATCTTGACCAGGTGGCATCTTCCCAGCAGTGAGAGAGGCAGGTCCATCCAGTTTCCCAGCTCTTGGGATATTTTGGTGAACAGGGGAGGGTAATTGAGCTGGTACAGGGAGGAGGGTAATTTACCTATTTTTATTCCCAGGTAAGTGATATGAGACTTCGCAACAGTGAACAGCGAGCTCTGGGACCAAGAGGGGGCAGATAGAGAACCTATGGGGAGTATTTCGCTCTTATTATAGTTAATACGAAGCCCAGAGCATTGCCTGAATTCGTCAAAAGTGGACTTGATTGTGGACATGTCAAGTGAGGGGCTGGATGTGAAAATAAGGACATCATCTGCAAATAGTGACGTGCGAAGGTCGTGGTCTCCGACACGTATGCCATGAAGGGGGGCGATCTGGGTTAGGTGGCGGGACAGGGGTTCAAGCGCTATGTTGAAAAGGAGCGGGGAGAGCGGGCAGCCTTGCCTCGTGCCTTTGTGCAGCCTGAATTCCTCAGAGAGGAGGCCCGCAGCGACCACTCTCGCGGCAGGGGCAGTGTACATGGCCTCTATGAGGTGCGTGAAGGGGCCCGAGAAGCCCATTTTGGACATGACCATGGAGAGCCATTCGAAACTGACGTTATCGAAGGCCTTCTCCGCGTCTAAAGTGATGATGGCATGATCACCTGCCGGGTTATTTTTTGCGTGTTCGAGAGCCAGCATCACCTTCCTGATGTTCATGGTGGCCGTCCTACCCTTTACGAAGCCTGATTGTGCGGGGTGGATCAGGGAGGGTATAATGGATGCCAACCTAGTGGCCGCTATTTTGGATAGGATCTTGACGTCAAGGTTTAAAAGTGAGATGGGCCTATAAGAGCCAGGTTCTAGGGGGTCTTTGCCCTTTTTCTCCAAGAGTTTTACGATGGCCTGATTGCCCGTTGGTAGGTAGGTCCCACCCGACCATATATGCTGGTAGACGTCGTGGAGGGGGGGAGACACAGTCGAGCTAAAGGATTTATAAAATTCTCCAGTGAAGCCATCTGGGCCTGGAGCTTTGGAGGGGGCAAGTTGTTTGATGACGGATTGGACCTCCAGGACTGAGATAGGGGCATTGAGGGCTTCGAGTTGGGTGGGGGTCACCCGATCTAGGGATATACGTTGTAAGAAGTTGAGGGCCGTTGGCTTATCAATAGGGTCTGAGGCATACAGGGAGGAGTAGAATTGGCGCATGATACGATTGATGTCTTTCGGGGTGTTGTGTACGGATCCCAACGGATCTCTCAGAGACAAGATATGTGTCGGGCGGTTGGGTCCTTTGCTTAATCTGGAAAGGAGTCTACCGGCCTTGTTGCCAAACTTGTGGAGGGAGGCGTCTAGATGTGCCTTTTGGGTACGCTCGAGGGTGGCCGCCAAATTATCAAAGGCCTGCTTAGCAGCAAACCACGCGCTACGGTTGCTGGGGGAGTCATCGGTATAGAGGACCCGCTGGGCCTGATGCAGTGTTGCGCTGGCCAGTTTGTAGCGTCTAAGTGTGTGTTTTTTGAAGGTGGCGGCGTAGGCTATTATGCAGCCCCTGAGGAAAGCCTTGCCCGCTTCCCAGAAAAGATTGGGGTTGTCGGCGTGTAGCGCATTATCCGACGCGTATCCCGACCAGGCGTTTTCCAGATGTTGTTGGAAATCGGAGTTGTTGTGGAGATAGGAGGGAAACCGCCAGATTTTGGGGTTGGAGGCTAGGCCAGGATCTTCAAGAGTGGTCGAGACCGGGGCATGATCCGAGATTGCGATGTCGTGTATGTCAGCTTCCGAGATCAGTGGGAGGAGAGAGTCAGAGCAGAAAAGGTAGTCCAGTCTCGTGAAGACATTGTGAGGGTGGGAGTAGAACGAGAATTCCCTATCAGCTGGGTGTCGTAGTCGCCATATATCATGGAGGTGTAGTGATTCTATAGTCGATGCCAGCAAGGTCTGGGTGGGAGGAGTCAATGGAGGACGGGAGTGTCTGGTAGAGGACCTGTCATCTGTCGGGTGTATAATGGAGTTGAAATCCCCAGCTATCAGGTGCAGGCAATCTGGCTCTCGAAGTGCCCAAGAAGTGAGGTCGCTAAAAAAAGTACTTGTGGGGCTGTTGGGAGCATACACATTGGTGATGTTTAAAACCCTGGGTCCCAGTTGGATACGGGCAGAGGCGAAACGCCCCTCAGAGTCCGAGTCTGAGGACAGTATTTTGCAGGGAAGGTTCTTGTGGACTAGGATTATTACCCCGGCTTTCCGACCGCATGAGTCGGAGCCGAGGACTGTGCCCACCCAGAGTTTCCGCAGCCGCGGGAAGTCGGGAGTGGACAGATGGGTTTCCTGAAGGAGGGCGATATCGGCCTTAAGCCTTTTAAGGTGACGCAGAACCTTCATTCTCTTATTAGGGGAACGGAGCCCTTTAACGTTCCAGGAGACTATTCTCATGTTGGGAAAACCATCAGAGGGGTGTGAGCCGGATGCGGAGGCAAAGTAGGTGGGAGCATGGGGTATGGCAGAAGTGGTATAAAAGGACAGCAAACGGAGTAGTGGTTGACTGGGAGAGAGAACGGAGGCTTTAACGGATCCCTACGTGCGGGGAGAGAGCAGGGAAGTAGGAAAGGGGAGATGGGGGAGGGACAATGGGGGGAAACATAGTGAACAACAATATTCGGGAACTTCACTTTTTTCCGCATGGAGCCACTGAATAGGCCAACTCCCAACCCAGGGCTCACTATGCAGCACTTCACCCGCAGTGACAGAAGGGGGGGGCGTAGGCAGCAGGAGCAATGCGTGGGGGAGGCAAAAGCTAAACAGGTATCCCTGCGGAAGAACAGAGGGGCTCACACATGTCATATAAACGTATGCGAAAACCCAATATTAAACACAAGTACTAGCTAGAACAACTATTACCAATCGTGTAAAAAGAACATAAAACAATGTGAAAATAAAACAGCATTATAGAACAAAAAAAAAACAATGGCATAACAGCATAATAGCATTGGGCCTACCGTGGCTCCCCGTGTGAGGGGGAGGCACAATGGAGGAGAATGACCCAGGAGTGGTCTTAGACGATCAAAGCGCAGCAGAGTTGCACCAGGACGGTGTGGCATCCAAAAAAAAAGAGAGAGAAGAAGAAAAAAAAAGGGGGGTTCAAGAGGAGGAGGCTTGTTGTCGGTCGGATCCAGAAGCCTTGAATCTCTTAGGAGAGTCCTTGCGCGGGCTCCCGTGTTCCAGGGCCCGGTTGGAGGGTGCAGCTCTAGGAGACAGGTTGTGGTGGGGGCCTTGGCGGTGGGACCTCAGGAAAGCCTCAGCTTCGGAAGGGTCATGGAAGGAGAGCTGATCCCCGTTAGGGGCTCTGAGTCGAAGCACGGCCGGGAAGGCCAGAGTGAACTTGATTTGCATTCGGTGGAGCTCCGCGCAGATCTGCTGGAAAGCCTTTCTCCTCTTGGAAACGTCCACGGAGTAGTCCGCGAAGACCAAGATGTTCATGCCATCTATCTGGAGGGTCCTGGACTGCCTGAACTTCTGCAGGATGAGGGATTTATCCGAATAGTTGAGGTACTTAGCGATCACAGGACGTGGTGATTTGCGTTCAGAGTTGAAAAGGCCCATGCGGTGGGCGCGCTCAACCGTGCTGGGGCCGGGCAGGCCCAGGGCCTCGGGGATGCGTCTTGAGCAGAGATCTGAAAGTGCCTGGGGTTGCAGCGATTCGGGGACGCCAATAAAGCGCAGATTGCTCCTCCTGGATCTGTTCTCAAGGTCGTCCAGTTTGTCGAGTATATACTTGTTCGTCTTGTCTTGCGCATGTTCAAAGGATTGGGCCTGGTAAAGATCCTCTTCTATATGACCGATGCGATTCTCGGCCTCATTCAGCCGGGATGCATGCTCCCCTAGTTGAGCCTGGATCTTCTGTATCCCTGCATTGATAGCTTTTTCCACTGAAGTTGCTATCATGGGGGATAATAGAGCAGCCACGGCCTGGGCAATCAGCTCTATGTTGTGCATATCCCCCGCTTGTGGGGGAGGTGGGGGGTTGTGGGCAGCCTGAGGGGTGGTTGGAGGGGCTGGTGTTGCACTCACCTCCATAGCAGGCGCCGTTTCTGCGATCGGATCCACGGCCGGATCCGTGTAGGCCGAAGCCGGGGCCTCGATTTGCGGCTGCCCCGTCCGTGCCGCGGCGGCGGCGTACGATCGCGCGCCGTTTTTTTCTAAAAACCTGTCCATCCTCGTCCGGGGGGATGGCAGATGGTTAGCCCTGGGGTCAGTTGCGGGTCTGCAGGCTTTTACAGGCAGGTTTTGGAGCCGGTGTGCGGGAGCTGAGGAAGCACACAGCTACTCCATGCGGCGCCGGAACCGCTAAAATCTATTTTTAAGCTTTTTCTGAAAACAGAGAAGGGTTATTACCCATGCAAACATTTGTTTTGCTGTCTGTGTGCATCTGTTCAGAAGATTGCAATTCACTTTCTGTCCCAAAGACAAATGATGTTTTGAAATTTTTTTTTTTTTTTTTAGTGAAACAAGGATTGGTGATAAAGCATCAGTGGACAGGAAAAACCTCTAAGGCGGCGTACACACGACCGAGGTTCTCGCTGGAAACCAGCGAGAACCTCGCTGGAAGCTGCATTCCAGCGAGAACCTCGGCCGTGTGTACGCTGGCTCGCCCTGCCCGTCGGGAATCCCGTCGAGCGAATAGAGAGCAGGCTCTCTATTTGCTCGACGGCCCGCCTGTATGAATGGCTGGTTGCCATTCCCGACGGGCGGGTCGCCGATTTCGATGGCCGGCAGAGAACCTCGACGGGCGGAACGATGTGTTCTGCCCGTCGAGTTTCTCTGCCGTGTGTACGCGGCTTTACAGAAGAGAAGTTCCTTTCCTAGGGGTAGATTTCTTCTCACTTCCTGTTGTCTCCTTCCGTTTGCAAGTAAATGTCGTTTGTAAGTTGGATGTTTGAAAGTAGGGGCCTGCCGTATATACTCTGCAGAAAGTTGGGCCCTAGGTGTTGGTATTGCAACAACACTGTAAGCCCTCACAGTTAGTCTTGGTGGGCTGGAATGCCCTGTTGTGTGAACTATTATATCAAGAATTGAAATTACATGCCATTGTTGAACAGTTGTAGACAAATTGGTGCTGGCGCTGGTGCCACAACTCTGTAAGCCCTCACAGTTACTCTTGCTGGGCACAGGAATGGGCCCTGCTGTGAAATTTTAGATCAAGAATTGTAATCACATGCCCCTGTTGAACAGGGGCTGAAAAATTGGGCCTTTGTTGGTGGTGGTGCTGGTGCCACAACACTGCAACCCCTCACAGATACTCTAGTTGAAGTGCATGAATGAGCCCGCTGCAAAGTATTGCATCAAAAATTTTAATTACACACCCCTGTTAAATAGGTTGTTACGTACCTCGTGGATAGAGCCTAGTATGCAGGAAGGAGCCCCTCTTACAGCCCGAGTTCAGGGGCTGCTGGAGTGGGAACAGCAAGCCCGGGAACGCGGCGAGGTAAGGGTGCCTGGTGATGACAGCAGACTGGCCGGAACGGGGATCTTGCAGACAGACGGCGTAGGAGACAGCGTCTCTGGGTAGCTCACAGGAACTGGGTAGCTGATGCTGGTGAAACAAGCCGGGTTAGGAGCAAGACAAGAGCAGGTATACGGCCAGCAAGGTCAGGTGAGCAGGAAACCAGGAAGTCACTCTTAGAGGAAATAGCGTAATCAAGTTCAGGCACAGGGTCTGGTAACGGTGGGCAGGAAAGCAGAGCGGAGTCAGATCAAGCCAGGGGTCGGTAGAGGTATTCGGGTAGTCAGACGGAGCCGGGTCAAAAACGGGTTCAACAGGTAACAGGTTCAACAGATATCAGGTTCAACAGGTATCAGGTTCAACAGGTTTGTGGACACTAAGCTGCAGATCAGACAGCGAAGTGTCACTGCAGCTGCTGACCTTTTAAAGGCAGGATGGGGCAATTGAGCCTAACGCGCATGCGCGCGCTCCCGCCGTGCACGCGCGCGATCGGTGCACGAGTGCGAGCACCAGGGGCTAGCCGGAGCCCACAGGTAGGTCCCTGACATTGCCCCCCCCAAGGGGCAGCCTCCGGATGCCAAGTCGGGTTCTCTTTTCAGGGTGAGCGGAAAAAAAGTTATGAATCAGTCTCTGTGCATGGACGTTGCTTTCAGGTTCCCAGGAATTGTCCTCTGGGCCATACACTTTCCATTTTACTAGAAATTGCATTTTTACTTGCCGTTTCCTGCAGTCGAGGATGGCCTCCACAACATATTCCTCGCACCCATCAACCAAAACTGGTTCTGGGGGACTGGCCCCTCTGTCAGGAAAGGGATCCGGAACTGCAGGTTTCAACAATGATACATGGAACACTGGATGAACTTTCAGAGAATCAGGTAAGGATAGTTCATACGATACCTCATTGATCTTTCTTCGGATTGGAAAAGTCCCATGAATTTCGGTCCCAGCTTTTTTGAAGGACAGGCCAACTTGAGGTTAGTTGTCGATAGCCATACCTGGTCACCTGGCTGAAGATCCAGTTCGCCTCTCTTTTTACTGTCAAAGAACCTATTGCTGTCGACTTGGGCTTTAGTCACTGCCTCCCGCAATACCTGGTTGTTGTGGCTGAGGAACTCCATCATACTCTGCACTGCCGGGACTGGGGATTCTGAAAAAAGTCAGGTAGAAAGGTTAGATTAAACCCGTAATTGGCAAAGAAGGGGGATTGCCCAGTGGCTGAATGGTTGGCGTTGTTATACGCGAACTCCGCTAAAGGTAACAGGGGGACCCAATCGTCCTGGGAGAAGGATGTGAAGCACGTATCTTCCCACTATCGGAAAAGGAGCAGGAGGCACTAAAAATATATAATAATGTATTGTAATATATAATAATGTAATGTATTGTTCAAGAGTCTGCTTGGTCCTCTCCGTTTGCCCGTTGGTTTGGGGGTGGTAGGCTGAGGAAAAGGAGAGTTTGATCTTCAAGGTCTCACAAAGAGATTTCCAGAAGCGGGACGTGAACTGGACCCCCCTATCAGACACGATGTTGGAGGGAATCCCATGTAACCAGATGATCTCCTTGATGAAGATACGAGCAGTCTCTGCAGCCGTTGGGGTACCCTTTAAAGGAAGGAAATGAGCCATTTTGGATAGGCGATCCACGACCACAAAAATTGCCGTACACCCCTCCGAACAAGGAAGCTCTACTATAAAATCTATGGAAATCATCTCCCAGGGTCGATTAGGCACAGGTAGGGGCTTCAGTAGTCCCCAGGCTTGGTTCCTTGCGGTCTTGTTCCGATTACAAGTGGGGCATGAGTTAACATACGTTTTGCAGAAGTTTTCCAGGTCTGGCTACCAGAAGGTACGACGTACCAGTTCGAGGGTCTTCCGAACCCCAAAGTGCCCTGCCAACGGGTGGTCGTGAAGGAGTTTCAGGACCTTCACGCGATTTGTTTCCTGAACAAAAATTTGGCTTCCTCTCCAAAACAGTCCGTCCCTGGATGTTAAGGTGGTGCTGGAAGGTTTAGAGGCGTCTGTGGATGCTTCTCTAATTTGGGAGAGTAGACCGGACTGGAGAAGTAGGAAGTTACCTGCTGGTAGGATGGTGTCAGGAGCAGATACATCCTTGGGGTTGTCATGCATCCGGGATAATGTGTCCGGCTTGACATTCTTTGAACCTGGTCGGTGTGTAATGAGAAAAACAGTGCCCAGCGGGCTTGACGGGGTTTCAATCTTTTAGCGGATCTCAGGTATTCAAGATTTTTGTGATCGGTATAAATTAATACTGGATGGGCTGCGCCTTCTAACAGGTACCTCCATTCCTCCAAGGCGGTCTTGATGGCAAGTAACTCGCGATCACCGACATCATAATTTCTTTCCGCAGGAGAGAGTTTCCGGGAAAAGAATCCAACGGGATGCATTAGGTCTTTATCTCCCTGGCGTTGGGAGATCACAGCTCCCACTGCGACTTCAGATGCGTCAACCTCGAGGATAAAGGGTAGTGCTGGATCAGGGTGACTAAGCATTGGGGCTGAAGTGAAGAGCTTCTTGAGTCGGTCAAAGGCCCTTTGGGCTTCTGGGTTCCAGTGAAAATGTAGGTTCTGCTTGGTTAGTTGTGTGATGGGGGAAATTATTGCAGAAAACCCCCTGATAAACCTTCTGTAGAAGTTTGCAAACCCTACGAAGCGTTGCACTCCTTTTTTGTCCAGGGGTACTGGCCAGTCGAGGATAGCGGACACCTTCTGAGGGTCCATCTTGATTCCTGTAGGGGAAATTACCAGACCCAGGAACTGGATAGTCCGTTGCTCAAATTCGCATTTCTCCGCCTTGGCATACAATCTGTATCGACGGAGCCGGTTGAGGACTTTACGAACATGTTCCCGATGTCTGTCTAATGATATGGAAAAGACTAGAATGTCATCAAGGTAGACAATCACAAAGATGTCCAGAAAGTCTCTGAGTACATCGTTAATGAAGTGCTGAAAGGTGGCGGGCGCATTACACAGTCCGAAGGGCATGATCAGGTATTCGTAGTGACCGAATCGGGTACGAAAAGCTGTCTTCCACTCGTCCCCCTTTCAAATACGGACCAGGTTGTAGGCTCCTCTCAGGTCTAACTTGGTGAAGACGGTGGCCGACCTCAGTTTTTGGAAGAGCTCGGGTACTAGGGGCAGCGGGTACCAGGTTTTTCACCGTGATGTTATTTAACTCACGATAATCCACACAGGGGCGGAGGGACTGGTCCTTTTTGGTGACGAAAAATATTCCAAGGCCTGCTGGGGAGGTAGAAGGCCGGATGAACCCCTTGTCCAAGTTTTCGTCAATATATATTTTTAGTGCCTCCTGCTCCTTTTCCGATAGTGGGAAGATACGCCCAAAAGGAATTTCGGCCCCTGGAAGGAGCTCGATCGGACAGTCATAAGGGCGATGGGGCGGAAAGGAGTCGGCCCCCCGTTTACTGAAAACGTCCAGGAAGTCGTGATAGGGTTCAGGAATGCATTGAAGCAGGCTTGGGTCAAAGTCCATGCATAGTAAAATGAAGACAAAGAAAAATGGATAGCCGCACTCCAAAACCTGATGGGTGGTCTTTTATTCAATAGACAGCATGTACAAAAATAGGGTCACAGCAGTAGAAACAAGGAACAGCCGACGCGTTTCGCACTGGATCAGTGCTTAATGCATAGTAAGGTGGGAGGTGAGCTGGGTGGCCCGGGTATACAGTATTGCCGACAGTAAGGGGACTGAAAAGACACTTCTCCAGACACCCAATTAATCAGAGGGTTGTGGGCCTGGAGCCAGGGCAGGCCAAGGATCACCGGAAACAGAGGAGAGGAAATAACGTCTAGGATCAACAGTTCCTTGTGTTGAGGGGCGATTAAAGTGGGTAGAGGAAGAGTCTCTTGGGTTACCTGTCCTGAACTGATGCGGGAACCGTCGGCCAGAAAAACAGAGAGTCCATGGGTCTTTCATCGTAAGGGGATGCTGTGCAGGTTGACAAAGGCGGCATCGATGAAGCAGCTACATGCGCCGGAGTCAAGGATAGCGTTGACCGGAATAGTCCTTCCCTGGCACTGTAACGAGAGAGGTAGAGCAAGGTGGGTTGCATTGGCTGACAAGGCTGAGAAGTTGACAGGATCTGAGAGGAGGCACTTACGTGTCTTAACAGGACAGTTGCGCACGTAGTGGCCAGTTCCGCCGCAGTACATGCAAAGGTTGAGTTGGCGACGGCGTGCCCGCTCTTCGGGTGGTAGTGTTGGTCGCATGAGGCCGAGTTGCATGGGCTCAGGTAAATCCAGGTTGGTGCTGAAGGGACTTGGACCGGTGGGAGGTGGGTAATGGGAAGCCGGCATAGGTACTCTTGCAGTCATCCAGGTGGGGCGGTTTGGCTGAGAGGAACGCTCAGCCCGGCGTTCACGAAGCCTGCGGTCGATCTGGATGGCCGTGGTAATTAGATCCTTGAGAGTCTCAGGCACCCCCACTCGAGCGAGTTCATCTTTCAGGCTTTCGGAAAGGCCCAAGCGAAATTGATGCCGTAAAGCTGCATTGTTCCACTGAGTGTCCGCGCTCCAGTGCCTAAAGTCTGTGACATAGTCCTCAGCCGCTCTGCGACCTTGCCTTGGAGCGTGAGTAGGGCAGACTCTGCGGGGGCGGCTCGTTGAGGGTCATCGTACAGCTGAGCCATGGTCTCAAGGAAGGCGAACAGGGTCCGCATCTGGTCACCATTCTCTTCGAGCAGCCGGTGGGCCCAGGTTTGAGGATCACCTTGTAGTAGGGAGATTACAAATCCCACTTTGGTGGCTTCTAAGGAGAAGGTCCGGGGTTGCAGGGCGAAGTAGAGCTCGCAGGCGCCACGGAAGGTCCGGAACTTGGTGCGGTCGCCCGCGAATCGCTCTGGTACTGGAACTCTCGGTTCGGGTGGGAGCATTACCACCGAGGGAGTAAAGGCGGCCGATGCGGACCTGGCGGTAGAAGGAGTAGCTGGGTCACTGGGGGTAGCCAGGCTGTGTACTTGTCCCTCTAGCCTTACATAGCCTTCCTGTAGGTTCTTTACTGCTTCCGTGTGAGACGCCAGGTGTTTGCAGATTTCGTCTATAGCAGGGGCTATTCCCGCAGGCTCTGACATGGCTGTCTGATACTGTTACGTGCCTCGTGGATAGAGCCTAGTATGCAGGAAGGAGCCCCTCTTACAGCCCGAGTTCAGGGGCTGCTGGAGTGGGAACAGCAAGCCCGGGAATGCGGCGAGGTAAGGGTGGCTGGTGATGACAGCAGACTGGCCGGAACGGGGATCTTGCAGACAGATTGCGTAGGAGACAGCGTCTCTGGGTAGCTCACAGGAACTGGGTAGCTGATGCTGGTGAAACAAGCCGGGTTAGGAGCAAGACAAGAGCAGGTATACGGCTAGCAAGGTCAGGTGAGCAGGAAACCAGGAAGTCACTCTTAGAGGAAATAGCGTAATCAAGTTCAGGCACAGGGTCTGGTAACGGTGGGCAGGAGAGCAGAGCGGAGTCAGATCAAGCCAGGGGTCGGTAGAGGTATTCGGGTAGTCAGACGGAGCCGGGTGAAAAACGGGTTCAACAGGTAACAGGTTCAACGGATATCAGGTTCAACAGGTATCAGGTTCAACAGGTTTGTGGACACTAAGCTGCAGATCAGACAGCGAAGTGTCACTGCAGCTGCTGACCTTTTAAAGGCAGGATGGGCCAATTGAGCCTAAGGCGCATTCGCGCACTCCCGCCGTGCACGCGCGCGCTCCCGCGGTGCAGACGCACGCCGTGCACCCGCGCACACAATAGGTGCACGCGCGGCGCGCAGACGCGCGCGATCGGTGCACAAGTGCGAGCACCAGGGGCTCGCCGGAGCCCACAGGTAGGTCCCTGACACATGTGCAGAAAAATTGGGCCTTAGGCACTGGTGCTGGTGCCACAACACTGCAACCCCTCACAGATACTGTAGTTGGAGCACAGAAATGGAGTATTGCATCAAAAATTGTAATTACACGCCCCTGTTAAATAGGGCAGAAAAATTGGGTCTTAGGCAATGGTGCTGGTGCCACAACACTGCAACCCCTCACAGATACTCTAGTTGGAGTGCAGGAATAAGCCCGCTACAAAGTATTGCATCACAAATTGTAATTACATGCCCCTGTTAAACAGGGCCAGAAAAATTGGGCCTTAGGGACTGGTGATGGTGCCACAACACTGAAACCCCTCACAGATACTCTAGTTGGAGTGCAGGAATGAGCCCGCTGGAAGGTATTGCATCAAAAATTGCCACTGCAAGGTATTGCATCAAAAATTGTGGCAATGGTTGCTGGAACCGGTCATACCTTGGGGCTGCGGACTAATGAATTATCTAAACGCATCGATCAGACGGCCACCTTCTCCACCGCTCCTTCTGTGACTGCCAGAAAGCCTCAGCAACACGTTGTCCAGGACCTGGATTTTGTAACCCCCCAGTCTCTGGGAACACGTTGCACAGACCTTTCTGCAAGGCCTCCCGAAGATGTTTCAATCTCTGCTCCCTCTGCGCTGGCAAGATAAGGTCCGCAACCTTATTCTTGTAACATGGATCAAGGAGAGTTGCCAGCCAGTAATGATCCCTCTCCTTGATAGCACGAATACAAGGATTTCCGCAGGCTTTGCAGGAACAGGGAGGCCATACAACGTAGGTTTGCTGAGGCATTTGGTGCAGAGTCCTCTGGGTCACTGAGGAGGACAGGATCTGCAGCCACCTCATCCCAGCCATGTACAAGTCTATGGGTTCCTTGGGACTGTAATTGATCCCTTGAAGACTGATGCTGATGCTGAGTGCTAGGCTTCACCTCCATGCTGACACAATCCTCCTCGTCCTCGTCTTCTTCCTGAGTGATAGGTGGGCAAGCATGAACACTGTCTGGATAAAGAGGGCCTTTAGAGGTAAGGAAGTCCTCCTCTTCCTCCCTCTGTTTTGCCTCAAGGGCTCTGTCCATTATTCCATGCAGCGTGTGCTCCAAGATGTGAATAAGAGGGACAGTCTCACTAAGGCATGCACTGTGACTGCTCACCATCCTCGTGGCCTCCTCAAATGGTGACAGGACAGTGCATGGATCCCTGATCATGGCCCACTGGCGTGGGGAAAAAAACAAGCTCCCCTGACCCAGTTCTGCTGCCATATTGGCACAGATACTCATTGATGGCCCTCTGCTGCGTGTGCATCCGCTGCAGCATGGCCAACGTAGAGTTCCACCTGGTGGGCATATCACAGATTAGGCGGTTCTTGGGCAGGTTGTATTCCCTTTGGAGGTCTGCCAGCTTAGCACTGGCATTATATGACGGTCAGAAATGCACACAGACTTTCCTGGCCTGCTTCAGGACATCCTGTAAGCCCAGGTACCTGCCCAAGAACCGCTGCACCACCAAATTAAGGACATGAGCAAAACAATGTACATGGGTCAATTGTCCCTGTCGCAGGGCAGAGAGGAGGTTGGTGCCATTGTTGCAAACCACCATTCCTGGCTTAGGCTGGTGTGACGTCAACCACCTGTGAGTCTGCCCCTGCAGAGCTGGCAGAACCTCTGGCCCAGTGTGGCTCCTGTCCCCCAAGCACACCAGCTTAAGCACCGCATGGCATCTCTTTGCGTAGCCCCTTCAATGCCTACGGAGCACCGCTGTTACGAGGACACATCAGCACAGGAAGAGGCCACAGAGGAAGAAGAAGAGGAGGGGGTGGAGGAGAGAGGTGTGTCACAACCAGTAGTAGCATTTTGGAGGCGTGGTGGCGGAACAACCTCCAACCTTGTCCTGCGTCCTTCCCAGCTGCCAGCAGAGTCACCGAATGCGCCGTGAAAGATAGGTAACATCCCTGTCCATGCCTGCTGGACCATGAGTCAGCAGTAATATGCACCTTACCACTGACTGCCCTGTCAAACGAGCCATGGACATTGCCTTCCACATGGCGGTAGAGAGCCAAAATCGCCTTCCGTGAGAAAAAGTGTCGTTTGGGAACTTGCCACTGAGGTACCGCACATTCCAAAAACTCACGGAAGGGGGCAGAATCTACCAGCTGAAAAGGCAGCAGTTAAAGTGCTAGCAATTTAGCTAAGCTAGTATTCAACCGCTGTGCATGTGGATGGCTGGGAAAGAACTTATTTTGGTGCTGCAGCAGCTGGGGCAGGGAAATTTGCCTGGTACAATCTGCCATCGGTGTACCGATAGTAGATTGCCAGCATGTACTAGGATGTGACACACCTAATCCTACACCTTCAGTCCTCTCAGTGCAGGCTTCAGAGAGGACTGAGGGTATAGTGGGGTTGGAGATCCCAGCTGATGAGGGGCAAGGGGAGGTCCACTTTGTTCTTTGGTGTTGGTCTTTGAGGTACGCTTTGCAATGAACTGCATGGCAGGTCTACATATGTCTGGTCAAGCATGTGGTGCCCAAACGGGTGATGTTTTGGCCACGCGAGATACGCTTAGGACATATGTTGCAAATAGCAGCGGTGCGATCTGATGCACTCGTCTCAAAAAAGGCCCACACCAAAGAACTTTTGGAATAACGCTGAGACACAGCAGCGCTCTGCATATGCGTAGCTCTGCGTTGTGATGCAGTCAGTGTGCTGCCCTTAAGCTGGCCCCTGGAGGGCATCATGCCTCGTTGGAGATGTGACTGTGCCTCCTCCTCCTCTCTCCTATCAGGCACCCATGTAGAGTCAGTGACCTCATCATCCCCTCCCTCCTCATCACTGTAGAAAACCTGGCAGTATGCTGCAGCTGGGGAAACATGACTGCCAGATTGCTGTCCTTCTTTGGCACCCCCTTTCTCTCTGGGCTCACGTTACTGCCTTCCTCTAGCTGTGTACCATCACCAGAGCCTTCAAAATGCTGCGCATCCTCATGCAGCATGTACCCAACACTGTGGTCAAACAGTTCAGGGGTCTCCCCAGGAGGACATGGCGGGGCTAAGGAAGGAGTGACTGATGCCATTGAGGAGAGGGAAAAGGACGCCTTGGCAGCTACTTAGCCAAAGTACCCTGAGCCTGGGTGAGAGAGGATGAGGAGGATGAGGACGGCTTGGTCATCCACTCTACCAAGACTTCAGCATGTTGCGGCTCAACACGGCCAGCTGCCGAAAACAAGGGCGAGCATGTCCAACGGCCACGTGCTGATGAATATGCACTGTGTCCACAACCAGCACTGTTGCCTCTAGATGCAGAGCCTGCTTGCCCTCGTGACTCTCTGCCTATCCTTGTTGTCCTTCCAGACATACTAATGGCCTGCAGAGGAAAAAGGCAGTACACACACCTTGTATCTTTAGGTGCAAACTACAGAGGACACAGGGAGTACACCAAGTAGCTTTAGGTGCAAACTTCAGAGGACAAAGGCAGTACACACACTACGTAGCTTTAGGTGCAAACTGCAGAGGACAAAGGCAGTACACAAACTACGTAGCTTTAGGTGCAAACTGCAGAGGACACAGGCAGTACACACCACGTACCTTTAGGTGCAAACTGCAGAGGACAAAGGCAGTACACAAACTACGTAGCTTTAGGTGCAAACTGCAGAGGACACAGGCAGTACACATCACGTAGCTTTAGGTGGAAACTGCAGAGGACAAAGGCAGTACATACACCACGTAGCATTATGGTGCACACTGAGGACAAAGGCAGTACACACTACGTAGTTTTAGGTTAAAACTGCAGAGGACACGGGAAGTACACACCAAGTAGCTTTAGGTGCAAACTACAGAGGACACGGGCAGTACACACCAAGTAGCTTTAGGTGCAAACTACAGAGGACAAAGGCAGTACACACACTACGTAGCTTTATGGTGCAAACTGCAGAGGACACGGGGAGTACACACCAAGTAGCTTTAGGTGAAAACTGCAGAGGACACGGGCAGCACACATTAAGTAGCTTTACGTGCAAACTGCAGAGGACAAAGGCAGTACACACACTACGTAGCTTTAGGTGCAAACTGCAGAGGACAAAGGCAGTACACACACTACATAGCTTTAGGTGCAAACTGCAGAGGACAAAGGCAGTACACACACTACGTAGCTTTAGGTGCAAACTGCAGAGGACCAAGGCAGTACACACACTACATAGCTTTAGGTGCAAACTGCAGAGGACAAAGGCAGTACACACACTACGTAGCTTTAGGTGCAAACTGCAAAGGACACGGGCAGTACACACCAAGTAGCTTTAGGTGCAAACTACAGAGGACACGGGCAGTACACACCAAGTAGCATTAGGTGCAAACTACAGAGGACAAAGGCAGTACGCACACTATGTAGCTTTATGGTGCACACTGCAGAGGACACAGGCAGTACACACCAAGTAGCTTTAGGTACAAACTGCAGAGGACAAAGGCAGTACACACTATGTAGCTTTAGGTGCAAACTGCAGAGGACACGGGCAGTACACACACCACGTAGCTTTATGGTGCACACTGCAGAGGACACAGGCAATACACCACGTGAGAATACTGCAGCTAGCACAATCACCTGCCTGTCAGTAAATTAGGAATAGCTGATCTAGCTAAACTATACTGTGTATAAATATATGTACAACACCTGGGATGCATATATATCCTCTACACTCTGTAACTTTAACTGACTAGCCTGCCTGCTCTACTTACCTAGGAAAAATGACACCATCCCTCTCTCTCTCTCTGTCTGTCTTTAACCAGCACTGCAACACACTACACAAGGCCGACCTGCAGGCGGCCTTTTATAGTGTGGGGCATGTACTAAACCCCCTGAGCCAAAATTGGCCAAAGCCACCCTGGCTTTGGCCAATTATGGCTCTCCGTTTTTTGCGCGCTGTGATTGGCCAAGCATGCGGGTCATAGTGCATGCTTGGCCAATCATCAGCCAGCAATGCCGCAGTGAATTATGGGCTGTGACGTGCCACTCGAATTTGGCGCGAATGGCCCGTAATGTTCATGTTTCGACGAACGGTCGAACATACGATGTTTGACTCGAACATGGGTTCGACTCGAACACGAAGCTCATCCCTACTTGCCACAAATTTAACTTGCTGTATACCAGGACTTACACACTTAACATGTAGGAATTAATAACAAATATGAACAGGTATAAATTAAAATGAATCAGTATTACAGATTTGCCCTTTGTACAAAAGTAATAATGCTAAAAGCTGAAGCAGTTATGGCAAAGTAGAACAGAAACGTAGAAAAGCATACTGACGGACTGCACAACATTTTTTATCCATAGTGATAACATTTCACATTCAATGTTGTTTGTCCACAGATGGCTTTCAGGTGCATGAGTGAGATTTCTACTATAATTGGCTCATTCCAGCAAAATTCAAACAGATTAGTCAGATTTTAGTCTGTGTAATTTGTGTTTTTACAGAGTGTCTAACTAGAAATGTTTACTGTGATTTCTTCTGTAAAATCATTTTGCACCAGGAGCAATTTTCAGGGTTCAAAATGCTCTACTAAGTCAATTGCCCAGATTTTCATTTTATCTTGTGATGCACTTCAGTGATAAAGGTTGCACTTATCGAAAAGATGAGATAAGCTCCTTACTACTTAGAATCACAAACTGTCTTGTTATTTAGTCATTAATTTCACATGTATTTAACAAAATAGAAGAAATAGAGATCATTTTTTATAAACAGTCAAAGTAAAGAGATACTATTGTCTTTGCTGACATCATCAGTAGTATCAAATATATAATCGACCCTCTATTTGATACCATATATAGCATAAGCCACTGATACAAATATGTAGGCAGTGATTTGGGGGGTTACTAAACAATAGGGATGAGCTTCGCATTCAACTCGAACCCATGTTCGACTCAAACATTGCCTGTTTGATCGTTCGTCGAATTTCGAACAAAACGGGTCGTTCGCGCCAAATTGGAGTGACGCACCACGGCCAATAATTCACTGCGGCATTGCGCGCGGATAATTGGCCAAGCATGCACTATGACCCGCATGCTTGGCCAATCACAGCGTGCAAAGAACGGAGAGCCATAATTGGCCAAAGCCAGGGTGGTTTTGGCCAATAATGGCTCAGGGCTTTAGCACACGCCCCACACTATAAAAGGCCGCCAGATGGGTGGCCTCGTGTAGTGTGTTCCAGCGCTGGTTACAGATCAGACAGAGAGAGAGAGACATTGTATTTTTTCTAGCTAGATAGAACAGGCAGGCTAGTCAGTTAAATTTACAGTGTGTAGAGGATATATATACATCCCAGGAGTTGTACATATATTGATACACTGTATAGTTTAGTTTGGTTCTTCCTAGTCTGTCAGGCAGTTGATTGTGCTAGCTGCAGTGTTCTCATTAACGTGTTGTATAGCCTGTGTGCTCAATGCACCTAAACCCACTTTTTTTATAGTGCAGGTGTGCAAATTACTGTGCACCTAAGCCCAATTTGTTTATAGTTCAGGTGTGCTAATTACTGTGCACCTAAATGTTGGGGTGAATATTACCGCGCTTACCATAAATGGGGGGAGGGGGGGGGGGAGGGGAGTGGGTGGGGGGGGAGGGGAGTGGGTGGATACAGCTGCTGCACTGAATGGTGTATCAACCAAGGCAGATAAAACTGGGGGGGGTGTAGTGCTGCGCTGTAAGGAAGAAAGTGGGGATGGGATAAAATGAAGAGGAAGTGTGGCAAAAAACTAGATACGTGGAAAAAAGAAAAAAGGAATAACCTAACTATTATACATAGTAATGTCAGAAAATGACAGTGGTGTATATAAGAAATATATATTAAACGTGCTAAATGCAGCCTAAGCCGGCTGCCAAACCAATGACAGTGCAAAATAACATATAAAGTGTAACTTCCTTATAACAATCTGGTGCACAAAGTGCCAGAAATCGCACACAACAGTGTTATTCAGGGTGAATGTCCATACAACAGGTAACAATGAGTCAATGCAATGTATAAATGCAATATGGATATAAAGTTCAAAAAGATTGCTGATGTAAAAGCCAAAATGCCGTGATGACCAGTTGCAGATGCTATTTCCAAAATAAGTAAAGATGTCCCCTTACCTTACTGCTGTAAGGTAACAGCAGAAAACAAAGCCCAGGAGCACTTTTCAGGTTGAGTCCACTTGTGGTGTCATCCAAATAGGTAAATGTGGTGAGAATGGATCCTTCCTGGTAATCACCTCCAAACGATAATAGTTGCTCACATCCAGGAAAACAAAAAAAAAGCCAATAGTGTAGTACCATTAAAACAGGGGGGTTTTATTAAAACAATAAATGGGTACTCACAAAGTTGAAATAAAAAACAGGCATAAAAACACAGGGCGTCCGCCAACGTCACCTCTGGTACCTCATACGCACATTCGTCACTCCACGTGACTTCCTCAGGAGTGACACCACGCCAGCTTAAGCCAGAAATGGTGGTTAGCGACAATGGCACCAACCTCCTCTCTGCCCTGCGACAGGGACAACTGACCCATGTGCCCTGATTTGATCATGTTCTGAATTTGGTGGTGCAGCGGTTCTTGGGCAGGTACCCGGGTTTACAGGTTGTCCTAAAGCAGCCCAGGAAAGTCTGTGTGCATTTCCGAAGGTCATATAATGCCAGAGCTCGGCTGACAGACCTCCAAAGGGAATACAACCTGCCCAAGAACCGTCTAATCTGTGACATGCCCACCAGATGGAACTCAACATTGGCAATTCTGCAGCGGCTGCACATGCAGCAGAGGGCCGTCAATGAGTACCTGTGCCAATCAGGAGTGAGGAAGTCACGTGGAGTGACGAATGCGCGTATGAGGTACCAGAGGTGACGTTGGCGGACGCCCTGTGTTTTTATGCCTGTTTTTTATTTCAACTTTGTGAGTACCCATTTATTGTTTTAATAAAACCCCCCTGTTTTAATGGTACTACACTATTGGCATTTTTTTGTTTTCCTGGATGTGAGCAACTATTATCGTTTGGAGGTGATTACCAGGAAGGATCCATTCTCACCACATTTACCTATTTGGATGACACCACAAGTGGACTCAACCTGAAAAGTGCTCCTGGGCTTTGTTTTCTGCTGTTACACTACAGCAGTAAGGTAAGGGGACATCTTTACTTATTTTGGAAATAGCATCTGCAACTGGTCATCACGGCATTTTGGCTTTTACATCAGCAATCTTTTTGAACTTTATATCCATATTGCATTTATACATTGCATTGACTCATTGTTACCTGTTGTATGGACATTCACCCTGAATAACACTGTTGTGTGCGATTTCTGGCACTTTGTGCACCAGATTGTTATAAGGAAGTTACACTTTATATGTTATTTTGCACTGTCATTGGTTTGGCAGCCGGCTTAGGCTGCATTTAGCACGTTTAATATATATTTCTTATATACACCACTGTCATTTTCTGACATTACTATGTATAATAGTTAGGTTATTCCTTTTTTCTTTTTTCCACGTATCTATTTTTTTGCCACACTTCCTCTTCATTTTATCCCATCCCCACTTTCTTCCTTACAGCGCAGCACTACACCCCCCCATTTTTACTGTGCACCTAAAGACATTTGGGGCCAGATTCTCAGAGGCGCTACGACGGGGTATCTCAGATACCCCGTCGTATCGCCGTTTTTTTCCCAGGTATCTATGCGAGTGATTCCTAGAATCACTTTGGCATAGATACGGGTGAAGATCCCACAAGTGTAATTGTATTACACTTGCGGATCGTAGATGTAATGACAACTCCGGCCATTAGGAGGCCTTTACGTTGTTTTCTCATTTGCCTATGCAAATGAGGCTACTACTCCGATTCCCGAACGCTTTTACGCCGCCCCGTCGTCGCTTACATCGTTTTCGTCCGCGTAAGTTTACCCCTGCTAATATGAGGGGTAACCTTACGCAGTACCGTCGGATGCCGTTGGGTGCCGTCGGATGCCATGTTAAGTATGGCGTTGGGTCAGTGTCGGCTTTTTCCGTTGGTTACGTCGTTTTACTAAGTCGTTCGCGAATAGGGCATTGCGTAAGTGACGATCACGTCGTTTTGACGTCGGTTTCAACGACGATTTCCGACGTGAGCTGGAGCATGCGCACTGGGCTTTTTCCCCGGCCAGCGCATGCGCAGTTCGATCGACGCGGGGGCGCCCTTAATTTAAATACAAGCCGCCCCCTTTGAATTACGCGGCCTTACGCTGGGCCATTTACACTACGCCTCCGCAAACTACGGAGCAAGTGCAGGGAGAATACGGCACTTGCTCTGTTAAGTTGCGGCGGCGTAGTGTAAATGGCTTACGCTACGCCAGCGAAAATGTATGAGAATCTGGCCCTTGGTTTATAGTGCAGGTGTGCTAAGTACTTTGCACTGAAACACACTTGGTTTATAGTACAGGTTTTCTAATTACTTTGCACCTAAACCCATTTAGTTTATAGTGCAGGTGTGCTAATTACTGTGCACCTAAACCCATTTGGTTTATAGTGTGAGTGTGCTAAGTACTTTGCACCTAAACCCATTTAGTTTATATTGCAGGTGTGCTAATTATTGTGCACCTAAGCCCACTTGGTTTATAGTGCAAGTGTGCTAAGTAATTTGCACCTAAACATACTTGTTTTATAGTGCAGGGGTGCTAATTACTGTGCACCTAAACCCATTTGGTTTATAGTGCAAGTGTGATAAGTACTTTGCACCTAAGCCCACTTGGTTTGTAGTGCAGGTGTGCTAATTACTTTGCACCCAAAGCTACGGGGTGTGTGTACTGACTTTGTCCTCTGTAGGCCATTATAATGTATGGAAGGACAACAAAGAGAGGCAGAGAGTCACGAGGGCAAGCAGGCTAGAGGCAACAGTGCTGGTGGTGGACACAGTGCATCATCTTCCGCACGTGGCCGTTGCACGCGCTCGTCCTTCTTTTCGGGAGCTGGCAGTGTTAAGCCTCAACATGCAGACAAATTGGTAGAGTGGATTACCAAGCCACCCTCATCCTCCTCATCCTCTCTCACCCAGGCTCAGGGTACTTTGTCTCGCAAATTATCTGCCAAGGTGTCCTCTTCCCTCTGCTCAATGGCATCACTTACTCCTTCCCTAGTCCCACCATGTCCTCCTGAGGAGTCCCCTGAACTGTTTCAACACAGTGTTGGGTACATGCTGCATGAAGATGCGCAGCGTTTTGAAGGCTCCGATGATGGAACACAGATAGAGGAAGGCAGTAATGTGAGCCCAGAGAGAAGGGGTGCCCGAGAGGGACAGCAATATGGCAGTCATGTTCCCCCAGCTGCAGCATACTGCCAGGTTTTCGACAGTGATGAGGAGGGAGGGGATGATGAGGTCACTGACTCTACATGGGTGCCTGATAGGAGAGAGGAGGAGGAGGAGGAGGCACAGGCACATCTCCAAATAGGCAGGATGCCCTCCAGGGGCCAGCTTAAGGGCAGCACACCAACTGCATTAGATCGCAGAGCTACGCCTGTGCAGGGCGCTGCTGTGTCTTAGCGTTACTGCAAAAGTTCTTTGGTGTGGGCCTTTTATGAGACATGTGCATCAGATCGCACCATTGCTATTTGCAACATATGTCTCAAGCGTATCTCATGTGGCCAAAACATCACCCGCTTGGGCACCACATGCTTGACCAGACATATGTCGACCTGCCATGCAGTTTGTTGGCAAGCATACCTGAAAGACCCACACCAAAGAACAAAGCGGACCTCCCCTTGCCCCTCATCACCTGGGATCTCCAACCCCACTATACCCTCAGTCCTCTCTGAAGCCTGCACTGATAGGACTGAAGTGGTAGAATTAGGTGTGTCGCAACCTAGTAGTACATGCAGGCAAACTACTATCGGTACACCGATGGCAGATTGTAGCAGACACATTTCCCTGCCCCAGCTGCTGCAGCGCCAAAAGAAGTACTCTCCCAGCCATCCACATGCCCAGCGGTTGAATGCTAGCTTAGTGAAATTGCTAGCACTTCAACTGCTGCCTTTTCAGTTGGTAGATTCTGCCCCCTTTCGTGAGTTTGTGGAATGTGCGGTACCTCAGTGGCAAGTTCCCAAACGCCACTTTTTCTCACGGAAAGCGATTCCGGCTCTCTACCGGCATGTGGAAGGCAATGTCTATGCCGCGCTGGACAGGGCGGTCAGTGGTAAGGTGCATATTTCCGCTGACTCATGGTCCAGCAGGCATGGATAGGGATGTTACCTCTCTTTCACGGCGCATTGGGTGACTCTGCTGGCAGCTGGGAAAGACACAGGGCAAGGTACAGTAGTGTTGGAGGTTGTTACACCACCACGCCTCCAAAACATTACTACTGGTTGTGACTTACCTCTCTCCTCCATCCTCTCCTCTTCTTCTTCCTCTGTGGCCTCTTCCTGTGCTGATGTGTCCTCAGAACCAGCGGTGCTCCTTAGGCGTACGAGGGGCTACATAGGAATGCAGGCAACGAGATGCCATGCGATGCTAGAGCTGGTGTGCTTGGGAGACAGAAGCCACACTGAGGCAGAGGTTCTTTCAGCTTTGCAGGGGCAGGCTCAGAGGTGGTTGACACCACGCCAGCTTAAGCCAGAAATGGTGGTTAGCGACAATGGCACCAACCTCCTCTCTGCCCTGCGACAGGGACAACTGACCCATGTGCCCTGATTTGATCATGTTCTGAATTTGGTGGTGCAGCGGTTCTTGGGCAGGTACCCGGGTTTACAGGTTGTCCTAAAGCAGCCCAGGAAAGTCTGTGTGCATTTCCGAAGGTCATATAATGCCAGAGCTCGGCTGACAGACCTCCAAAGGGAATACAACCTGCCCAAGAACCGTCTAATCTGTGACATGCCCACCAGATGGAACTCAACATTGGCAATTCTGCAGCGTCTGCATATGCAGCAGAGGGCCGTCAATGAGTACCTGTGCCAATATGGCAGCAGAACTGGTCAGGGAGCTTGTTTTTTTCCCATGCCAATGGGCCTTGATCAGGGATGCATTCACTGTCCTGTCACCATTTGAGGAGGCCATGAGGATGGTGAGCAGTGACAGTGCATCCAACAGTGAGACTGTCCCTCTTATTCACACGTTGGAGCACATGCTACGTGGAATAATGGACAGGGCCCTGGAGGGAGGACAGAGGGAGGAAGAGTAGGACTTCCTTACCTCTCAAGGCCCCCTTTATCCAGACAGTGTTTCTGCTTGCCCGCCTAGCACACAGGAAAGGACAAGGAGGAGGATGATGATTGTATCAGCAGCATGGAGGTGAAGCATAGCACTCAGCATCAGCAACAGCAGTCTTCAAGTGATCTTTTACAGTCCTAAGGAACCCATGGACTTTTACGTGGCTGAGATGAGGTGGCTGCGGATCCTGTCATCCTCAGTGACCCAGAGGACTGTGCCCCGAATTTCCCTTAGCAAACCTACGCTGCATGGCCTCCCTGATCCTGCAAAGCCTGCATAAGGATCCTCGTATTTGTGGTATCAAGGAGAGGGATCATTACTGGCTGGCAACTCTCCTTGATCCACGTTACAAAAGTAAGGTTGTGGACCTTATCTTGCCATCTCAGAGGGAGCAGAAGATGAAACATCAGAGGGAGCAGAAGATGAAACATCAGAGGGAGCAGAAGATGAAACATCAGAGGGAGGCCTTGTAGAAAGGTCTGTGCAACGCGTTCCCAGAACCTGGGGGATTACCAAATCATGGTCCTGGACGTGTTGCTGAGGCTTCGGTAAGTCAAAGAAGGAGCGGTGGAGAAGGTGGCCGTCTGACCGATGCATTCAGACGATTTTTTAGTCAGCAGCCCCAAGGTATGACTGGTTCCAGCAACCATCGCCAGCATCTGGTTTACATGGTGCGGGAGTACCTAGGGGCAAGATCGGACTTGCACACCTTTCCCACCGAAAATCCTCTGGCTTACTGGGTCTTGAGGATGCCAGAGCTTGCACATTATGCAATTAAGCTACTGCCTTGTCCTGCATCTAGCGTTCTTTCAGAACGCACATTCAGTGCTCCTGAAGGCTTTGTGACCGATCACAGGGTGCGCCTCTTCATCGACTCCGTTGATCGACTGACCTTCATAAAAACGAATCAGGCTTCGATCAACACCAGCTACCAAGCACCTGATGCTGATGTAACTGAATAATTTTTTTGAAATTTCAGATCCGTTGGAGACTGCCTATACTGATGCTGAGTGACTGTCCTGTTATGCTGACTCAATGATCTTGCTGTTAGCTAGTAAGAACATTGTTGGTGCTGGGCACCGCCACCAGTGCCTAAGGCCCAATTTGTCTGCCCCTGTTTAACAGGGGCGTATATTAACAATTTTGGATGCAATACTTTGCATGTGGCTCTTTGCTGTGCTCCAATTACTTTATCTGTGAGGGGTTGCAGTGTTGTGGCATCACCACCAGTGCCTAAGGCCCAATTTTTCTGCCCCTGTTTAACAGGGGCGTATAATAACAATTGTTGATGCAATTCTTTGCATGTGGCTCTTTGCTGCACTCCAATTATAGTATCTGTGAGGGGTTGCAGTGTTGTGCCTAAGGCCCAATTTTTCTGCCCCTGTTTAACAGGGGCATGTAATAAAAAATGTTGATGCAATTCTTTGCATGTGGCTCTTTTCTGCGCTCTAATTACAGTATCTGTGAGGGGTTGCAGTGTTGTGCCTAAGGCCAAATTTTTCTGCCCCTGTTTAACAGGGGCATGTAATTTACAATTTTTTGATGCAATACTTTGCAGCAGGCTCTTTGCTGCGCTCCAACTCCAGTATCTGTGAGGGGTTGCAGTGTTGTGTCACCAGCACCAGTGCCTAAGGCCCAATTTTTCTGCCCCTGTTCAACAGGGGCGTGCAATTACAATTCTTGATCTAATAGTTCTCAGAAGGGCGTTCCAGCGCCCGCCAAGACTAACTGTGAGGGCTTACAGTGTTGTGGCAACACCAACACCTAGGGCCCAAATTTCTGCAGCGTATATACAGCAGGCCCCTACTTTCAAACATTCAACTTACAAGGAAGGAGACAACAGGAAGTGAGAGGAAATCTACCCCTAGGAAGGGAATATCTCTTCTGTAAAAGGTGTCTCCTGCCCACTGATGCTTTATCATAATCCTTGTTTCAAAAAAAAATGTAAAAAATAATTTGTCTTTGGTACAGAAAGTAAGGTGCAATCTTCTGAACAGATGCGCACAGACAGCAAAACAAATGTTACAGGGGTGATAATAACCCTTCTCTATGTTTTCAGAAAAGCTTAAAAAAAGATTTTATGTCTCAAGCTGCACTTTAAAGAAGTACCAGTTGAAAATTACAAACAGATTCTACTTAACAACAAACCTACAGTCTCTGTCTTGTTCGCACCACCTGCATACTGCTGTTCAGAGTATATAGGGCCAAAGGGGCTTGTAATGACCTGGGGGGAGGGGGACAGGGAAACCCATGCTATTTTTCTCAGTGATTTTCATCTACTGTATATTGCAGGGACCAGACATGACATTAAAGCTGCAAGCAGTCTTAAATTACTTTTTTCTTATACTAATCTCATTTTGTGCAGGGACAGTTCTAAACACGTCC
This sequence comes from Rana kukunoris, assembly GCA_029574335.1. Classification (NCBI taxonomy): domain Eukaryota; kingdom Metazoa; phylum Chordata; class Amphibia; order Anura; family Ranidae; genus Rana; species Rana kukunoris. Next base: position 320,885,678 of record CM056052.1, on the reverse strand, counting down.
CACTAATATAGACACCCAGCAGGTACGATAGTTAAAGGAATTTTTCATCTTTTTTTTTTTCACTTTAAGCATCATTAACCACTTCCTTACTGGGCACATATACCCCTTCCTGACCGGGTGAAATTTCAGCCTGTGGCACTGCGTCACTTTAACTGACAATTGCGCGGTCGTGCGACATGGCTCCCAAACAAAAATTGGCGTCCTTTTTTACCCACAAATAAAGCTTTCTTTTGGTGGTATTTGATCGCCTCTGCGGTTTTTATTTTTTGCGCTATAAACAAAAATAGAGCGACAATTTTGAAAAAAAAACTATATTTTTTACTTGTTGCTGTAATAAATAGCCCATTTTTAAAAAAAAAAAATCATTTTTTTTCTCAGTCTAGGCGATACGTATTCTTCTACATATTTTTGGTAAAAAAATAAAAATATCGCAATAAGCGTCTGGTTTGCGCAAAAGTTATTGCGCTTACAAAATAGGGGACAGAATTATTATTATTTTTTATTATTTTTTTTTTACTACTAATGGCGGCGATCAGCATTTTTTTCGTGACTGCGACATTACGGCGGAGACATCGGACACTTTTGACACATTTTTGGCACCATTCACATTTATACAGCGATCAGTGCTATAAATATGCACTAATTACTGTATAAATGTGACTGGCATTGAAGGGGGTGAGGAAGGGGTTAATGTGTACCCTAAATTGTGTTCTAATTGTGGGGGGAGGGGGGGTGACTGGGGGAGGTGACCGATGCTGTGTATGTACAAGAGACACAGATCGGTCTCCTATCTCCCCTGACAGGACATGGATCTCTGTGTTTACACAGAGATCCACGTCTTGTCCCTGCAGCTGCCGATCCCGAGTGCCTGGCGGACATCACGGCACGCCAGGCACGCCCATCGGCATGTCAGCGATGCGGCGGGCATGCGCGCGCCACCGACGGCGGCGCACGCGCCCCCCAGTGGCCTGGCTAAGAACAGGCCGTAAAAACATGGCCTGTTAGAGATTCAGGATGTCTCTTCGGCCGTACAAAGTCGTACGGCCGTTTGGAAGTAGTTAAAATTGCTGCTCCAGAAAAAAACTACCATTTTTAAAACTTTTTTTTTCCATTGATACATGTTCCCTGGAGCAATACCCGGGTTCTCAAAGACGTTTTCCGACAATAACTTGAATATTGGGGTTTAAAATGAGCACTTTTGAATTTGAACGTTCGAGTCTCATAGATGTCAATGGGGTTCTAAATGTTCGCGCGAACGTTAGGTCCGTTCGAAAGGTTCTGGTGCGAACCGAACGCGGGGGTGATCGGCTCATCCCTACTAAACAAGTGATAATCAGTGCTAATAATGAGCAACTCTCCTTTAAAATCAATGGATTTCAAATCTAATCTGGAAAATTATAATAAAGTAAAGCCAGCATACAAGGGTCAGTTTTTTTTCTAACAGCCAGCAAACACATTAAAAAATACTGAATGTATTCCCTCATCTACACAAATGGAGTGAACAGAGGAATCCACCCTGTTATGTTATTGTATTCTGACAGCGGGAATCCTCCACTGTCAGAATACAATGGTCAAAACTTTGGCCGATTGGCTGCAACACTGATCAAACAGAAATTTTACATTACAAGTCAGTTTATAAGAAGTTGATCATTAGTTCAAGCACTAATTATTATTTCTCACAAATGAGAACAGTCATATATGGATTGGGATTTTAATTCATCTATTACCAGCCTAATGCCATATACACACAATCGGTTCATCCGATGAAAACGGACCGATGGATTTTTTCATCAGATATCCGATGAAGCTGACTTTCATCAGTCCTGCCTACACACCATCAGTTAAAAATCTGATCGCGTCCAACGCGGTGACGTAAAACACAACGACGTGCTGAGAAAAATCAAGTTTTAGGCCTCGTACACACGATCGGACATATCCGATGAAAACGGTCCGCGGACCATTTCCATCGGATATGTCCGATCGGGAGTTTGATCCGATGGCGTGTACACACCATCGGATCAAATTCCCCGCCGCCGGACGGCGCGGTGACGTGGCGGTGACGCGGCGGTGACGTTGACGCCGCCACGTCACCGCACCAGGAAGTTAAACACTTCCGCGCATGCGCCGAATCCATTCGGCGGCGGTGGGGGACGACATGTCTGCTGGTAAGTGTACTAACCAGCAGACATGTCGGGCGGACAGATTCCCACCGGATAGATTTCAAAGCATGCTTTGAAATCTGTCGGGTGGAGAAATCTGTCCGCTAGCCCATACACACGAGCGGAGATGTCTGCTGAAACGGTCCATCGGACCGTTTTCAGCGGACATATCCCCTTGTGTGTACGAGGCCTTAATGCTTCCGTGCATGCGTCGACTTCATCGGTTTTTTAACCATCAGATAATTTTAAAACAGGTTCTATGTTTTTTCACCGATGGGGAAAAAAAAACGATGGGGCCCACACACGATTGGTTCGTCCAATGAAATGGTCCATCGGACCTTTTTCATCAAACAAACTGAATTCAGTTTGAATTCAACTGAACTCTCACGATTTCACACCGGCAATGCTGTATGGGTTCATGCACAGATGTCTATTCAAATCGCCCCTGAAGTCACCAAAAGTAGTACAGAAACTACTTTTGGGAATCGGTGTGGAGTCGCAAAGTTGCCATTGCACCGGTTCGAACGGTGCCATTGCTGGCAATAGCTGCTGATTAAGTCAGCCTAACGTGAACTTGTGCTCAGAGAAAAGTACTCCATTTATTTTCTTTCTTTTTAGTTACATTTTAAAACTGGTTTTAAATCATATTTTTGAAATATGTATTTTTTTGTTTTACAAACACTTACAACATAAAAAAATGTGTTTTCCAAAAAATAGTTTATTTTCAAATAGGCTGGTTCTGAATGAACACTCAGACAGAAAGAGTGGGAGTCATTGCCCCGACCCTGTGAATTTTTAATACATTTTAGTTTGTGATATTGCACTCCTTTACTAACCTCTTTTTTAATTGAGAGAAAAATATAAACTAGATAACATGTGAAAATACTATGGAGTCCATGTGGCAGCTGATGTTTACCAGAATTTCTGATGGTGAGGTAAGCTGGAAACCCTGGTTGTGCAAGTTTTCTCCTCTGCAAGCTGTTACCAGGTCACAGATATCAGAATTGAACACCATGGGCCAGATTCAGGAAAGAGATAAGACGGCTTATCTCCAGATAAGCCGTCTTATCTCTGTGTCTGAGCCCTCCTATCTATGCGACTGATTCATAGAATCAGTTACGCATAGATTTCCATTAGATCCGACTTGCATAAGTCTCTTACGCCGTCGAATCTTATTTTCATATTTAGTCTGGACGCTAGGTGGCGTTCCCGTCTAAAATAGGCAAATGAGCCTATACACCGATTCCCAAACGTACGCCCGGCGGCGCTATTTTTTTAGGTCATTTACGTTAGCGTAGGTCCGTCGCAATGTTAATCCTGCTGTATGAGACGCAGCCAATGTTAAGTATGAACGGCGTGCCGGCTTTTTTTTTCACGTTGTTTATGTAAAACGTTCGCGAATAGGGCTTTGCGTAAGTGACATTCACGTTGTTTACATTGCGTATTGACGTCATGATTTGGAGCATGCGCACTGGAATCAATTCACGACTGGCGCATGCACAGTACGTTCGGCGCGGGATCGTGCGTTATTTAAATAATACACTCCCCCTACCCGCCCAATTTGACTTAAGACAGGCCATTTACGCTACGCCGCCTCAACTTTACAGGCAAGTTCTCTGAGAATAAAGCACTTGCCTGAAAAAGTTGCGGCGGCGTAGTGTAAATACCATACGCCAAGCAGGTTTAGAATTAGGCCGCTCCTACCTGAATCTAGCCCCAAGGGTAAAGCAGGAACAAAACAGCTACTGTATGCTGCAGAGACTGCAAACAAACAGCTGGAAAGAAGAGTGGTCAGGCCAGGCAGAGATCATGGGCAGAAAGTAGGGAAGTGAGTAGTCAGATCCAAGAAGAGATTATGGGCAGGTGACAAGCAAGGGAGTAGACAATTCCAAGCAGAGGTTGTGGACAGTCAGTAGGAAAGACAGTAGTCAGTTCTGTTCAGGTCAGCAACAAACAATGAAATCAGGAAGTATAATAACTTTTTTGCACAAAGGTTACTTGGTGATTAGGCATGAGCTCAAGATTTGGTCCAAACACAGGTGTTATGAATTACCCATCAGGCCTGGAACACTGGAGCAGGACCCAACAAAGCACATTAAAAAAAAAGGGCATTTCCATGCAAAAATCTGTGTAAAATCATATGTTTGTGGTTGACTGTAAAGGGTAAATAAAAAAGTACAAGTCTCCAGCTGGTCTTTAATTATAATGCAGTGAATCGAACAGATTTTATTGTCAAATGGCTGACTATTTTGCTAAATTTTTAAATCAATAAAAGTTTGAGCTGTACAAGTTGTCCTCCTTTTTCATGGTTTAATAAAGGTTGTGGTTATAGCTAAATTGAGACATTCCCATTAAATAACATAAAGTACCTTAAACTCTTAAATGCCATAAATGTCACAATAAAAGTTGTTTATGTAGAACAAATGAAGACAATACAATATCTGTGGCAAATAAAATGCAAAAGCTACATTGTTGTTTTAAAAGGAACACGTAATAGAAAAATCGATGATTAAACTACATAATAAACAATCCCTGACACTATCTATTTGAATATAAATAGGTGCATCACATGCAGTTTGCAGAAAAGGAGTCTCTTTAAAAGTCTCTTTCCCATCAGGAGAGCAATGAACCAAAAGACCCTGTGAAAATTAATCACATTTTATTCTTACACGTGAAACATCATCTCTTTATTGCTCATATATTTAGCATGTAAAGTATGTTGGGACTTCTTTTGTTTACTCCCTACACTAAATTGTTTACTGAATCAAAATACAAACCTCACTGTGGTTGAGTCATTACCACCTCAATATACCCAAGAACTATATATATATATCATTTTTTTTCTTTATTTTCAACTGATATCCCTGGCAGTAATACATTTCCTGTCCTAGGGTGCAGTACTCACTGTGATGCATCTATCAAGTAGCTCACAAGATCTCTTCTGGGATGACCTGGTATGTTTTCTGGGGATCTGAAAAAATAATTTTTGCTTTATATAAAGATTGCCTAGGCTATAAGAAGATTGGCAAGACCCTGAAACTGATCTGCAGCATAGTGGCCAAGAACATACAGCAGTTTAACAGGACAGGTTCCACTAAGAACAGGCCTCACCATGGTCGACCAAATAAGGTGAGTGCTCGTGTTATGCGTCATATTCAGAGGTTGTCTTTGGAAAATAGACGTATGGGTGCTGCCAGCATTGATGCAGAGGTTGAGGGGGTGGGGCGTCAGCCTGTCAGTGCTCAGACCATATGCCCCACACTGCATCAAAAATGTTCTGCATGGCTGTCATCCCAGAAGAAAGCCTCTTCTAAAGATGAATCACAAGAAGGCCCGCAAACAGTTTGCTGAAGACAAGCAGACTAAGGACATGGATTACTGGAACCATGTCCTGTGGTGTGATAAGACCAAGATAAACTTGGAACCATGAATGCCAACATGTACTGTGACATACTAAAGCAGAGCATGATCCCCTCCGAGACAATGCACTGCAGGGCAGTATTCAAATAACATAACGACCCTAAACACACCTCCAAGTCAACCACTCTCTTGCTAAAGAAGCTGAGGGTAAAGGTGACGGACTGGCCAAGCATGTCTCCATACCTAAACCCTATTGAGCATCTGTGGGGCATCCTCAAATGGAAGGGGAAGGTGCACAAGGTCTCTAACATCCACCAACTCTGTGATGTCATCATTGAGCAGTAGAAGAGGATTCCAGTGGCAACCTGTGAAGCTCTGGTCAACTCCATGCACAAGAGGGTTAAGGCAGTGCTGGAAAATAATGGTGGCCACACAAAATATTAACACTTTGGGCCCAATTTGGCAATTTTTTAATTAGGGGCGTACTCACTTCTGTTGCCAGCAGTTTATACATTAATGGTTGCGTGTTGAGTTATTTGGAAGAGACAGCAAATTTACAGTGTTATGCAAGCCGTACATTCACGCCTTTACATTGTAGCAAAGTGCCATTACTTCAGTGTTGTCACATGAAAAGGTATAGTAAAATACTTACAAAAATGTGAGGGGTGTACTCACTTTTGTGAGATAATGGGTGTTATTTACTAAAGGCAAATCCACGTTGCACTACAATTGCACTTGTAAGTGCACTAAAAGTGCACTTGGAAATTCAGTCACTGTAGATCTGAGGGAGACACGCGAGGAAATAAAAAAAGCAGCATTTTAGCTTGCACATAATTGGATGATAAAATCAGCAGAGCTTCCCCTCATTTCAGATCCTTCCAGATAGATCTACAGGGACTGCACTTCCAAGTGCAAAGTGGATTTTCCTTTTGAAAATAACCCCTATTGCATGTGTTTAGAATTTTCTTATATTAAATTGCATGTCAGGGCAAAATAATAATAATAATAAAAATACATAACATCTCATGAAATTCTAAACATTTCCTACATGTTTTGTCACTTTAACAATCCTAAAAATACCTTCCCATATCAAATTTCACAACAGTATGGAAGGAATTCTATAATCCAAGAGAAGACTGCAGAATATACAAGACTCTGTTTACATATACGTAATCGGCAGTAGGTTGAGTCTTATTTAAAGGGATATGCAACTGCCCAATACCCAATGCCAAACTTTACCAATACATTTTCCAGCAGGCACAAATGTTTAGTAAAAGTAACAAACTGAATAATGTAAATCAAACTATGCAGTGTGATAACTGAAGAACAATTGAGTGCACACTACGCCAATAAAATCTAAAATATGTATCTATTTAACTCCATGGAAAATCCATTGGAAGGGAGCCAAAAAACAAAAAAAGTCATTTGCATTTATTTATAAAGTAGCGAGTGATGGATAAGGGGTAGAAAACCAAGTCATGTATATTTTGTTCATCTGCATTGTATGATTTTCTTTTATATATGCTTTGTGAAGAACAAATATAAGTCTATTAAGAATAAGAAAAAGGTGACAAATGAAATAGTGGTATCATCTGTCTGAATATGTAGCACGGCAGGGGTCTGCATTATAAGAGATGCTAAATAGAATTACATATATTTTAATCACTTCAGCCCCGGACCATTTTGGTGGTCAAAGACAAGGCCACTTTTTGCGATCCGACACTGCGTCATTTTAACTGACAATTGCGCGGTCGTGCGACGTGGCTCCCAAACAAAATAGACGTCCTTTTTTTCCCACAAAGAGAGCTTTCTTTTGGTGGTATTTGATTTTTTGGTGGTATTTGATTTTTTGGTGGTATTTGATTTTTTGCGCTATAAACAAAAATAGAGCAACAATTTTTAAAAAAAACATTATAAATTGCTATAATAAATATCCCCAAAAAAATATAAAACATTTTTTTTTCCCCTCAGTTTAGGCCAATACGTATTCTTCTACATATTTTTGGTAAAATATGCGGCCGCACTAAGGAGGCACGCGGCGGGTGTGGAAATTTAAAGGGACGTACAGGTACGCCCATTTGCCTGCCTGTGCCATTCCGTCGAAGTATATCGTTGTGCGGCGGTCCATAAAGCGGAGGTTCATTCACAATCTAAACTTTATCTTAATAAGATCTGCAACCTTAATTCATTTAAAATCCACAGGTTTTTTTTTTTCGTGGTTATCTTATTACCTTAATTTAGAGGGATCTTGCTTCCGGGGTACTGTTCCCCACGGGAGTGGGCGTATCTATCCCTTTCCCCGACGCCCCAGAGTGTACTGGGAGCTGTGCGCAATGTCTCCTGGAAGTTCTTTGTCATGATTCCCAGGAGACGATCTGTACCTGTAGTAATAGAATTATTGCGTTATATCCCTCGTCAGGTGACTCGACAAGTGGGTCATGTGACTCGACATCGCCGCTTCCCAGAAGTCTTTGCTTGTGGGCTTTACAATGCCCACAAGCAAGATGGAAAATACCTGCCTGATTTTTTAAAAGTTGTTCTTTCACACGGAAACCGATGGGATCGTTTGACAAGCGGCTAACAAGTGAGGCTTATAATGATATCTGTAACACTAGTTGATTGAACCTAAATAGAAAAAAGTGAGAAACGTGGAACCCCTGCTTTAAGCCGTTAAAAATGTGAAACAATTCACATACAAACTTTGCACTTAACTGTAATGAACAACAAGATTTGAGAGTTTATTCATCACATCCTTCACAGATTTTTTTTTTTCTTCTAGCATTTAGCTATATTATGATTGATAATGGAGACCATAAATAAGATTGATTTCTAGCATATGTTTGCTTTGTTATTCTTTGGACTACATTGAGTAGGGTTGATCTTATCCCTGCATTATGCCCTTCCCTAAAATGTGTTTTGTTAAATGCTGCTCGGATTTAAATAGTCCTCTTCTTAGGTTGCAGAACTGGTTCAATGAGATATTATTTCTAGGGAAATGATTAGTTTTAGCATGGGGCACACAATACCAGCTGTGGGTTTAAATGGTTCCTACACATACAATAGCCTTCAAGGTCATGAAATACTTTTCATCCCAAAATAATAGATACACAGTATCAATCAAATGCGTGAATGTAATATCATATTAGCTCCTAATATGCTATAAACAATTTCTAGTGGGAATTCTGTAGACCCATCCTAAATAATCAGGATGTCATTAAGATTTTCACAGAAAGGGTCAATGATTCACATTGTAAATTTCTCTCAGCTATCCATGAAATGTTTTATGCAATTTACAACAAGCCTCGCCCCATATTAGCTCCCTGAAATTGTAAGTGGAATGGCACTAAAATTGAAACTAATTATCAAATAAATTAAGTTTAGAATGAATGGGGAATGTGTTGGACTGTAGTCTTCTTGTTTGCCTAAATGTTGAACTGCCATCAAGTAATATTCCTCCTCTTTAGAAGTCTAACAGCCTTACATATGGACATTTGCAAGCATTTTCAATATATCTAAACCCCAGAACCATGGGCCAGATTCACATACACTTAATATTGCGCTGCGTAATCGAAATACTCTACACTGCCGTATTTTACCAGGCTCTACACCGAATCCTTGTAGATTTTTGCCAGTACGCTACGGCGGCGTAGTCTATTTCTCGCCGCGTAATCGAAATACGCGATTAGGGGGAGTGAAGCATTTAAATTAAGCATGTCCCCGCGGCGATCGAACTGCGCATGCTCCGTTCAGAAATTTCCCGCCGTGCATTGCGCGAAATCACGTCGTTACGTCATTCGTTGTTTGAGTAGCTGCGTTTACGAACATTCCTATTCCCGGACGACTTACGTAAAAAATAATAAAAGACGTCGGAAAACGTAGAAATTCGACGCGGGAACGACGGCCATACTTAACATGGGCTGTCTAATATTAGAGCAGCAAAAAGCTGGTATAGTGTTACGCAAATAAAAGATGACTAAAGGTGCCGTAAGAGATTACGAATGAAGATCGTAATTTCGGGGATCGCCGGCAAAAGCTCATTTGCATACCCCGACGCGGAAAACGACGGGAAGTCCACCCAGTGGCCGCAATTTTATTGCAGCGTAGATCCGAAGGCGTACGAACACGTAATCCAGTCGAATTGAAGCCCGCAGCCGTCTATTCATGGTTTGAGGTTTTCGACTAGCTAAAAAACGCACGTAATTTGAATTTACTCCAGTCTAACACTAGTTAGACAGGAGTAATGGCTCTCTGAATCTGGCCCCATATTTTTATATATTGAAGCTTACCAGTCCTTAGTCTGAAAAAAAAAATGCGTCCACTACACATAAATTTATTTCCTGTTACTACAGAAAAATACCTTATCATCTTAGGCTCGATTCACACTAATGCGTTTTTTGGTGCATTTTGCAGAAATGCAGAGAAATTTTTTAACATGGGTTCCTATGGAACATGTTCACATCAATGCATTTTTGTGCCTCTGCGTTTTTAGAAAGGGTCGGGGATTTTTTTCTGCAAAAAGCAGCATTTTGCATGTAATAGAATTCAATGGACCTGCATCCAAAACGATTTTGCTGTGTTTTTACCGCGATTTTACTGCAAATTGTGTTTTTTTTTTAACCTGTTTATAGCTGGTTGCTAAAGGAAATGTATAAAAAAAAAATTGCCGGCTAAAAAACAAAAAAATAAACTGCAATCACGGTAAAATCGTGGTAAAAACGCATGTCTAATAACGCAGCAAGCGCAGCAAAAATCACTGCAAAAATGCTCAAAAGCAACGTGCATAATGTATGTATGATTCGAGCCTTACCAACATTTCAGTGTCCTTGTAACTTTATGTGCACTGAACTGAAATTTCAAACAATGTAATTAGCTTCTCAGGTATTTTCTGTGAACTATAGTACTAAAGCCTCGTTCACATCTATGCATTTTTTTTAGTGCATTTTCAGTTTTTAACATGGTTTCCTATGGGTCATGTTCACATCTGTGCATTTTATGGAAAAGGCCAAGGACCTTATTCCAGTTTTTGGTTCCATAGATTTCAATGGATGAAAAATGCAAAATGCATCCGGAATATGCATAGGTGTGAACCAAGCCCGAACTACTGATGGTGAGGAGAGGAAAAGGTATTTGTAGTCCAAATCAGTAAGCAGTCTAGGGTGACAACACCGTTCCTCCAGAGATAGAGAACAGTGGGATTGATTTACTAAAACTGGATGATGTAAAATCTGGTGCAGCTCAGCATAGAAACAAATCATCTTCCAGGTTTCTTTTTAACCACTTAAGACCCGGACCAATATGCAGGTAAAGGACCAGGCCCCTTTTTGCGATTAGGCACTGTGTCGCTTTAACTGACAATTGCACGGTCGTGCGACGTGGCTCCCAAACATAATTGGCGTCCTTTTTTTACCCGCAAATAGAGCTTTCTAACCTCTGCGGTTTTTATTTTTTGCGCTATAAACAAAAATAGAGCTATAATAAATATCCCCAAAAAAGATATAATTTTTTTTTTTTTTCTCAGTTTAGGCCAATACGTATTCTTCTACCTATTTTTGGTAAAGAAAATCGCAATAAGCGCTTATCAATTGGATTGCGAAAAATTTATAGCGTTTACAAATTTTTTACTACTAATGGTGGCGATCAGCGTTTTTTTTGTGATTGTAACATTATGGCGGACACATCGGACAATTTTGACACATTTTTGGGACCAGTGTCATTTTCACAGCAAAAGTGCTATAAAAATGCATTGTTTACTGTGAAAATCACAATTGTAGTTTGGAAGTTAACCACTAGGGGGCGCTAAAGGGGTTAAGTGTGACCTCATATGTGTTTCTAACTGTAGGGGGCGTGGCTGGACGTGTGACATCATTGATCACCTTTCTCTATATCAGGGAACAGATGATCAATGACAGTGCCACTGTGAAGAACGGTGAAGGTGTGTTTACATTCAGCTCCTGTGACCGATCGCGGGACTGCAGCGGCGATCGGGTCCACGGGTCCCACGGCCGCGGTCACGAAGCTTCGGACTGGGTCGCGGGCGCGCGACCCACGGCTGGGCACTTAAAGAGGACGTACAGGTACGTGCTTGTGCCCAGCCGTGCCATACTGCAGACATATATCGGTGTTAGGCGGTCCTTAAGTGATTAATTGAACAAGTTGAACATTCCCAATGTAAAAAAATCTATTTTTTTTATCAGTTTATGCCAATATGTATTGTGCTAAATCTTTTTGGTAAAACAAATTCCAAATAAGCGTATATTGATTGGTTTGCGCAAATGTTAAAGTATCTACAAACTTTTGGCATATATTTTTTTGTTTTCTTTTATTGTTTTTACTAGTGTAGCACTACCCCCGGAGGAGCTGCTGGTTTGTTTTCGGTGGCACATTTACCTTGTGGCTCTAAGAATTCCTAGGGGTGTATGGTGCATATAGCAGAAGTAAAGGAATGTCCGCAACAGGTGTAATTTGCTCTGCTCTTTATTACCCAGCCGGGTAAAAACAATAAAACTTGTGGTGAAGAAGGTAGAGTTGAAAGAAGAAGAAGAAGAATAGCAAATTCAGGTGTAATAATAGGGAAACAATCCTGCTCCCACGTTTCTTGCGCCACTCCTGCCTGAGTGGGAATAGCGTACCTGGACAGGCCTCTCTCACTGACCTGGCAGCCAGAGTATTTCTCGAACCTTTAAGGATAAGTCTCTGCCACAGACCCTCCTAAAATGAACTGCAATCTTTTGGGTAGAAGTCTCTGCCACAGACTCTCCTGGAATGAATTCGGTGAGAAACCTCTGCCACAGGCCCTCCTGTTTATGGTTACAGAGATGAACCTCCTTGGTAGAATTATGCCTGGATCTCCTTCAAGTTTTTTTTCCAGTACCGACTGACAGGTGACCAGCCTCTCAGTGTCCGGATACCTCGATCCCCAGTGAATTGTCGAGACCCTATTGGATCACCAGCCTCTCATTGGCTCTCCTCAGATGGACTCCCCACCGAACAGCTATACCACTTGGGATCTTCAGAATTTGGAACCCAGTCGACCACTGGGCTCCCTGCCACAGCTCAAAATTTTCCAGACCAACATGGTCCCGGAACCAGGAACTCCGTGTGGCACGCACACCCTGGCCAGGTAGGCCATAATGCCAGGGCGCCTTGGTGCAGACACCCTAAAGGTGGATGCTGCACTTGAAGAAGAAGACCCAGAACTAATGGCGTCTGCCCCATAAATACCCTCCCCCAGCATGCACAGCGAGGCGCAACCCTCCTGATTGGCTGCTGGGGAAGAGCACCCAAACCTTGACTCCGCTGCTGCCATCTACTGCCCTGGGGTGGGAAGAACACCCCAGTACAACAGAATGAGCCCACGGCACAGACAAGCTGAGACAGAGACCCAATTTTAACATATCAACCAGATCAGAGTTTAACTAACACTGATCTCCCTCTAAATTTAAATAGCACCGGTACTTTGAAGTAACCAGGTTCTACAGTAATGGTGGCGATCAGAAGTAGTGAAACGGAAAAAAAATAACTAAATTATACTGATTGAGTATATTATGGAATAGGTAGACCTAGACATTTTCACAATGTGACAGAATTCTTTCATCCTTAAAGAGTACAGTAAGTTGTAACTCCACTTTTGATGAGAAAAAAACACTCCGCTCTGGGTGATCTATGCAAAGATTTTGACAAACTTTGCTGCAATTTCTAGCTTTTGTTTTTCTGAAGAAATACCTGTTCATTTCCCTGTGTGCGTGTGTTGAGTGAATCTGTATGGGAGTAATTTTATAATTATCAGTCATCTGCTGCACTTGCAGGGCTCTAATGAGGACATTTAAAAATATCTGCATCCCTTTAGATGTGATTTCCCTTTTTGTTGCAGGGGATGTCAAAATCTGACTTGTATCAGACTTCCCTAGAGACTTCTGTAAAAGTCACACAAGCAGGAAATTACATTTTTTTGTACAGAACAATTCCAATTAGGCTTATTACATTGCATTTTACAGAACATTACAGTGCCTCAGATTAAAAAGTAAAGATGATTTTAAATAGCATTCAATTACAATATGACTAGAGTTGCAATTGTATACCCTGCAATATTGTTTTATTAGCTTTTTTTCTGCAAAAGTGGAGTTACCCTTTAAGTAACCTAAATATACGTTTATACTTGCCTTATATAATGGAGGAATTTTTACATTTATTTGAAAAAATATTTGCAAAAAAAAAAAAAGAAGCTTTAGCTAACAGTCCTGAACATTTAACTAAATGAAAAGGAGGTTGTAAATGCTTACCTTTCCTGCAGAATATGAAAATCATAGTTCCCTCCAGCAGACAATCACTTATTCATTAAAAGGTTCTCATTTCTAAGTGCAGTAACTCAAAGGAGACAGAATTAATTTTGCTGAACTGGTACAAGATGGATTCTGATGTTCTTCTAGGCTACCGCATTAAACCAAAAAAAAATGTTTTGTTGAATAAAGCTAGTGGCCACTGTTGAAGGAAATTGAAGAAATGAAGTGTAAAGTGTAACTAATTTACCTCAGTTCCAGCTATACGGCATCCCTAAGCTCCCCGCCCGGCTGCGCATATCTTTGGGCAGCCATCTTCTGGGTCTCAATTGCCGGCTGCTGTCATTGGTCAGGCAGGGATGATGTCAGATTTCAGATTCAGTCAGATACAGTGAGCTGCACTTGTGAAGCTCACTGTACAGTAGCGGACACATAGGTAAGTAACTTTAATGCAGAAGAGACTAAGCATGTCTCATCTGCATTATAATTCCTGCCTCTTTGCCCTTTCTTAAATCTGGCCTCAACTACTTTAGACCTGGGCCATAGTAAAAAGACGGCCTCCAAGTGGCTCTATAAATCCGGAAGGCCGTCTTTTTACGGCCTCGCGTCTTCCGGCCACTAGCCGCCAGTGGCCGGAGGACACGAGGCCGTCACCAAGATGCCGATGCGCTTCCTGGCAGCCGCGATGTCCGCCACTTACCCGCGATCGACAGTGACAGAGCAGGGACATGGAGCTCTGTGTGTAAACACAGAGCTCTACGTCCTGTCAGGGAGAGGAGACTGATGCTGTGTCCCTTGTACTTAGGGACACAGCATTAGTCCCCTCCCCCTACAGTAAGAATCACTCCCAGGATACACATTTAACCCCTTCCTCGCCCCCTAGTGTTAACCCCTTCCCTGTCAGTCACATTTATACAGTAATCAATGCATTTTTATAGCACTAATCGCTGTATTAATGTGAATGGTCACAAAAATGTGTCAAAAGTGTCCGATGTGTCCGCCACAATATTGCAGTCCTGACAAAATTCGCAGATCGCCATATTACTAGTAAAAAAATAATAATAAAAAAAACTTCAGAATTCTAGCCCCTATTTTGTAGCCACTATAACTTTTGCGCGAACCAATCACTATACGCTTATTGCATTTTTTATTTTTTTTTACCAAAAATATGTAGAATATATATCGGCCTAAACTGAGAAAATAAAAAAGGAAAAAAAAATTCGATATTTATTATAGCAAAAAGTTAAAAATATTGTGTTTTTTTTTTTTCAGAATTGTAGCTATTTTTGGGTTTATAGCGCAAAAAATAAAAACCGCAGAGGTGATCAAATACCACCAAAAGAAAGCTCGATTTGTGGGGAAAAAAGGACATCAATTTTGTTTGTGGGGCACGTCGCACGACCACGCAATTTTAATTTAAAGCGCTGAAAGCTGAAATTTCGCCTGGGCAGGAAGGGGGTATATGTGCCCAGTAAGCAAGTGGTTAACTTCCACTTTAAGCAAAGCTGGCAAATCAATGCCCCTTATTGAATGCTGATTTTCTCTTCCCTTAGCAAAAACCCCTATCCACTATCCACAATATATGTTGTATATACAATGCCACTCACGGAGACTCTCACAGACAGACATAAACCTTTAAGTTGAACTATAGTCTTTTTATTAAATATTTTGGATAAAGTAAAGTCTCGTACACACAATTGGATTTTCCGCAGACAAAGCGCCAGACTTTTGTCCGTAGGGTGTGTGCCTGGATTTTGTCTTGCATACAAACAGCACACATTTGTCGGCCAACAAACATGAACGTAGTGTTGTACCAGACTTACTACGTGGTTTTTCAGCTCTTGAGCCCCTCCCTTCGGGCATTTTCTGCTAATGTCATGTTTGGTGAGCATTGATTCCGAGCATGAGTATTTGTACTTTGTACTTTTGTTTGACGGACTTGTGCACACACGGTCAGAAAAATACAGAACGTTGTCCGTGGAAAATTTTAAAGCCTGCCATCCAACATTTGTCTGCGGAAAATCTGACAACAATTGTCCGATGGAGCTTACAAATGGTCAGATTTTCGGCCCATATTCTGTCAACACATAATTTCCTTCAGAAAATCTGATCGTGTGTACGAGGCTTAAGGGAGGGTTATAACCCTTGTAAGGTTTATTTTTGCCCTCTTTGTCCCTTTGAAGAGATGTACCTTCACTTCCTATCCTGAGAGGAAATTCCTGCAAATTAAGGGAATCTCTTGGGGACCCCAAGGTCACCAGAACAAGTGTCCCCATTGGAAGATTTCCCCTTGCTTACATTTCTGGGGACAACCCAAAATTTTGGATTTTCTATTACTTTCGCTTTTAATGATAATGGTAACCAGACCAAATAGAGAGAGTGAATCTCCTTAGAAAAGACAGAAAACTGACAGGTGTTCTAATCCCTCTCTCCTCCACCCCAAACAAAACTTTAAAAAAAAAAAACATAATTTTTTTTTTATTAAACATATCGAATCAAAAAGTAAGAAAAAATGCATTCTGCTAAAAAAATCCTGATAAGTGTATATTGATTGGTTTGTGTGAACGCTTTTATACAATATACTGAAATTATTTAATTTTTTTTTATAATACTAATGGTGGTGATCAGCGATTTATAACAGGACTGTGATATTATCGCAGGTAAACTGATGTGAAACTGTCTAACTGCCACTGACAGCACCAGCGACATTAATACAGTGATCAGTGATAATACTATACACTGTCACTGTTCTAATGACACTGGATGGGAAGGGGTTAACATCTAGGGCAGTCAAAAGTATGCCTAACTATGTGTAATGCCTATAAAGTGTGCTGTTTTTACTAAATGATCTCAAATTTTCTCATGCTTTTGCAGGGATGAGAAACACAGAGATAGTTCCCTGTGTACAGAGCTCTGTGTTGAATGTCAACACAGAGCCCTGGATTGTGAATTTACACAGCCGATCAGCAGATCCTGGCCATGAATCATTGGCCATGACTTTCTGACAGGTGCTCGCTGTGTACAATCACAGTGGGTGCCGTGGGAGGCACGTGCATGTGCGCACCCCAAACCCAAGTACGTCAATTTGCTTACAGTGGCCCCCCTTCCGCAGGTGGGAGGTTGTTGAGTGGTTAAGAGGGTCTACACATAAAAAGTTTGCTGAACAAATTTGACAAACATCTGCATAGCTCCAACAAAACTAATTATATTCTGTGCAATATAATTATCTCCAATGATCGTGTAATTTAGTGGCCATAATGCAGTATTTTCTTTTAAAATACCTCAATTAGTGAAAAGCACATTCTGCCCACTAGATGGTACTAACAATCATGGCAATATATATATGTTGCACAGAATATGGCAAGTTTCCTTGGATTTTTTACATGAACGCCTAAGTGCATCATGTTACTACAACAACAGTGAAGACACAGAAGTGTGTAATGCAAATCCCCTTATATTTGTATCAGTGTTATTGCAAGTAAAGGGGACAAGGCAGGCATTTTTTTCCTAGCATTTTTTTTTCCCACTGTACCAAAGTATATTGAGGATTCTTTAATGGGAGGGAGCAGTTCAAGGAATTATTGGTGGGTCAGGGGTAAAATATAACTTCAAAATGTGTGCAGCAAACAACTGAAGTGAAAAAGGGGTCATTCTTCAGCAATAAAAAGGATAAAAGCTGCAGATTATCATTCCTTGCTGTTATTTAAGTTTGTGCTGTACAATTCAGACCCCGCCTCCTGCATTTGGTTCCCAGAGATACCCTGGTCACCCCATAAGCTCATCCATTGCTATGAAGCACTATGAAGTCCCAACAGCTCAGCCAAAAAAGTACAGAAATAAAAATAAAGTAAATGTTACCTGAGAAGCCAATGCATTAAATCCCTTAACAGACTCCAACATAATACTGCACTAATCCCACTGGTATGGACATTTTTCACCAGGGGGGAGAAAGTCACCAGTTTGGGTATGAGTACCAGCATATTTTTAACGCCAGAGCACTGACCAGTCAGTCACAGGACCTTCTGGAGGGATTCAGTCTTCACCCATCATGGTGGGCTTTGCCACAGGGGCCCTCAAAGGCTCAACTTCCCAGCTGGAGATCACTGTCCTGGACCTGTATAGAACTTTACTGGTTCACTAGGCAATACAGAATTGTCCATTGTCCATATAACATAATAAATATAACATTGTCCCATTATACAATGTCCAGTTCCGACTATCAACATTAGGCCGCGTACACACGAGGGGATATGTCCGCTGAAAACGGTCCGATGGACCGTTTCAGCAGACATCTCCGCTCGTGTGTATGGGCTAGCGGACAGATTTCTCCACCCGACAGATTTCAAAGCATGCTTTGAAATCTATCCGGTGGGAATCTGTCCGCCCGACATGTCTGCTGGTTAGTACACTTACCAGCAGACATGTCGGCTCCCACCACCGCCGCGCCGCTGCCGAATGGATTCGGCGCATGCGCGGAAGTGTTTTACTTCCTGGTGCGGTGACGTGGCGGTGACGCGGCGGCGTCAACGTCACCGCCACGTCACCGCGCCTTCCGGCGGCGGGGAATTTGATCCGATGGTGTGTACACGCCATCGGATCAAACTCCCGATCGGACATATCCGATGGAAATGGTCCGCGGACCGTTTTCATCGGATATATCCGATCGTGTGTACGCCGCCTTACAGTCTGTCCCGTGTATCCAGTCCAGGGTCTGGGTGCTATTCCTCTGTAATGCTATGCAGCTCATGAATATATTACATAGAATTACAGTTATAGGGCCAGATTCAGAAAGATCCGTGGATCTTTCTGCTGGCATAACGTATCCCCGACCCTGTAAATTTTTGCGCAAGTTCTGTTCCTTATTTACGGCGGCGTAATGTATGTGTTGCGGCGTAAGGCCGCGCAATTCAAATGTATGAAGTGGGGGGCGTAATTCATGTAAATGAATTATGACCCCACGTATTTGACGTTTTTTTTTTGGACAGCGCATGCCATTGGACGTTTGGACGTTCCCATTGCGCATGCGCGAAATCACGTCGCTTTTTGTCAATGTAAACGACGTGAACGTAACTAACGTCAAGCCCCATTGCCAAACGATTTACACAAACGACGTAACCAACGTACAATTCAACGCTGTCCCGACGTCCATACTTAACATTGGCTACGCCTCCTATAGCAGGGGTAACCTTACGCCGCTATAACGCTTACGCAAACGATGTAAACTACGATGGCCGGCCGCAAGTATGTTCGGGAATCTCCATAAACAGAATTACGCCGCTCGTATATTAGCAGAATTCCGGCGTATCTTCTTTTCTGAATAGCAAAAAAAGATACGCCGGCTATTCTCATTATTAGTATTATTATTAGTATTCTCTTGATACGCTGACGTAAATAGTTTCTGAATCTGGTCCTAAGTCTCTAAGCAGACTGTGAACAGTCTGCAACAGTCCTCATCCTCTCCCTCTGATAGATGAGGTGCTTTCTGGCACACCACGAAGCATCCTTAGAGCAACACATCACTTGCCAAGCACCATATATATCCTCTTGTGCAAATAAACCACATAATAGTCCTTTCTACACCATACATTTTGTGATCACGGCTTGTGGAACTCAGTCTTTGAATTCTTGTTCCAGGGACCTCATCCAGTCCTGTGCAAAAGGGAACTTCCAGAAAACATGCAACACAGTTTCTTCCTGGATGATACAAAAGGGGCAGTGCATATATCTGTACAGGTTTCTCCTAATCCTACATGGAACCATTGAGAAGCTAGTTATACTTGTGCAGAGAGCTGCACCAACATGACCATCACCTAAGACACTAGCAAGCTTTTCCCATCATGGAGAAGTTATGCCTGGGAGAGGACTTTCTGTCTTTTTTTGCCTGAAAGTGGCAGAAAAACCCTATTCATAATGAATTCATATGAAGACACTGTGTGTCCCAATATGTACAATAAAGATTATTCACTTGTTTTTCTCCGTTGGCAAGATTATCAGATAAAAGCTGCAACTGAGATGACAAAGGGGCTCTGCGGACAAAAGTACATTACCTTGAAAGACTTACAACCAGCAAAATGTCATGTAGGTGGATCGAATTTGCCACCCCCCAAATAGAAATAGTTCTGTTGTAACAATGTCATGAAATATCTCAGCAGTTAAGAATATATGCGGCTGAATTTTCTTACACTAAGCAGTAACCTTGAAAACAGGCTTATTACGCAAATAAGATTCTTTAACAAACCACTTTTTTCTCTTCATCTAGGGATCACAATGTTATGAGTGCATTTACCCCTTCTAGTCTCAGTTACATAGCTGGCCTCTTCAGCCTGCTATCTTTAACAGCTATCCTCATGATGTTTGGTCTCATTCCAGATACATCTAAAACATCTGGCACGCCTTGTTTGCTGCTCATATAAATTAAACAAAGAATAGCTGAATGCTGCAGAGTATTGTTCAGGGAAAATGGTGACACTGGCATTTCAACCGATAAAGATAGCTGTAAATAGTGATTTTCTTCTTTTTTTCTACAACATGCTTATATAACGTTTAGCTCAAGTAGAAGTAAGCATTCTGTTGGCATTATCCATCACATTAATGGACAAAAAAGTGCTCATTTGTTCTGAAGCCTATGTTTAAATGTCATCCACACTTGGCAGAATAAATATTGATATGTTAGTTTAATGATTACCTTGTAAAAGGGAGCTTGTACATTAGCACTTGTAGAATAAACAGAAAAAAGATGACTCCAGTCCAAAAATGTCCCTTATTTTGTTGGATGTATGAATTACAGAAAAAAATTTAACAATCTGTAAGGATTTAAAAAACAAAAAATATTTTGTGATGCTATACCTTAAAAATGCGAGCTCAACGAAGAATCATAACAGCACTTACACATGTGAAGGACATGGGTAGAATTTTATTTTGCTGAGAGTTCACAAAAAATGCCGGTTCTGCCTTTAAAGAGAATCAGTCATGTTTGGACAAGAATTTTAATATGCAGTATTTTATTTAAATAATTGTACTCAATTCTGCCATGCCAGTAGTTACTGTATACTTGTGCAACAGCCCATCTATCCAGAAAACATTCCTTTCCTCTTTTCCAACACTTTGTGGGTTATTTAAGAAAAGGTAAATCCACTTTGCACTACAAGTGCAAACTACAAGTGCAAAGTGCACTTGAAATTGCACTGAAATTCACTTTGAAGTGCAGTCGCTATAGATCCGAGGGGGGCATGCAAGCAAAATAAAAAACATGCTCTGGGACCATGTTGGTCTTGGGTCGCGGCTTTGCCTGGTAGGCCCAGTAGTCTGGCTGGGGCCTGTCTTTTTCAGAGGTGATCCTGTGCCCTCTGTCCTGCGGGAGGAAGCCACTTGATGAAGGAAGCCAGGGGAGGACCTATCCTGGAGAGGACAATGCAAGAGGCTGGTATCTTGGGAGAAGGCCTGTAAACTTCCTCAAAGGATGCACCGTGCACTGAGATGCTTGACAGTGTCGCCTGTTGGGTCTAAAGCTAAACTGGAAAATTCCGGGTGCTGAATCCTGTGGCAGGGGATTCTGGACCAAAAGTGTCTCCTCATAAAGGAAGGTCTGTGCCAGAGACTGTACTTTATTTCATGCGCCATCCTGGCTGCTAGGCCAGTGAGAGGGACCTATCCAGGTAAGCAATACACATTCTGGCTGGAGTGGCTACGAGAACAGTTTGCTGGAAGCAGGAGTGTTTCCTATTTGTGATTATAGACCGGAACGCATCTACCTTTCCACCCCTTCCCTCTTATTTCTGTTGAAGTTATACAAATAAATCCCAGAAAAAGAGGTGCATTGTGTGGACATTGAAATTCTTCAGACTCTCACTTCACCCTGGACGGCGAGAAGATGTAACATGCCACCCAAAATATTCAGCAACTCCTTCGAGGGTAGTGCTACACCTCGTACACATGGTCAGACTTTTGACCGTGCAAAAGTAAGCCATGAGACCTTCGGAAGTCCGACGGAAAGATCGAGAACAGGTTCTCTATCAAAGTCCGGCCGTGTGTATGAGGCATTACAATAAAACTGAGCAATGTAACCCCTTGTTGACAATAGCCCTATGTAAAACACATTGAGAGACATTAAAAAGCCAGTGTGGCTAAACAAAACCTGACTGAGAAAATGTAAGTAAGTTTTAGTACTTTAAATTAAAACAAGGGGCAAAACAGAAATGTTTATTATAGAAAGTTACACTGATGCTGCATCATTGATGCAAAAAGAGATTTAGAGAACCACCTGTCAAAAATACAGTGAAGTGCTGGCACATTTATTTTCTTATTGATAAAGAAGAACAGTCAATAAAAAAATAAAACATATAAAAATGTTGGCCTTTAAATCAGAGAGACACATTAAAAATATACAAGAAGGCTGTGAATTGTAAATGATTTGTGGAAGAAACACTTTGTGATTCAGTCAATTCACTTGAATGTAGTTAAGTTTGAGCTGGTAGGAGAAAGCTTTGGAGCTTACTTATCAGATCAACCTACTTTTTTTGACTGGCAACAGACAGCTCTTGTGCAGCAGAATACTAACACCTCAGTGACAGTCAAGCAAGACAAGTGAAATAAACCTCTACAATACCATGAACATATCTTGATGCTTAAATTTGTAGCCGAGATCTACTAGATCAGTGAGGAAATGGATAATGCCAAGAATCTTAAGCAAATACCTTTACTGTCTCAATCATCCTAACTGTATAATATTAAGAATTTACACATAAAAAACACAAAGACATGAAAAAGTTTCCACTTTTCAAGTCTAACTTCTGGCAGGAATCAAATTATAAAAAACATGCTCCCTCCTCTTCCCCAGCAAATGTAGAATTGAACACTAATTATTCTAGAGGATCATCTAAAACACCGGATTAAAAGAATGCCCACCTTACTCACAGTCTTTCTCCTCCCTTTTTCCACATGTAGTAATATGCAAGCTATTGTCATAAAAAGTGTTTGGGTACCTGGGTCCTGCCCCAGGGGACATGTATCAATGCAAAAAAAGTTTTAAAAACTGCAATTTTTTCGGGAGCAGTGATTTTAATAATGCTTAAAGTGAAACAATAAAAGTAAACTATTCCTTTAAATTTCATACCTGGGGGTGTCTATAGTATGCCTGTAAAGTAGAGCATGTTTCCAGTGTTTAGAAAAGCCCCTGCACAAAATTACATTTCTAGAGGAAAAAGGTAATTTAAAACTACTCGCCGCTATAATAAATTGCCGGGTCCCAGCAATACAGATAAAAGTAATTGAAAAAAAAAAACAACACGGGTTCCCCCTTAGTCCATTACCAGGCCCTTTGGGTCTGGTATGAATATTAACCACTTAAGGACCTTGGGTGTTTTTCAGATTTGGCGTTTGCAAGACTAAAACATTTTTTTTGCTAAAAAATTTCTTAAAACCCCCAAACATTATATATATTTTTTTCTAACACCCTAGATAATAAAATGGCGGTCATTGCAATGACCGCCATTTTATTATCTAGGGTGTTAGAAAAAAATATATATAATGTTTGGGGGTTTTAAGAAATTTTCTAGCAAAAAAAATGTTTTAGTCTTGCAAACGCCAAATCTGAAAAACACCCAAGGTCCTTAAGTGGTTAATATTCATACCAGACCCAAAGGGCCTGGTAATGGACTAAGGGGGAACCCGTGTTGTTTTTTTTTTTCAATTACTTTTATCTGTATTGCTGGGACCCGGCAATTTATTATAGCGGCGAGTAGTTTTAAATTACCTTTTTCCTCTAGAAATGTAATTTTGTCATACCGTATTTGTGCAGCGGTCTTACAAAAGCACTTTTTTTGGAAAAAATTCACGTTTTTGAATTAAAAAATAAGACAACAATAAATTAGGCCCAAATTTTATATATTGTGAAAGGTAATGTTACGCCGAGTAAAATAATACCCAACATGTCACGTTTAAAAATTGCACCCGCTCGTGGAATGGCGTCAAACTTTTTCCCTTAAAAATATAAAAAAAAAGTGTCAAAATGTTAAAAACCACACAGTTTGGGACAAGTCCTTTATTAGAAAAAAAAAATAGGTTCCAACGATGTAATCCACTCTTGAGCGATATGGAAAAAAAAAAGCGGTGCTGTGAATGACGCTCTGCCAGGATGACAGCTTTTTTATACCTGAGGGCAGGGCCAAATGTCACGTGCGTGTGTGACCCTGCCACCTCTCTGATGCAAGGAGAAAGCCCAGGGTAATGCCGCGTACACACGGTCGTTTTTTGCGATGAAAAAAAACGACGTTTTTTAAAACGTCATTTAAATTGATCGTGTGTGGGCAAAACGTCGTTTTTTGTCTTCAAAAAAACGACCAAAAAAAAATTCCAACATGCTTGAATTTTTTGTGTCGTTTTTCAAAACGTCGTTTTTTGTGTCATAAAAAATGATCGTGTGTGGGCAAAACGACATAGAAAATGACGTTTTAAACCCGCGCGTGCTCAGAAGCAATTTCTGAGATGGGAGAGCTCGTTCTGGTAAAACTACTGTTTAGAATGGATTAAGCACATTCGTTATTTTAAATCTAATGAAGAAAACAATGCGCTGTATTTGCCACAATGCTTTTTAAACCATTTCCAAGCTACCCTAAACTCCTAGTTTGTTGTGGCTCATCTTGTTTGACATATTTCTGTCAACCTTTTGACTTTTTTATTTTCTTGGGCCCTTTTTTTGTTTTTTTTTTATTTTTTTGGGACACGTAATTTTTTTGGGGTAATATCTTTTAACAGATGTTTTGAACTAAAAAAATTTTTTAATGATTTTGGAGGGTGTGAAGTGGACCACAGCAGCTTATTTTTTGTGGTTTAATTTACCCACAAGGAGGTTGTTGTTCCTTGTTTAATGTCGTTTTAATTTTTAAAATGTGTCTGCCTACTCACTATAACAATCTCTATATTTGTTTGTAAAAAAATACACATGGTCAAAATTTGCAAACCAACCAAAATATACCTTTATTCAGGTTAAAAAGGGAAATAAATAAAAAGTACAACCATCTGGCAATCCAAAAGCAAAACCAAATAAAAACAAAGAAGCCTGGATAAAAACAAAGGAGACCCTGCTTGAAGTTGTAAACACAAGGGTCCACCAAGAAAACAATGAAGGCCGTGAAGGCCAAAAAAAATTCGCTTCGGGGCACCATCTCCTCACTTCTTCTTCTTCCCTGCAGCCTTCCCTGCAGCCTTCCCTGCAGTCTTCCCTGCAGCCTTCCCTGCAGCCTTCCCTGCAGCCTTCCCTGCAGGCCGAGTCCTCAGGGGCTGTGTTTCTGGAGCCGACGTGCCAGGAGCCAGAGCAGGCTCAGGAAGAGGAGGAGCAGGAGAAGGAGCAGGAGCAGGGGCTGGAGATGGAGCAGGGGCTGGAGATGGAGCAGGAGCAGGGGCTGGAGATGGAGCAGGACCAGGAAGCGCAGTAAGGACAGGAGTGCGAATCAGCCCAATGCCAATATCGTCATTGAGCTGTCCCAGTGTGGCCATGCTCATGACCTGGAACATAAGGGATTCGCAGCGCACACGCTGGCCCAGCTCTAGATTTTTAAGCTTGGCAGCCATCAGCGCAGCGAATCCCTCTTCCTCACTGGGCTGCTCTCTGATGGCCAAAGTTGCTTCACGGAGCATGGCCTGGGTCTCCTCCTCCATCTGCATGAGCCTTCTGGCCCTTTTTGCTGGGTTCCGGATAGGAGGGATTTGGGAGATACAATCACGCTGGCGTGACTCCTGTCTCCCACTGGGGCCTGCCTCCTCCTGGCTCCCAGTGGGGCCTGCCTCCTCCTGGCTCCCTGCGTGGCCTGCCTCCCCCTGGCTCCCTGCGTGGCCTGCCTCCCCCTGGCTCCCTGCGTGGCCTGCCTCCCCCTGGCTCCCTGCGTGGCCTGCCTCCCCCTGGCTCCCTGCGTGGCCTGCCTCCTCCTGGCTTTGCTCTGCCTGTGTATAATAAAAAAGGGACATATTTTATTTTTTGGCTTCATTCATCACACACATTTCTAACTTAATGACATATCATAATTGAATGCTAAAATATATTTATCACAGGCCCTCCATCCCTAATTCTGTGGCCTCTTACACAGCTTTAGATATGTGCCCCCTGGAGCTGGGGGCGGGGGGGGGGGTTGATGTTGACTGAAATTCCAAAGTAGGGGGCCTTTACCCAACCGTTTTTTTACTTTAGGGTGGACAAAATGTTAATGGGCAAAAAGGGTGTTTAACATCTGCGGCCACTGTATGGTGTACCTAATGGCGTACAAGAAAATGACACACATTCATTATGACCTCTGCATTTATGCATCTTGTCCCCATTCTGTTTTGCCACTATTGCTTAGTGATATCTTCCAAATTTTTTGGCCAAACATTTATATAATTTCAATCACTTGTAACATAAATTACTCATCATTATTATACTTTGCATTACAAAAATGAATCTGAAAATGCAATACCTGGCTCCATGGGTCACAATCTGCCTCCTCCATGAACTCAGGCTCTTCCTCTGAGCTTGCCTGCTCTTGCCTGCAGGGAACACTGGAGGGCTGACTGCAGGGAACACTGGACTGTCTCCTTGGGGGAAGGCTAGACATGGATGGCCTGGACTCTATGTGATCATCCAGGAACTGCAGCTGACCATAATACCACAGGTTAAGCTTGTAGACGCTGTCAGCTGCAGCCCCAGACCTCATTGAGGCCAGGACTTGTGACCGTTGGGTCCTGTAGGTGCCCCGAAGCGAATTGATTTTAGCCTTAACAGTCTCCAATGTAGCGTTGGGGACCCTTGTTTTTACATATTCAAGCAGGGCCTCCTTTGCCTTCTTCCGGGCATCTTTGTTTTTATTAATTTTGCTTTTGGATTGCCAGAGAACTGGATGATCCTTCCATCTCTGGATGAATTCGGTCAAAAATTCCGGATCCTTAAAGGCCTCCATTAGTTCTGCATGTACAAAACAAAAAACAAAGCCTAGTGTCAGTCAAGCCACTACTACTAATTAGCTTTTAAACACCATGGGGGTTATTTATGAAAGGAAAATACACTCTGCACTTCAATTGCACTGAAAGTGCACTTGGAAGTGCAATCCTTGTATAAATCTGAGAGGGGTAGATCAGAAATGAGGGGAAGCTCTGCTGATTGTATCAGACAATGATGTGCATGCTAAAATGCTATTTCTAAATTTATCCTTGCATGTCCTCCTCAAGATCTCCAGCGACTGCATTTACAAGTGCACTTGTAGTGCAAAGTGTCTTTTCCTTTAAGTAAATCACCCCCCATATCTTCTAGCCCACACAATAATCCACTGTTCCCTATTTGTAATGTCCATAATCCAGATACATACCGTCTTATGATCCGATCGTCTCTTCCGCCTTGTTCCTCAGGTTGTGAACGGCGCTTGCAATGAACCCCCCATATCTTCTAGCCCACACAATATTCCACTGTTCCCCAATATTTGTAATGTCCATAATCCAGATACATACCGTCTTATGATCCGATCGTCTCTTCCGCCTTGTTCCTCAGGTTGTGAACGGCGCTTGCAATGAACCCCCCATATCTTCTAGCCCACACAATATTCCACTGTTCCCCAATATTTGTAATGTCCATAATCCAGATACATACCGTCTTATGATCCGATCGTCTCTTCCGCCTTGTTCCTCAGGTTGTGAACGGCGCTTGCAATGAACCCCCCATATCTTCTAGCCCACACAATAATCCACTGTTCCCCAATATTTGTAATGTCCATAATCCAGATACATACCGTCTTATGATCCGATCGTCTCTTCCGCCTTGTTCCTCAGGTTGTGAACGGCGCTTGCAATGAACCCCCCATATCTTCTAGCCCACACAATAATCCACTGTTCCCCAATATTTGTAATGTCCATAATCCAGATACATACCGTCTTATGATCCGATCGTCTCTTCCGCCTTGTTCCGCAGGTTGTGAACGGCGCTTGCAATGGCGTGGATCCCTTTAAACGGCGCGAGCGTGTGACGCGATGCACGAGATCCCGCCCCTGACGTTCGGTCTCGTCTTTTCCACGCCCCTTTCTCGATCTTTCTTTGTGGGTGTGTTTTAGGCAAGAACAAGATGGAGAGAAACATGGCAAGCTCAAGCCATCAGGCAGGCCAGGCCCAGCCAACCGGACGATCCCGGCGGAGGTACAAGGCCTCAAACATGGCCTTCCAAGAGATGGTGGAGATGGTCACCATCTTACAAAGGGAGGATTACGATGGGAAGCATGGCCCTTACCTGCATCCAAACAGGGTGAAGGCCAACATCATGGAGAAGGTGATCAGGAGGCTGCATCAAAAATTTGGCCAACGCAGGACTCGGGAACAATTGAGAAAGAGGTGGTCAGACCTCAAAAACAGGGAGCCTGAACAACTCCAGCATATCAAGAGGCTGATTCGGGGAAAAAGTAAGTTTTTTTTATTTTTGACACATTTGTGGTGTTTGTTAATTGTGCCATGTGATTTTAATTTCAGGTTGTACTGTATGTTTGTGGGCACAAAAAGTGGTCGGAGAAGTCGTCGTTTATACGTTGTTTTTCGACCTACTAAACGACAATCTTCGTGCTAAATATCATCATGCGCCTAGTTCGCATGGACAAAAAGGAGTGTATAAACACTATATCATTCCCAAAAAAACGTCTTTGTATTTGTTATTATTTGAACAAACGACGACTCCTACGACCAATTCATGTGTCCCCAAACAGGAATCTTGCCATTTTTGTTGTAATGTGACTTCACTTGTGATCTTTTATAATGTAGATTTGTACCTAAATTAAAGTCGATGTGAAAAGCTTAGTAAATATGACCAATAAACAGAAAAAGGAGAGTCTGCTCAGCAGTGGATTCTGCACATGTTTATATACTCTGTACTTGTATTTTTAGTTCTCACTCATATCTCTTTATAATCTTTGACCTTTCTTTTTTCCCTATCTTCAATCTCGTAGGGCGCAGTGAAGCAGCAAGGCAGGATGGAACTTCCGAAGCCCCACCCCCGAGGGATGATGACGCTGCCACCACATCCGGTAAATTTCCTACACAACACTCATACCCAGGTAATCTAGATCAGGGATCCGCAAACTACGGCCCTCCAGCTGTTGTGGAACTACACATCCCATGAGGCATTCATTGTAACACACTGACATTCACAGACATGACTAGGCATGATGGGAATTGTAGTTCCTGAACAACTGGAGGGCCGTAGTTTGAAGACCCATGATCTACATGTAGGTTTTGCGAATTTTAATACCTTTTTTGTTCCCACATTTCAGGAGCAAGTCGTGCAGCGACAATGGACAGGGATACTGCCAAATTTGTGCTGTCCGAAATATGGTCCTTCAGGGAACAACTAGAGGACATCCAGGACACTGCACGAGAAGTGGTAGAAAAAACAAAAGGGCTGGAGACACAAATTAAAAATGTAATAGATTATTTGGGTAGGTTTTGATTTATTTAGTGTTTATTTTGTAATAGAAAAAAGGTTTGGTTTATAATAAAAAAAAAAAATGTGATTTTATTTTTTGAATAATGTAAAAAAAATAAAAAAAAAATAAGTGATTTTATTTTTTGAATAATGTAAAAAAAAAAAAAAAAAAAAATAAGTGATTTTAGTTTTTGAATGTAAACAAAAATGTGATTTTATTTTTTGAATAATGAAAAAAAAAAACAAAAAAAAAAATTGTGATTTTAGATTTTGAATAATGTAAAAAAAAAAATATATAAAAAAAAGTGATTTTATTTTTTGAATGTAAAAAAAAAAAAAAAGTGATTTTAGTTTTGGAATGTTATAAAAAAATAAATAAAATAAAAAAATATTTGTTTTGTAACTTAAAAAAATGTTTTAAAAAAATTTTATGTCAAAAAGTTATGTTTTTCAAGATGCAAAAATTAAAAAATTTACAGTAAAATATGTGTCTTGTTATTTAAGCTCAATGATTAATATAAAATACTAGGGTTGTCCCGATACCGATGCCGAGTATTTGCGGGAGTACTTGAACTCCCGCAAATACCCCGATACCTAAATAGAATACTTCCCCCCCCATATTGCAGCGATGCGTCCCTCATACCTTTTTAGATATGCTGACGCCGCCGCATACCGCCTTATCCCCCTGCACAATCGCATAGCTTACATTACAAGCATTCATTCTGAATACTTGTAAATGGCCGTGTATTGACACTCCCCCTCTCCGGATTGGACGGATCCCTCCATCCGGAGAAGGGGAGTTTTAAAACACGAAGCGCGGCCATTTACAAGTTTTTAGAATGAAAGCTTGTAATGCGCTACGCCAAGGATCTCCAAACTACGGCCCTCCAGCTGTTTCGGAACTACATTTCCCAGGAGGCATTGTAAAACTCTGACATTCACAGACACGACTAAGCATTATGGGAATTGTAGTTCCTGAACAACTGGAGGGCCATAGTTTGGAGACCCCTGCGCTACGCGATTGTGCAGGGGGATACGGCGGTATGCGGCAGAGGCGGCATCAGCATATCTAAAAAGGTATGAGGGACGCATCGCTGCAATATGGGGGACATACATGGCTGCATATGTGGGGGACTTGGCTGCATTTGGGGACACATTTAAAAAAAAATATCGGTATTCGGGATCGGCGACTACTTGAAAAAAAGTATCCGTACTTGTACTCGGTCCTAAAAAAGTGGTATCGGGACAACCCTAGAAAATACCTAAAAAAAATGTATGCTGAGAACATTAAACAATGAGGGATAGTTATTTCAGTCCATCACAAACACATGGCACTATGATAACCTAGGACCGTGATGGCGAACCTTGGCACTCCAGATGTTTTGAAACTACATTTCCCTTGATGCTCCACTATACTGCAGAATGCATGAGCATCATGGGAAATGTAGTTCCAAAACATCTGGGGTGACAAGGTCGCCATCACTGACCTAGGAGATAAAATAAAAACACAAACCTTAAAAATTAATTAAAGAACAAAGAAAAGACTGTTTCAGGCAAAAAATAAATTTAATTATTCAGCCAAGATCTGGCATTGGAATGGCCCCCCTACCCATAAAGTAGTCCACATATGCCTGACGCACAGCACGTGCGTTTCGGGGGGCCAATTGGGGATGGGCAGCGTCACGAGCTGCCTCTGGAATGTCAACAGGGTCATCAGGCAAAAGGGTTAGGTAGGAAGAAGAATGTCTTTTTAAATAGTTGTGTAAAATGCAGCAGCATGTAATTAGATAATTCAACTTGTATTCGGCCATGTTTATGGCAGTAAGAAATAGCCGGAAACGGCTGGCCATGATGCCAAAGGCGTTTTCCACCACCCGTCTGGCTCTGGCCAGCCTGTAATTAAACACCCTCCTCTCAGGGGTGAGGGCGCGTTGGGGAAATGGCCTCATGAGGTGAGGACCCAAGGCGAAAGCCTCATCTGCAACAAAAACGAAGGGCAGACCCTCTTCATTATCCTCCGCAGGCGGCAATCCCAGGTCCTCGGAAAGAAGCCGTTGGGCGAACTCCGTCTCGGCAAAGACACCACCGTCCGACATCCGCCCATTTTTCCCAACATCAAGATACAAGAACTCGTAATTGGCAGACACCACCGCCATCAGAACAACACTGTGGAACCCCTTGTAGTTATAATAATGGGATCCACTATGGGGTGGTGGCACGATGCGGACGTGCTTGCCGTCAATAGCTCCTCCGCAGTTTGGAAAATTCCATCGCCGGGAGAAGTCCGCTGCCACAGTCTGCCATTCCTGTGGCGTGGTGGGGAACTGTAGATACCAAAAAAATATAAAAATATCAAACAAACATTCCTAAAAGAACATCCCAAAACATTTTTTGATACCAAAAAAACAAACATTAATTTGAAGTATTATTAACCACTTCCTTACTGGGCATGTAAACCCCCTTCATGACCATTGAAATTTCAGCTTGCGGCACTGCGTCGCTTTAACTGACAATTGCGCGGTCGTGCGATATGGCTCCCAAACAAAATTGGCGTCCTTTTTTCCCCACAAATAGAGCTTTTTGGCTGGTATTTGGTCACCTCTGCGATTTATATTTTTTGCGCTATAAACCAAAAACGACGACTATTTTGAAAAAATAAACAATATTTTTTACTTGTTGCTATAAAATAAAAAATTCATTTTAGGGCGATACATATTCTTCTACATATTTTTGGTTAAAAAAAAAAAAATCGCAATAAGCGACTGGTTTGTGCAAAAGCTATAGCACCTACAAAATAAGGGACAGAATTATTATTTGTTATTAATTTTTTTACTAGTAATGGTGGCGATCTGCAATTTTTATTGCGACTGCGACAACATGGCGGACACATCGGACACTTTTGACACCTTTTTGGCAACATTCACATTTATACTGCAATCAGTGCTAGAAATATGCACTAATTACTGTATAAATGTGACTGGCAGGGAAGGGGTTAACACTAGGGGGTGAGGAAGGGGTTAATGTGTATCCTGCATTGTGTTCTAACTGTGGGGGAGGGGGGGGTGACCGATCTGTGTCCCCATGTATAAGGAACACAGATCGGTCTGCTCTCTCCAGTGACAGGACGCTGTCATTGTGAGAGCCGGCAATGAGAAATGATCTCATATGTTTACATATGAGATCATCTCTCATTGGCTGCACAGATCGCATTGCAAACGGCCACTCTGATTGGCCGTTCGCGGCGAGCTGTGATTGGCTGTGTCCAAGGGACACGGCCAGTACACAAGTTCCCCGCTGCGCGCTCTGGAGCGCACGCTGGGAACACAGAAAGAGGCTGCCGTGAAAAAACGGCAGACCAGAGATTTAGAACCACCCTGCGGCCGCATATAGTCGTACGGCCGCAGGGAAGTGGTTAAAAATTGGAAAAATAAGAAGGGATCACTAAAGCAGATTAATCACACCCTCTGATGGTCACAATCCTACAAAAAATAAGGGGAGTGGAGGCCCAAAATGAGTTTGAGACCTCTAAACAAAATTAAATACAAAATAAATGTTAATTTATACAATTACAAAAAAAAGAGGGGGGGGGGGTTGTGCGTGCACTACAATATAGGACAAAATATAGGGGGATATAGGGACTTCTATAGACAGCACTACAATATAGGACAAAATATAGGGGGACTAGGCTAGGTGGGTTTGGGACACAAAAAAAAAAAAAAAAAAAAAAAAAAAACCTGGACAGGTTGGCAAAACAAAAGATGCATGTAGGAGCAAATATAAAATGAATACAGCATGCATGGAGATGAAAGGGAACATTACCAGAAGATCACAAACAGGTTAATTAGGGACTGTTTAAAACCAAACAAATTGAAACAAATACAAAAGCCTAAATAAAACATAGTTTGTGCATTTAAAGGGCACCACTTACCTTAATATAGTCCTCCTGCAGAACATGAATGATGGCAGAACAGGTCTGGGGAATTATGAGGCCCAGAGCCTGGGGGGAGATGCCCGTCGAGAACTTCAAGTCCTGCAGACTTCTCCCTGTTGCCAGGTACCGCAAGGTGGCAACTAGCCGCTGCTCAGCAGTGATGGCTTCCCGCATAACGGTGTCCTGCCTGGTGATATAAGGCGACACCGAAGCCAAAAGCTGCTGGAATACGGGGTCAGACATCCGAAGAAAATTCCTGAAATCATCAGGGTTATTTTCTCGGATCTCCCGCAGCAGAGGCATATGAGAGAACTGGTCCCTGCGAAGAAACCAGTCCTTGGCCCACAAAGTCCTTCTCGCCCTCCTCAAGGACCGGAGCCGGGATGCAGCACACATCCTAACAAGAAGCACAGCACGATCTCGGCGACGAGAACGTACCCGCAACATGGCTAGAAAACGGTCGTCAAATCAGATCGCACTAAAACACCGCTCTGAAGTACAGAAATGCCTTTGAAGAACGGACCTGCAAAACAGGAACGTGTAGACAAGAACGCACTGCCAAAACAGATACGATCGGAAAACAAGCACTGTATCACAAATACGACCCCAAAAGCACAAACTGTACGACAGTAAACGATATTAAAGCACGAAGACTGAAAAGCGCGAATCGTCTCTCACCAAACTTTTACTAACACGCAGCAACACGATATCAGCAAAAGAGGCCGTCTTCCGCATGGAAATGACCCTTTATAGTTCCGTCGTACGTGATGGACGTCACGGCGCTTTGCTAGACTTTTTGGGAAAAACGATGGTGTGTACGCAACGTCGTTTTGGAAAATGAAGTTTGAAAAACGTCGTTTTTTTTCATGAAATAAAACGTCGTTTTTTTTCATCGCAAAAAGTGATCGTGTGTACGCGGCATGACACAATGACTTGCACGGGTAACCCTGCCCCCTCTTGGGCAATGCAGGTTGCGTGCTCGGATAAGGGTCTGGTATAGATTTTTGAGGGCACCCCATGCCATTTTTAAAAAACAAAATGGCTCAGGGTTCCCCTTAATATTCAGACCAGACCTAAAGGGCCTGATATGGAATTTGGGGAGATCCCTACGCATTTTCGGGGTTCCCCTTAATATTCATTCCAGACCCAAAGGGCCTGGTAATGGACTAAGGGGGGAACCCATGCTGTTTTTTTCAATTACTTTTATCTGTATTGCCGGGACCCGACAATTCATTATAGCCGCGAGTAGTTTTAAATGACTTTTTTTCCATTAGAAATTTAATTTTGTGAAGGGACTTTTCTAAGCACGGGAAACATGTGCTACTTTACAGGCATACTATAGACACCCCCCATGTACGAAATTTAAAGGAATATTTCACTTTTATTGATTCACTGCTCTCAAAAAAACTGCAATTTTTAAACCTTTTTTTGCATTGATACATGTCTCCTGGGGCAGGACCTGGGTCCCCAAACACTTTTTATGACAACAACTTGCATATTAGCCTTTAAAATTAGCACTTTTGATTTTTCATGTGCGTGTCCCATAGACTTTAACGGTGTTCGCGTGTTCAAACACATTTTTTGCATGTTCGCATGTTCTGCTGTGAACCGAATCGGGGGGTGTTCAGATCATCTCTACTGTTAAAGGGGTTGTAAAGGAATTTTTTTTTTCATAATATGCATCCTTTACCTGCAGACATTCCTCTTTTCACTTCCTCATTGTTTGTTTTTGCTCACAAGTTGCTCTATTTCTTCTCTGTTCTGTGCACTTCCTGCTTGTCTGATTTTACTGACCACCGTGAAGGGAGGCTTTACTGCGGTGGTCAGTAACGTGCTCGCCCCCTCCTGGGAACTACATCTGTGTGGCAGGACGCTCACAACGTGTTAGAGACTTCAAGGAGGTGTGAATTACTGGGCGTGCCGCAATTCATACTGGGAAATGTAGTTCTACATGAACAATTGATGAAAACCAGGAAGTGAATGAGAGAACAGAAACTAGAACGCCGGAGGTGATATAGATGCAGGAATTTATTAGGTATTTACTTGTTTGTTAACAGAATCATTACACTATTCTGTCTGTCTACCTTGCAGACATTAATTTTAGGCAAAACTTTTTTTTCCTTTACAACTCCTTTATTTGAGCATGCCTGGGTTGCCTCCTGATTACTTATTGACTCACAATAGTTAAGTCTTCTTCCTCAATGGAAATTCAGAATGCTGATTTTATTACAGATATTGGTATTTGCTGGTTATGTTAAAGTAAAAAACTCTCCTCTAGGCTAAACAAGCATTTAACCCTTGCAGTGTGGGCACAGCCTCACTGCAGGGAATCATTTTTACATTTCCTGGCATAGGGCTTTAAGCTTCCCTGTAGTATTGTTCACACAAGAATGGTTCAAGTTCAAGCTTTACTGGAGCACAAGATGAAAATATTTTAATCTCCCTGCTAATTTAAGGTACACTAGTATTTTTACTGCTTATAATACCGACTGGATCAGTGTACACATGGAATACATTTTTTGTTTGTTTGTTTTGTTTTGTTTTACCGTGCAACTGCAACAATATGCAGCACATAATGAAAATATTGTAATTATGCTGTTTGTTTAAGCACCAGGCTTGCTTTCGCACACAGTGGAAATATTTCAATTTCACTGCTTAGTTAAGCCCCACTGGAGAATTGTTAAACAAATAGGGCCAGATTCAGGTACAATTACATTGGCGCAGAGTATCAGAGATACACTACGCCGCCGTATTTTACCTGGCTCTACGACGAATTCATGTAGATTTTGGCCCGTAAGGTACGACGGCGTAGTGTATTTCTCGCGGCGGAATCGAAATACGCGATTAGGGGGCGTGAAGCATTTAAATTAGGCGCGTCCCCGCGGCGATTGAACTGCGCATGCTCCGTTTAGAAATTTCCCGCCGTGCATTGCGCAAAATAACGTCGTTACGTCATTTTTTGTTTGAGTAGCGTCGTTTACGTACATTCCTATTCCCGGATGACTTACGTAAAAAGTAAAAAAAACGTTGAAATTCGACGCGGGAACGACAGCCATACTTAACATGGGCTGTCTAATTCTAGACCAGATACAAGCTGGAATACCTTTACGCGGCAAAAAGATGACTACAGATGCCGTAAGAGATTGCGAATGACGCTCGTAACTTCGTGGATCGTCGGAAAAATCTCATTTGCATACCCCGACGCGGAAAACGATGGGAACTCCACCCAGCGGCCGAAAAATTAATTGCAGCGTATATTCGAAGGTGTACGAACACGTAAGCCAGTCGGATTGAAGCCCGAAGCCGTCGTTTCATGGTTTGAGGATTCAGACTAATGAAAGGACGCGCGTAATTTGAAAGTACTCCGGTCTAACGTGAGATAGACCGGAGTAAGGGCTCTGTGAATCTGGCCCATAGTCATTAAAATGTCACTGCATATTTAGGAACTACTGGAGTAATGTATACATATACAATAACATATTTTAGTTTCAGCATTTGAAGATCTGCTAAAGCAGAAGTAATGGGAATATGTAGTTTTCTTCCACCTGCATAGAAACACACCTGCCATATAAATAAACAAATATACTCAAAATGCTATACTTAAATTTTTTTTAAAATAACAAACATTTTATACCTACCAGCTCTGTACAGTGGCATTTCTTGTAAAAAAAATTTACCCCCTTCCTGCCACCGCCTCTCGGCACTTTACGAGCTTCTAAATTCCCGGGATCAGAGGCGGCATTTAGGTTGTGTGACCACTGTGATTGACTGTGAGCGGTCACATGATCGGAAGGCTGCCGATCGCAAGTATGCAATCCAAAACTTTTCTTGGTGTGGTATCATTTACTACTTAAGGACCAAGCCTCTTTTTGAGATCTGTAATTTACAAGTTAAAATCATTTTTTTTCTAGAAAATTGCTGATTACTAATTTAAGACAGTGTTGCGCTGAGTAAATTGATACCAAACGTGTCATGCTTCAAAATTCCGCCCCCCGTGGAATAGCTCTTAAAAATCTCCATAAGCAATGTTTAAAAGATTCTACAGGTTACCAGTTATGGTTTACAGAGAAAGTCTTTTGCTCTACTTATTGCTCTCGTTCTAACGGTCGTGGCGATAAAAGTGATCTTGTGGCCGTCATTTTACTAGCTACATAAGTGATGACATAACGGTCGGTATGTTGTCTCCCCTCTCTGACACAGTTTGATCCCATAGGGGTGTCTGGGAGGGAGTAGATAACATCTGTTATGGGTAAGTTAGCAAGTAAGCAATTCTTTCCAAAGTTCACTTTGTTGATGCTGTGATCTGTCAAATGTAGGCCCACACCTATGCGAATTGGTTGCGGCTTAAACCACATCCAATTCGCATAACATTATAAAATACACTGATTTTAATGAGGCTGGTTCACATATGAGGCTGGAGAGTCAGAAGAAAACCCTCGAAGTTGGAAGAAGACCCCCGGAGCTGACTAATAAATTTACTTTAAAAACCTGTGTAGTGTTTTTTATTGAATTTTTTTTCCACCAGGTGAATGGGTAGGGGTACGAACAGAGGCGGCTCTAGGCTTGGTAGAGCCTTAGGCCAACCTTAGATATGAGGCCCCACCAACTCCCATAATGGGAAAAATAATTCAAGCGATAAATAACGGTAAAAACTGCATATATAAAAAACCTTAAATCCTATGAATTTACAGTTTCTAGAACTCTCTCTAACCAATTCTTCTTTAATCAATTATATATATTAGTCTCTGACCATCTCCTGTAATATGAGACTGCATACATGATACAGGAGATGGTCAGAGACTGCATACATGATACAGGAGATGGTCAGAGACTGCATACATGATACAGGAGATGGTCAGAGACTGCAGACATGATACAGGTGATGACCAGAGACTGCATGCATACTACAGGTGATGGTCAGAGACTGCAGACATGATACAGGAGATGGTCAGAGACTGCAGACATGATACAGGAGATGGTCAGAGACTGCAGACATGATACAGGAAATGACCAGAGACTGCATGCATACTACAGGTGATGGTCAGAGACTGCAGACATGCTACAGGAAATGGTCAGAGACTGCATACATGATACAGGAGATGGTCAGAGACTGCATACATGATACAGGAGATGGTCAGAGACTGCATACATGATACAGGAGATGGTCAAAGACTGCATACATGATACAGGAGATGGTCAAAGACTGCATACATGATACAGGAGATGGTCAGAGACTGCAGACATAATACAGGAGATGGTCAGAGACTGTAGATATACTAAAGGAGATGGTCAGAGACTGCATGCATACTACAGGAGATGGTCAGAGACTGCATGCATACTACAGGAGATGGTCAGAGACTGCATGCATACTACAGGAGATGGTCAGAGACTGTAGATATACTAAAGGAGATGGTCAGAGACTGTAGATATACTAAAGGAGATGGTCAGAGACTGCATACATGATACAGGAGATGGTCAGAGACTGTAGATATACTAAAGGAGATGGTCAGAGACTGCATACATGATACAGGAGATGGTCAGAGACTGCATGCATACTACAGGAGATGGTCAGAGACTGCATACATGATACAGAGACTGCATACATGATACAGGAGATGGTCAGAGACTGCAGACATAGTACAGGAGATGGTCAGAGACTGCAGACATGATACAGAGACTGCATACATGATACAGGAGATGGTCGGAAACTGCAGACATGATACAAGAGATGGTCAGAGACTGCAGACATGATACAAGAGATGGTCAGAGACTGCAGACATAGTACAGGAGATGGTCAGAGACTGCATGCATGATACAGAAGATGGTCAGAGACTGCATGCATACTACAGGAGATGGTCATAGACTGCATACATGATACAAGAGATGGTCAGAGACTGCAGATATACTACAGGAGATGGTCAGAGACTGCATACATGATACAGGAGATGGTCAGAGACTGCAGACATGATACAGGAGATGGTCAGAGACTGCAGACATAGTACAGGAGATGGTCAGAGACTGCAGACATGATACAAAAGATGGTCAGAGACTGCATACATGATACAAGAGCTGGTCAGAGACTGCATACATGATACAAGAGCTGGTCAGAGACTGCATACATAATACAGGAGATGGTCAGAGACTGCATACATGATACAGGAGATGGTCAGAGACTGCATACATGATACAAGAGCTGGTCAGAGACTGCAGACATGATACAAGAGCTGGTCAGAGACTGCAGACATGATACAGGAGATGGTCAGAGACTGCATACATGATACAAGAGCTGGTCAGAGACTGCAGACATGATACAAGAGCTGGTCAGAGACTGCAGACATGATACAAGAGCTGGTCAGAGACTGCATACATGATACAGGAGATGGTCAGAGACTGCATACATGATACAGGAGATGGTCAGAGACTGCATACATGATACAAGAGATGGTCAGAAATTGCAGATTTAATACAGGAGATGGTCAAAGATTGCATACATGATACAGGAGATGGTCAGAGACTGCATACATGATACAAGAGCTGGTCAGAGACTGCATACATGATACAGGAGATGGTCAGAGACTGCATACATGATACAGGAGATGGTCAGAGACTGCAGACATGATACAGGAGATGGTCAGAGACTGCAGACATGATACAAGAGCTGGTCAGAGACTGCAGACATGATACAAGAGCTGGTCAGAGACTGCATACATGATACAAGAGCTGGTCAGAGACTGCATACATTGAAAAGAGCTGGTCAGAGACTGCATACATGATACAAGAGCTGGTCAGAGACTGCATACATGATACAAGAGCTGGTCAGAGACTGCATACATGATACAAGAGCTGGTCAGAGACTTCATACATGATACAAGAGATGGTCATAGACTGCATACATGATACAGGAGATGGTCAGAGACTGCATACATGATACAGGAGATGGTCAGAGACTGCATACATGATACAGGAGATGGTCAGAGACTGCATACATGATACAAGAGATGGTCAGAAATTGCAGATTTAATACAGGAGATGGTCAAAGATTGCAGATATAATACAGGAGATGGTCAGAGACTGCAGATATAATACAGGAGATGGTCAGAGACTGCAGACATAATACAGGAGATGGTCAGAGACTGCAGACATAATACAGGAGATGGTCAGAGACTGCAGACATAATACTGGAGATGGTCAGAGACTGCAGACATACTACTGGAGATGGTCAGAGACTGCAGATATACTACTGGAAATGGTCAGAGATTTCCTGCGTGTTCGCACAGCCCACGTGCAGAGCCTGCCAGGAAGTTGTCACTGCGCTGCGCTAATCATAGGCAGTGAGAAATTTTCCGATCTCTGCAGTCACGCAACGGGACAATGTCTTACTGCCTGTGATTAGCGCAGTGCTGACTTCCTGGCGGGCTCTGCATGTGGGCTGTGCGAACACGCCGCAGCTCATGCTTAGGCGGCGTACACACGATCGGACATATCCGATGAAAACGGTCCGCGGACCATTTCCATCGGATATGTCCGATCGGGAGTTTGATCCGATGGCGTGTACACACCATCGGATCAAATTCCCCGCCGCCGGACGGCGCGGTGACGTAGTGGTGACGCGGCGGTGACGTTGACGCCGCCGCGTCACCGCCACGTCACCGCACCAGGAAGTAAAACACTTCCGCGCATGCGCCAAATCCATTCGGCAGCGGCGCGGCGGCGGTGGGGGCCGACATGTCTGCTGGTAAGTGTACTAACCAGCAGACATGTCGGGCGGACAGATTCCCACCGGATAGATTTCAAAGCTTGCTTTGAAATCTGTCGGGTGGAGAAATCTGTCCGCTAGCCCATACACACGAGCGGAGATGTCTGCTGAAACGGTCCATCGGACCGTTTTCAGCGGACATATCCCCTCGTGTGTACGCGGCCTTAGTCAGAGACTGCAGACATGGTACAGGAGATGGTCAGAGACCGCAGACATAAATACAGGAGATGATCAGAGACCGCAGAAATACTACAGAAGATGGTCAGAGACTGCAGACATAGTACAGGAGATGGTCAGAGACTGCAGACATAATACAGGAGATGGTCAGAGACTGCAGACATGGTACATGAGATGGTCAGAGACTGCAGACATACTACAGGAGTTGGTCAGAGACTGCAGACATACTACAGGAGGTGGTCAGAGACTGCAGACATACTACAGGAGGTGGTCAGAGAGTGTGCGGACATAATTGGGCTGAAATTGCACAGAACGCACAGCGTGTTCCTGTTTTTTTTTCCGTGTGAACCTGGACCTGTGACCTGGAACCCACACTTTGCTAACTTGACAGAAAAGGGGGCACTAGTATGGGCACCTGGAGCAATTTTGCACATATCTTGTGGGGTGCCAAGGGCCACCCCCCTCTGTGGTAGACAGCATCTTTAATTGGGGGGGGGGGTATGTGCTAAGGGGGTGGATTTCATATCCAAGCCCCCTTGCAGCATAAGTCAAAAAAAGTGCCCCCTAGAACATTTCCTCTCCCCCAAAATCATTCAAAGTAAAAACTGTAAGCTTGGCTTGCCTCCCCCCCTCTGAAGGCTCACTTACTTTGCTTTAGTTCAGGTCTCATTTTGTCAGACGAGCAGCTTTTCTCGGCAGCAGCGTGAGCCTCCTTCTCCTCCCCCCTCCTCCTCTGTGTACACAGGAAACATCACACAGCACGAGGAGGAGGGGGGCGGGCTCAGCTCATTGCACCCTGCACTGTGTATATCCGGACCAGGCAGATTGGGACTGCAGGGAGAGATGTCGGCTCTCTCTCTGCCATAAAAAGCGGCTGCATGCATGAACGAAAATAGCGCGCACAAGCTGCGGGCATTCCATTACCGATTTGCTGGGAAAGGATGAGGCATGGGCAAATTAGGCGGCCGCACGGGGCCCCTGGCTTTGCGGGGCCCCCGGACTTTGCGAGGCCTAAGGCAGCCGCCTAATTTGCCTAATTAGAGAGCCGCCTCTGGGTACGAAGTACCCCATACTCATTCACATAGAGTGAGGGGCTGAAATCTGTGTGCCCCCTTATTAAAGGGGGCTCCTGGATTCCGATAAGCCCCCGCCCACAGACCCCGACAACCAATGGCCAGGGTTGTCGGGAAGAGGTCATGTCCTCATCAACATGGGGACAGGGTTCTTTGGGGTGGGGCTGCAGGGCACACCCCTGCCCCAAAGCACCAACCCCCCATGTTGAGGGCATGCAGCCTGGTACGGTTCAGGAGGGGGGGGTGATCGCTTGTTCCCACCCCCTTTCCTGATCGACCAAGTTGATTTCTCAGAATAAGGGTCTGGTGTGGATTTGGGGGGCCCCATGCCGTTTTTTCGGCCTAGGGGGTTCCCGTTAAAATCCATACCAGACCTAAGGGCCTGGTATGCTCATGGAGAGAAACCCATGCTGTTTTTTTTTTTTTTTTAATTTGGCATTGAGTTCCCACTGATGATAACAGTGGCGAGACTTCCCTACCCTCTCCAAGGTCATCAAATCCGCAGCTAAAACGCAGTGGATCCGCTGAACAGCTGATTTAGAACTTGGCAGAGAGAACAGAGCTCAAAAACGCAACGCACAAGTGTGAATCCGGCCTCAATGATTCAATCTACTTTGTCAACTGTATTACAGACAATGGGGTCAATTCACAAAGCTTTATTTTCAGATTGCGGGTGTTATTTTAACGATTTTGCACGTTATTGAAGCTAGTTCAATTCACTAAACGATTTAACGCTTTGAAAAATCATCAAATAAGGTTTCACTACACAGAACCGATATTTTAAGGTGTGGATCCTTATTAAAGAGTCAAATCGTTATTTTAAAGAGTCAAATCGTTATTTTAAAGAGTCAAATAGTTAAATATGTACAGAAGTGCAATTCACAAAGATTTTTTTGACAGTTATCGATCGTTATGCAATTG
The DNA here is from genome assembly GCA_029574335.1 of Rana kukunoris. NCBI lineage: Eukaryota > Metazoa > Chordata > Amphibia > Anura > Ranidae > Rana > Rana kukunoris. The sequence continues at coordinate 320,842,603 of CM056052.1, read as the reverse complement.
TTAAATTAACACCTCCCTCAGGGTGTTGTTATGACATTTCCCAGGCGATATTTTGTTGTTAGAAGAAGCTTTTGGCGATTTTTATAGTGTAGTGAAGTTTTTAGTAGTGTTGGGCAAGATGGAACCGTGCTCTATTTGAACTTAAAATTATCCAGAGGCGAAGAAGAACATGTTAGAATGTTGTTCAGATTTATAAACGTGTATTCCGTTCACATACTATTTTGGATGACTTTTCTGAAACCCAGGTGATAGCTAAATTCCGATTATCATCTCCCATGATTTATTCTCTGTATGAGGAAATACACATGGCTTTAGAAAAGCACACACTAGAAGTTTTGCACATCACATGCTCAATCTCCATGTGTCTTGCTTGTGTCTCTCTCTCTCTCTCTCTCTGTATCTGCTCTTTTCCACATGCAGCTGTTCTCCTCCCCTTCTGCTCCGCTCCCAGAATGCATCTCTCCAGCATTATTTAACGATCTTAAGAGTTATTTTAACGTTTTTAACGTCCCAAATCTTAATAATAACGTCTGAGTAGTTAGCATAACGATTGGATAAAGAGTCAGTTGAAAACCATAACGACTATGTTAAATAACGATTATAGCTTTCGTGAATACCATGTTTGCTAGCATTAAATAAAGAGTGCTAATTTAACAACTGAAGAAAACCAATAACGTTTCTCTTTGTGAATTGACCCTATTGGGGGTTATTTACTAAAGGCAAATCCACTTTGCACTACAAGTGCAAACTACAAGTGCAAAGTGAACTTGAAATTGCACTTGGAAGTGCAGTCCCTGTAGATACGAGGGGGACATGCAAGGACAATAAAAAACAGCATTTTAGCTTGCACATGATTGGATAATAATATCATCAGAGCGTCACCTCATTTCAAATCTACCCATCAGATTTACAGCGACTGCATATCCAAGTGCACTTTCAGTGCAATTTCAAGTGCACTTGTAGTGCAAAGTGGATTTGAATTTAGTAAATAACCCCCAATGTTCACACTTGTTTTGTTTCATTTTTTTTTCTGTGAAAACTTAAAAAAAAAACATTAAAACTAAAAGTGATCTTGCGGCAAATCCACCACAGAGACCACTTTTATCTGAAAGCGGACTGCCCACTGTTTAAAATGATACTATCCGCTGTATAATGACAGTTAAAGTCCTATTGTGTGCTTTAGGGTTATTCCTCTATACAAATTGTAAAGGATGTGTTACCATTAAACCATAAAACATAGGAGAAGGCCTTGTTTTACTTCTCTCCCCAACTTTTTTGATCTACATTTTTTTTTAAAGAAAGGTTAGCAATGGTAGCCTCCATGGTTTAGTACAATTTTTGATTAACTGATGTTGGTTGAATTGCTAAGTATACATGTTATATGCAACAAAGCATAATGGTACCTGAAGCTGTCTGTTCTACTGATTGCCCAGTCTAACCCTAAATTCTCTTTCAAACAGGGTAGATTCCTCTAAATGTATCCCTGCTGATCAGTATAGAGTGGACAGATGACACATTCATGTCCGCTCAGTATCCGCAGGGTGGAAGTGGGCAGAGCTGCTCTGCTCTATGGGCAGTCAGGAGCAACAGAAGAGCACAGAGTGTTCTACCATTTTTTTAAGCAGGCCTGGTTGGACCCTGAGGTAGGCTGGTGTAAACGTATACAAGGCCATTTACAACTGCTTGTCCACAAGGATGAATGGACCCTTTGATCAGGTCCGCCTGAAAAAGCGACTGTTGGACCTGATCAGAATGTCCATCTGAAAGGGGTGTAATGATGAGCATGTGAGGTAATTTTTCTTGTTGAAGCACATATGCAGTTGTACAGGCAATATACCATAGTTGTGGATTAAATTACTTTAGTAATGTTGCATATCAAGCAAATCGATTGTATGCAATAGGATGGGTCTATGAAGGCAAACAATTTACTGAAATTCCTAGCACGATAAACAGTGCATAACTGTAAACCAACCTTTTCTTAAAAAATATATATATATACTATATGGCCCTTGAAACTGTTTGATGCAAGTGTATGGATTTAGAGATGGAAAATATAAGAATAAACTTTGAGTTATGTTAACAGCAATATAAGGTCAAAAGATTAATGTATTATGTATTCACAATGCACAGAGAAAGCCCTAGACATAAATATGAATGTTAAAACTGCTGAGAGTGTTTTTAACACTGGATTCTTTTGTTCGGAATCAAGAGAAGCAAATTGACGTAATAAGGGATCAAATACTTGTAAGTGATCAAGGGAATTAGAGAAGAAAAAGATCAAATGTTCTTTTGACAGCTATACACTTTTAAAGAAAGATAATGGTGCTTCATGTTACATGTTACGCCATTCCCTAGATGACATATACAAATCTTGCTCAACATGCAAATGAAATATTGCATGGCTCTTGGATGCTAATTCTTCAAAATTACAAAGGAGAAATGTGCATGCAAATCAGTAAAAGTGTACTCTATGTCATAGCGCTGATAAGTTGAAGTGTCACAGTAAAATATACATGGTTCATCTTTCAGACAGAATTTATTTTTTGCATGCAGTGCACTCCATATACAAGTAAAAGACGAAAACAATATTGGCGCAGAGTCTGTAGAAGGAGTGGATATGGATTGGACTAGACAAGGTTGTACGTCTTTAAAAGTCTCATTTGGACAGTCTTTGAGAAAAAAAAATGCAAACTGTGGATGTCAGCAGGCTTAGGAAAGAGCTAGGAGGATACGCTGCAGATAAACAAAGGAAGACGAGCAGCGCTATCTGAGTACAGTATATCACATAATTTAAAGGCAACAAAAGAATATACACACACAATGTACAGGGAGTGCAGAATTATTAGGCAAGTTGTATTTTTGAGGATTATTTTTTTTATTGAACAACAACCATGTTCTCAATGAACCCAAAAAACTCATTAATATCAAAGCTGAATATTTTTGGAAGTAGTTTTTAGTTTGTTTTTAGTTTTAGCTATTTCAGGGGGATATCTGTGTGTGCAGGTGACTATTACTGTGCATAATTATTAGGCAACTTAACAAAAAACAAATATATACCCATTTCAATTATTTATTGTTACCAGTGAAACCAATATAACATCTCAACATTCACAAATATACATTTGTGACATTCAAAAACAAAACAAAAACAAATCAGTGACCAATATAGCCACCTTTCTTTGCAAGGACACTCATGCAGCCTGCCATCCATGGATTCTGTCAGTGTTTTGATCTGTTCACCATCAACATTGCGTGCAGCAGCAACCACAGCCTCCCAGACACTGTTCAGAGAGGTGTACTGTTTTCCCTTCTTGTAAATCTCACATTTGATGATGGACCACAGGTTCTCAATGGGGTTCAGATCAGGTGAACAAGGAGGCCATGTCATTAGTTTTTCTTCTTTTATACCCTTTCTTGCCAGCCACGCTGTGGAGTACTTGGACGCGTGTGATGTAGCATTGTCCTGCATGAAAATCATGTTTTTCTTGAAGGATGCAGACTTCTTCCTGTACCACTGCTTGAAGAAGGTGTCTTCCAGAAACTGGCAGTAGGACTGGGAGTTGAGCTTGACTCCATCCTCAACCCGAAAAGGCCCCACAAGCTCATCTTTGATGATACCAGCCCAAACCAGTACTCCACCTCCACCTTGCTGGCGTCTGAGTCGGACTGGAGCTCTCTGCCCTTTACCAATCCAGCCACGGGCCCATCCATCTGGCCCATCAAGACTCACTCTCATTTCATCAGTCCATAAAACCTTAGAAAAATCAGTCTTGAGATATTTCTTGGCCCAGTCTTGACGTTTCAGCTTGTGTGTCTTGTTCAGTGGTGGTCGTCTTTCAGCCTTTCTTACCTTGGCCATGTCTCTGAGTATTGCACACCTTGTGCTTTTGGGCACTCCAGTGATGTTGCAGCTCTGAAATATGGCCAAACTGGTGGCAAGTGGCATCTTGGCAGCTGCACGCTTGATTTTTCCACACGCTTCTTGCGACCCTGTTGACTATTTTGAATGAAACGCTTGATTGTTCGATGATCACGCTTCAGAAGCTTTGCAATTTTAAGAGTGCTGCATCCCTCTGTAAGATATCTCACTATTTTTGACTTTTCTGAGCCTGTCAAGTCCTTCTTTTGACCCATTTTGCCAAAGGAAAGGAAGTTGTCTAATAATTATGCACACCTGATATAGGGTGTTGATGTCATTAGACCACACCCCTTCTCATTACAGAGATGCACATCACCTAATATGCTTAATTGGTAGTAGGCTTTCGAGCCTATACAGCTTGGAGTAAGACAACATGCATAAAGAGGATGATGTGGTCAAAATACTCATTTGCCTAATAATTCTGCACTCCCTGTATAAAACAAAGGTCAGCTTGGTGGAGCCACTTTCTGAGGTTCATCCGCTCTGGGGGGAGGAAGTGCTGCCACGGGTGAAGGTCTCCATCTATTCCTGAGTGGTTACTCCCATACTGGTGGATCCCAGCACTTCCTAGTCCTAGGGTGTATGCAGAGAAGCATCGCCGACGTCACTTCTGGGTGTATGGTGGATGTCAGGTGGAGCGGTGATAGCGTGCGCATTCGGAGCATGTATGCTCCTTCCTCAGGCATAGGGTTCAGCCATCTTAGTGATGGTATAAGTGTATTTCTGAGATTTCGATATTACGGCGGACACATCAGACACTTTTGACACGTTTTTGGGACCATTCACATTTTTTCAGTGAATAGTGCTATAAATATGCACTGATTACTGTATAAATGTGACGGGCAGGGAAGGGGTTCATGTTCCCTAGGGAGTTATTCTTACTGTGGGGGATGGGACTGACTGGGGGAGGTGACCGATCGGTGTCCCTATGTACAAGGGACACACTGTTGGTCTCCTCTCCCTGACAGGATGTGGATCTCTGTGTTTACACACAGAGATCCACGTCCCTGGGCTCTGTAACTGCCGATCGCGGGTACTAGACGGACATCTCGGCCACTAGGCACGCTCATCGGCACCTGAGTGATGCGGCGGGCACGCGCACCGCAGCAGCTGGCTCGTGCATGCCCCCATCGGCCGGGAGGCCCGAGGACATCATATGAGGTCCTCCCGGTAATGTAGAGACACCTTGTGGCTGTCAATGTACAATAGCCAGGATGCCAAGTGGTTAAATAACATCAGTTCTTAGCAGATCAGCCATATAAAATATGATGTAATTCCGAAATCTGATTTCACTGTGTTCTTTTAAAATCCCTTTAAGCCAGTTATATATTAATTAAGAAAATCATTAAGTATATTTAAAATAATACTAGTATACATTTATTTATACTTTACCACAATACACTGTGCGCCAGACTAAGAGAGACAGGAAAAGACTAGCACTGCAAGCCAATGAGACTTTATTGCATAGCTGGGAATCTAACACTGGGGGATTGAAAGAGATTAAAAAACATGAATTTATAAATTTTTTGACGTTCTTCATTGCAGAATCAGAAGTTTGGTCAGGGGTGACCAAACCGTGTTGCTTAAAGTATTAATAAGCCCACAACAGTAAAATGTGTCTGTATATGCAGTAAAGCATGCTTGTTAACCACTTGCCTCCCGCCATATAGCAAAATGACGGCGGCAAAGTGGTTTCAATATCCTGACTGGATGTCATATGACATCTTTAGGATATTGAGCCACTACACCCCCCAGGGGCACGCATTGCGGCGATCAGTGTTGCCGCGTGTCAGTCTGACACCCAGCAAAACCGATATAGGTAAAGAGTCTCTGACGGAGACTCTTTACCACGTGATTAGCCGTGTCCAATCACGGCTGATCACGATGTAGACAGGAAAAGCCGGTGATCGGCTTTTCCTCACTCACTTCTGTTAGATGCGAGTAGAGGAGAGTCGATCGGCTGCTCCTCTGACAGGGGGGGTTTGTGCTGATCAATTATCAGCGCAGCCCCCCCGAAGATGCCCACACTGGACCACCAGGGATGCCACCAGTCCACCAGGGATGCCCACCACAGATATGCCACCCTAGACCACCAGGGATGCCAATCAGTGCCCACAATGGATGCCAATCAGTGCCCACAATGGGCATCACTGATTGGCAGGCATTATTGTTTGGCACTGATTGGTATCCATTAGTACAACACATTACAGTACATCAGTGCCACCTATCAGTGCACATCCGTGCCCATTCGTGCCACCTATCAGTGCCCATCCATGCCGCCTATACGTGCCCATCCATGCCGTCTATCCATGCCCATACGTGCCGCATATCTGTGCCCATCCGTGCCGCCTAGCCGTGCCCATCCGTGTTGCCTATCAGTGCCCATCCATGATGCCCATCAGTGCCCATCTGTGCTGCCTATCAGTGCCCATCAGTGCCGCATATTAGTGCCCATCATCAGTGCCCATCAATGCCACCTCATTAGTGCCACATCATCGGTGCCCATCAGTGCCACCTTATCAGTTTTATCCAAGGGGGAAATTTCTCGCGCTAAAGGTGAATTACTTAATACAAAATCAACTAATTAATTAATTAAGTAATTAAAGTGACAACAAGATTAAATAAATAAATAAGTGAACAAAGGTATCCAGCAGCAACATTAAACATGTGATATACACGAAAAACGAAAATAGAAAGAAAAATAGTTGCGCTCAGAGAGCACAATATGACATTGTGAAAAAATTAGGATTATTTCAGTAAAAAACACATTTAGAATATGTGATTGGAGGCAGTGTTCCTTTTAACTATACCACAATTTCATAAACTCTACAGAGCATTTGGACTTCTTCCCTCTACAAATTAACCTTCTAAAGTTAGCCACAATAGTACAGATTTGGCAAGAGGATGTAGGCAAAACAAAAAAAAATAAACAGAAAAATGACCAATATCTCTGATATCTCTGAATATCTCTGGTCATTTTAGTGTGCGGTCTTCCCTGAAGCTTTTTCTATCTACACAAAGAAGCCTTCCATTCTCCTCTTTCGAGGTGGGGGAGAGGTGTCCCCACGGGCTCCCAGGTCTACTCGTCCCTCCGAGACACTGTCCTCCAACTACAGTTCCTGGTGGGAAGTATTTGTTCCAGTGAAACTCATCAGTCCTATGTGGAAGTACTGCAAGCGGTCGAGGTGATCTCCCCCTTCAGATGCCAGTGGATTGATATGCCTGAATACACTAGGATCTGGTAAGAGTACATCTTTACTTACCTTTTGATGTGTCTGCAGAATTCTATGAGATCGATAGTGAATTTCATCCAGGATATTTTAATCTACGGCTACCATTGCTCTTTGTGTAATATTGGACAATCATTTAAACATACCGTCTAATTACACCTCTGTGATACCAGCTCAAATGGACTAACTAAGATTGGGTTGTAGTATGAGCTATTCTTATTACACTTGATCACACCACCATTTATGGACTTTATTTACAAATTAGATGAGGTTTATTTATTTATTTATTTATTAAATTTTTCCACCTTATCAGTGCCCATCAGTGCAGTACCATCAGTGCCCATAAGTGAAGGAGAAAACGTACTTATTTACAATGTTTTGTAACTGGAAAAAAAAACACTATTTTTTTCTACACCCTGTTCCAAATTATTATGCAAATTCTATTTCAGTGGCACAAAGATTAAATATTTTGCTTTTCAGGGGCTCTTTTGATTACTGAAAACAATCTCGGACACCTGTGATAATTAGATTACCAGATGAGCCCAATTAAAGGAAAAACTACTAAAGGAGGGTGTTCCACATTATTAAGCAGAGCACCATTTTCAAGCAATATGGGGAAGAAAAAGGATCTCTCGGCTGCCGAAAAGAGTGAAATAGTTAAATGTCTTGGACGAGGTATGAAAACATTAGATATTTCACGAAAACTTAAGAGATTAAGAGATTTGTGGCAGATTCAGAGCACAGATGGGTTTCGTGCAGATAAAGGCACATTGAGGAAGATTTCTGCCAGATCCATGTATCAGTTCAAGAGAGCAGCTTCCAAAACACCATTACATAGCAACAAACAGATATTTGAACCTGCTGGTGCCTCTGGAGTCCCACAGACATCAAGGTATAGAGTCCTCCAGAGTCTTGCAACTGTGCATAAACCTTCCATTCAGCCTCCACGAACCAATACTCACAAGCAGAAACGGCTGCATTGGGCAGAAAGATACATGAAGACTAATTTTCAAACAGTCCTGTTCACTGATGAGTGCCCTGCAACCCTGGATGGCCCAGATAGATGGAGTAGTGGATGGTTGGTGGATGGCCACCCTGTTCCAACAAGGCTGCAATGTCAGCAAGGCGGTGGTGGAGTCATGTTTTGGGCCAGAATCATGGGAGAGAGCTGGTTGGCCCCTTTAGGGTCCCTGAAGGTGTAAAGATGACCTTTGCAAAGTATGTGGAGTTCCTGACAGACCACTTCCTTCCCTGGTACAGAAGGAAGAACTATTCTTTCTATAATAAAATAATCTTCATGCATGACAATGCCCCATTTCATGCTGCAAAGAATACCTTTGCATCAATGGCTGCTATGGGGATAAAATGAGAGAAAGTCATGGTGTGGCCTCCATCCTCCCCTGACCTTAATCCTATTGATAACCTTTGGAGCATCCTCAAGCAAAAGATCTATGAAGGTGGGAGGCAGTTTACATCCAAACAGCAGCTCTGGGAGGCGATTCTGAAATCTTGCAAACAAATTCAAGCAAAAACTGTCCAAAAACCCACACGTTCAATGGATGCAAGACTTGTGAAACTTCTATCAAATAAGGGGTCCTATGATAAACTGTAACATGATTTGTTGTTCAAAGTTTGATTGAAATAGCTTTTGATTTCAGTAAATATGCTGCAAACACAACAAATTACAATTTTCAGTTCTTTACAACCTATAAAGCGTTTTGAAACTTAGACCCCTTTCACATGTCCGCTCCGTTCGTCCTCTCATTACAAGTCCGTTTACGGACTTGTAATGGGCCCCTATGGGAGCGGATTCGTTAGCAGATGATGCATCCGCTAACGTCCGCAAGATCCGCATCCATTTTTTCAGACGGAAGAATGTCCTATTTTTCTTCCGTCCAGCGGATCGGATCGGATGCAAACGGACAGATGGTCCGTTTCCATCCGATTCCCTATAGGGGATAGCGGAGGAGAGACAGGGCGGTCCCTGCATAGTGTGCGGGGACCGCCCTGTCCGCCCGACAGCTCAGTGGAGACCCCCCGCTGAGCCGACGGACACACAGAGTGGACCGAAAAACGCTCCGTGTGAAAGAGGCCTAACTGTGCATAATAATTTGCATTGTATGTTTTTTTATTTTGAAAAAAAAAAAAACTGTTATCATTCGGAGGTTTGTTCAAAAAAAAATTTGAATTGTACTCTTAATAGTTGATTCTCCGCTCTCCGGGGGTCTTCTTCTTCTTCAGGACTCGCCGCCGCTAACTTTGTGTGTTAGCTCAATTACTAGCGGCGGCGAGTCCCCTCCTCTGTGACGTCGTCTTCTTCTTCTTCTCCAGATGTTGACGCGACGCTTCCTTCCGCTGTTATGCCGGGCGCGCGGCTCGCAGCGAGTTATATAGGCCTGTCTTGTGACGTCGCAGTCCCATCATGCTCCGGTAGATACCACGTGCTACCTACCGGAGCATGATGGGACTGCGACGTCACAAGACAGACCTATATAACTCGCTGCGAGCCGCGCGCCCGGCATAACAGCGGAAGGAAGCGTCCCGTCAACATCTGGAGAAGAAGAAGAAGACGACGTCACAGAGGAGGGGACTCGCCGCCGCTAGTAATTGAGCTAACACACAAAGTTAGCGGCGGCGAGTCCTGAAGAAGAAGAAGACCCCCGGAGAGCGGAGAAGACCCCCGGAGAGCAGAGAAGACCCCCGGAGAGCAGGAGAAGACCCCGGAGAGTGGGAGAAGACCCCCCAGCCGCCGAAGACGTCGAAAGAAGCCCGCTGGGTGGGCGATTTTATCAAAGCGCCCCCCCCGGCGGCGGAAGAGAACCAGACGGCGGCACCCACCCCCCACAGAAGCCCGCCGGAGGGGGGCGCTTTTATAAAAGCGATCATACACACCCCCCCCCCCGGCGGCCAACTAATAAAATATTTCAATACCCTGTGTGGTTTATTTGTGTTTACACTTTTTATTTGCAGGTGAATGGGTAGGGGTACAATGTACCCCATACTCATTCACTTAGGGTGGGGGGCCGGTATCTGGGGGCCCCCTTATTAAAGGGGGCTTCCAGATTCCGATAAGCCTCCCGCCCGCATACCCCGACAACCAACGGCCAGGGTTGTCGGGAAGGGGCCCTGTCCTCATCAACATGGGGACAGGGTGCTCTGGGGTGGGGGGCCACAGTGCGCCCCCTGCCCCAGAGCACCTAACCCCCCCATGTTGAGGGCATGCTGCCCGGTACGGCTCAGGAGGGGGGGGGGCGCTCGCTCGCCCCCACTCCCTTCCTGACCGGCCGGCCGGCGTGCTTTGGATACGGGTCTGTTATGGATTGTGGGGGGACCCCCACGCTGTTTTTTCGGCGTAGGGGGTCTCCTTACAACCCATAACAGACCTAAGGGCCCGTTATGCTCCTGAGGGGGGAACCCATGCCGGATTTTTCTTTAAAAATCCGGCGGGGATTTCTCCTTCAGGATTCATAACAAACTCCGCCCACGTGTAGAATTGGCGGGAATCCAAGTCGGATCCCCATCGCTTCTATGACGCACTCGCTGGAATGTGCTTTTACTATTCCAGAGAGTGCGAGATATCGGCAGCCTGTCGCCGAGAATCAGCGCGATGCTGTCGTGCTATAAACACATTCTCGGCGGCAGGCACTGTAGCTGCCCCTTTAGTATCCAGTCACAGGCTGAGAACGTTTTTGACCACTTTTGCCATTTAAATTTCTTTAAATGTTGAAAGCACTGTCTGGCACAAATGTCTGCGTTGGAAAATTGGCTGCTCTAAATTACACAGGCAGTTACAGTAAGAAGTTCACACTTTTATATCTTCTGTTTGCCTGAACTTCTATTCTCAACTTTTCCAATACACAGACAACTACCAAACATGTTTGAGCTATATTAGAAAAGTCTTATTAAGACTACAAAGTGTTGCGTTCATTAGAGTACTGGAGTACTTATTCATTGGCTTATTAGATTCTGGAAGGTACAAAACAAAAACCATAATGAAATGTCTCAAATTATCTGACAATATAATTGTTGAAGGAAATTTGACACAGGTTAGAATTAGCAGTTTAGCACTTATTAATAAATGTGATTTGGAGAAGAGCAAACTTTTAGGAAAATGTCCATTTAACATGATTTTTGAAATGAAACACATGTTAGTTCACATCTTCCTTTTAGATACCATCTGTATGTAATCTATTTTATTATTCTTCTGTAATCTCTACCAAATGACGAGTTAATACTTTTCTGCTATTTTCCAATTGAAACAAATGTTGTACTGCTTATGAAACTATGTAACTGTTCTTGTAAAATATGTTATTATGTGACAGATTTAAATGACCATAAAATGGCAACCTTTAACCCTTTTACTAAGCTTTGAACCGGTCTAGAGGTATTCATGTCTGTGACCTCTTTTTTTAATAGTTTTCCTTTCCATTTGCTAATTGTCTACCTGTCAACGCTACAGTCACGTCACTCTGGAAATTATCTGCTGTGAATAAAATCTCCACAAAAATGTTGATTGCCCTTGATCTTTTGTCTGTCAGGGGTTTTTAAAAATAGCACCTGTCACCTTAAAGTTAAAATTAAATTGTCATCATAATCTTTAACAAAAATGTTATGCTGGCCAAAACATGCTTTGTTTTCAACTTATCGGACTAAAGTTCAAATGTTTACCAGGAATTAGGTATTTGCTTCAGTGGCTTGGTCACTTTGTACAAGCATTTTCATTTGGCAAGGTAGTGCATAGACTGCACTTATTCAGACATGCCGAATTTGGCGAGCTATACGTATAATATCAAGCTTATTTAATAAAGCAAAGAGTGATATACAAATGCAGTAACAAATTATTTCATCTTTCATTTTTAATGACCGCTCCAAATGGGCTGCCATGAGTTACTGCATTTTTATGCATGGTAAGCACTCTCTGCACTGCATTATCAAATTAGAACAAATATACTATATCAATAACAATTCCTTTGTATTTCCATTTAACTTAGTAGCATCAATTTCTCCCATTGTTGGCCACACAAAATAGGCAGCAGGTTTAATGTGTGTCTTAAACCATTCTGTTATTTTAGTAAACGCCAGCGTTTACTCCCCTGGATTTAATATTCACATGATGTTAGTGCCCTGACAACAGGAAAGAAAGGGTAAAACACTTCCTGTGGTTTCAGTAATGCAGTTGCCTGCAGGGGATGACTGGGACTGCTGTCTCATAGGAATGTAGATAAGGGGACATGCAAACGGGTCAGTTCAGGTAGCAGGCAGAGACATGCTCAGCAAACAGCCAAAGGGTTGGTCCAGGCATCCAGCAGAAACTTAAAAAAGTGCCAGGGTCAGTGCAAGTGGCAGACAGAGGCAATACTGCACTAGTTTGGCAGTGATCATCAATACTGTTGTTTGTTGCACTGGTCTGGTGACACTGGGACGTGTGTAGCAGTGATCAGAAACACTGTTGCTGGCCTACACTGGTCTAGTGACACTTGGACTGGTGTGGTGATAATCAGAGACACCTTTGCTGTCTTACATTGGCCTGGTGATACTGCGACTGGTGTTGCGGTGATCAGGAAAACTGTTGCTGGCTGCATTGGTCTGGTGTGGCAGCAATCAGGAACACTGATTCTAGCTACGATAGTCTGGACATTGTGAATGGCATGATGGTAGTCAGAGTCAGCGTGACAGGCTTCACTATTAGGGCTCTTTCACAGGTGAGTTTGGGGGGGTAGTAAAACTTTGTGTTTAAGTTGTTGTTTTACTGCTTTTCAACTGCCACCCCCTTAAGCTGTAGAGGCAGCGGCTGGGGATGTACACATGCTGCAGCTGCAATTTTTCGCTTCTCAGCCATGGCAGGAATTATACCCCTTATACATCCACTGATTGAAACCCATTCAAGTGAATTAAGGAGCTTGTGTGGGGTCCAAGGGGTTAAAGTAGGCTAAGAGGGGGGCAATACAACACTTCCTCACCACCTGTCAATTGCTCTCTGAAGAGCATGCCAAACATGGGTCACGCTTTAGGGAGCATCACACATGTGAATGAATCCTTGCCCTGCTGTGGCAGTGATCAAGGAATATGGCTGGCAGCACTGACATTTAATGATATAAGAGCAGCCAGCTTTTGTACATATACAATGCAAGTTTAGGAGATATTTATTTTACATACAGGTAAGCCTTATCAAAGGCTTACTTGTGGGTACAAGTGGTAAAACTGAGTTCACTATCACTTTAAGTAAAAATATTCTTATAGGAAGATTGTTAAAACCAGGTCTCCTTAGGTCAGTGTTTCTCAACTCCAGTCCTCAAGCCCCCCCAACAGGTCATGTTTTCAGGATTTCCCTCAGATGAAAAGGCTGTGGGAATTACTAAGGCAGTGAAACTGATCAAATCACCTGTGCAAAATAATGGAAATCCTGAAAACCTGACCTGTTGGGGGGCCTTGAGGACTGGAGTTGAGAAACACTGCCTTAGGTGTACGCAGAATTGCCAGTTTACTTGGATACTTCATTTGCGCATAGGCATTCGCACAAGGTGTGCTGGTGTGTCTGGGCACATCCTAATCACCCCATGTAAATTAGCATTATCCAGGGGTGGCACCAGGAGGGTGGTTGGGGGTTCCAATGGCCAGTATAAATGCCCCCAGTATATTAACCACTACAGCCCCAGAAGGATTTACCCCCTTAAAGGGTCACTAAAGGATTTTTTTTTTTAGCTAAATAGCTTCCTTTACCTTACTGCAGTGCTGTTTTCATGTCCTCATTGTTCGCTTTTGCTTTGATGTTGCTGTAATTCCTCTCTGTTCTGGACACTTCCTGGTTGTTTGTTTCCTTATAACCACAGTACTGGGAGCTTTATCACTGTGGTCACTAATCAAGGAGGTGTGATTAATATGTGTAAACTGGAACTGGGTTGGTGCTGAGGGGTTTTAGACAAACCATCACTGCCCTCTATTGGCTCTCTGGCTCTGTACATCAGAGAGACAGGAAATAACAGCAAAAACAAAACTAGAACTGTAGGTTGATTATATGATTGATTTTTATCTATTTTTAATCACTTTTAAAAGGAATCAGTTAACTTTTATGTCTCTATACCCTGTAAACAGTCATTTCAGCTCAAACATTTTTTTCCTTTAGTGACCCTTTAATGACCAGGCCATGGTCGTTTTAACACTGACAATTGTGCAGGCATGCAATGCTGTACCCAAACAAAATTTACATATATTTTCCCACAAATAGAGATGTCTTTTGGTGGTATTTGATCACCTCTGCGTTTTTTTTAACGCTATAAACAAAAAAAGAGCCACAATTTTGAAAAAAAAAAATTAAAAAAATGTTTTACTTTCTGCTAGAATTCACATCCAAAAAACTTTTTAAAAATTGTATTTCTTCATCAATTTAAGCCAATATGTATTCTTTCAAATCACATCACCTCAGGGATATCAACAGTTACTGAGCTAGGTGCTCACCAAGACCTGCATATACAGTAAAACCTTGGATTGCGAGCATGATTTGTTCCAGAAACATGATTGTAATCCAAAGCACTCTTACAGTATATCAAAGCAAATTTTCCCATAAGAAATATTGGAAACTCAAACGATTAATAAGTTCCACAACCATTTATTTATAAGTCCTTCAGTTTATGGTCCATATAAGAAGGTTATAGCAGTGTGATTTGTTGTGTAACCATAAAATGTCCATCCACAAATGGCAGCCTCCACAAGGGGATTAGTAGCAAAATCCAGCAGGAGCTACAGGGTATAAAAGAGAAGAGAAGCGCCGCTAAGTGTAGCAATATGGTTACAATTAATGAAGGTAAGACATTTAGCAACTCACATGGTTAATGATTAAAACAGGCACATATAAGTATGAAGGCATCTGGGGTAAAGCTGTCCACATAGCAAGGGTGGCCCGTCCATTAAGGGCACACAGGTGCCACCCCCTCTCTCCAGCAACCCCCTATATGACCAATGGATAGATTCATGCATAGCATGAATCTATCCATGGCTGCACTACACCCCCTATTCAGGCACCCGGACCCTTTTCGGATACCTGACACCTGAATTCCAGCAGCAGAGATGTTTTTTTAAGCCCCTGAATAGAGCCATAGGCTCTAATAGGCTTTAAAAAAGATGGGCTGGTGGTGCAGAGCATTGCGCTCGCAGTCCACTCAAATGTGGTAGAAAATAAAATTAATATTTGCTTTTCTAATACTGAACCGCCTCTCCACCAATCAGGTAGCACGGGTCTAATACCCATTACCTAATTGGCTGAAGGCAGAGGCGCTGTGATTGAACGGCTAGCAAAATGGAACAACATAGGAGGGGGAAGCATAGAGGACACAGGAGTCATCCCACAGCTCGTCACCGTCCCCACCTGCCTGACCCGCATTCAGCGGGTGGGCAGGGGTTACAGTGGCGGCATTTGATGGGCACAACTGAAGGCATATCATGGGCACAAGTAGCTGCATTTGATTGGCACAAGTGACTGCTTATAATGGGAACAAGTGGCTGCATTTGATGGGCACAAGTGGCTGCATTTGATGGGCACAAGTGACTGCTTATGATGAGCACAAGTGGCTGCATTTAATAGGCACAAGTGGCTGCAAAAATTTTAAACACCAGCCGCCACTGCCACATAGACCATCCCCCGTTCCCACTGCCGTCAGTCTGTAATCGTGACCGGGAAGACTACCCTGCATTAGAGCGATCTGAAAGTGAGGCTTGAACCGCTCGTGGAACGCAGCATGGAAGAGATGACATTGAGGGCGATGAGGAGGATCGTCTATGTGGACAGCTTTACCCCGGTAGCCTGCATACTTAGATATGCCTCTTTTAAACATCAACCAAGTGATTTGCTTAATGTTGTACCTTCATTAAATGTAACCATATTACGACACTTAGAGGCGCCTCTCTTCTCTTTTTAGCTACTTTCACACTGAGGCGTTTTTCAGGCGCTAAAGGGCTATAAATAGTGCCTGTAATACCGCTCCTAAAATGCTCCTGCCATTGAAATCAATGGCCAGCCCTGCCTTATCGCTTGCAAACAGCTTTGGCAGCGGTGCTTTGTGGGCACTTTTAACTCTTTTTTCAGACGCTAGCATGTGCATTCGTTTTCGTTAGAATGCATTTTCGTCCTAAAATCCGATTTTTTCGTTATCGTTTTAACAAACGATAACGAAAGCGCAAGAAACGAAAACCAAAAGATCCGACATAAAAAATGCTTTATTTTCGTTTTCGTTGCAGTCGACATTATAAAGAAAAGATTTGACATTATAGAGAAAAGATTCGACATTATAGGAAAAGATTCGACATTATAGAGAATAGATTCGACATTCACATTATAGATTCAAAATTACAGATTTTAATGCTCCGCCCATAGGCTATAGAAACATTCTAATAATGGTTGACTATGACTAGTAATAATAATATAATTAATTATTATTATTACTAGTCATACAACATTAGAATTCTTGTAGTCGTAATATTCGACCGGAAATGTACGATTCGGCGTAAAGTTTCGAAGTTCCGTCGAATATTCTTTGACCATTCGATAGAAACCAAGTATTATTGGATTTTCGGACGAAAGCTATTCCCCAACGAAAAACAAAGTAAATCAAAACGATTTTCGGGAGTAACTAAATACATTTATTTTCCAGACGAAAACGAAAAAATGAAACAAAATATTCCAGTCTGCACATGTCTAATATATACAATAATGACGGGTGCCGATGTCTATGGTGCATGCGCCGTAGACAACGGCGCAGGTGTACTTTAGAGACGTTGATTGTGGTGTTCCTAAAGGAGGCCTGGCCATGGCGTCATCGCGGCTCCAGCCAATCACAGCGCCAGAGCCGCAATACCCGAAAGTAATCCCCAGGAGAGATGTTGGCCGCCCGAGCAGTGTACAAGGACAGCTGCAGGGGCTTCGATCTGAGGCATTACATAATGAGGTGGTGTTTTTTTTTTGTTTTTGTTTTTTAAATGGGTTTACACCGACTTTAATGTCTGTAATACTTTTTTTATGCTAAATGGTACAAAATATATGAGTTTGGACAGATCTGAACTCCTATGATTGCAGTGCAAGCAGTAAACATAAAGCCAAAGAGTGGTATCTATAACCAGAACACAATTTCATATAAATGATGTAGTTCAATAAAGCTGAACTAAGCTGAAATTTTGCTTTTGACATGCTGCCTGATTAAAAAGCAATATGTCTATTCCTATTGCTGTTGACCATCAAAGAGAGTGCTGGACAAAACATTAAAACTGTGAAGAAGATACAATTTAAAAAGGAAGTTTCCATAAATGAATCAATTACAACTCTACGTTAGCATAACAAATTACACATTGAAAGTAAAGATGAGATCTTAGTCTGGTGATTTGGAGCTGTCAATATTAGAAATGAGAAATCAATTATTATTTGTGTTCCTTTCATTAAACACAGAATCAAACTGGCACGCTTTAATAACACACAAACAGGAAATAGTTTATCCAGCCAAAAGACTTATAGGAAAATTGTCATTCACACTTAGAAAATGAGCACTTTCCAAGTCCTGACAGTCGTTTATCTGTTGTCATTCTAACAATTGTTATTATTTTCTTATGTGTCTTTTGGTGACAAGGTTTTCAATTGGAAATCAATACAACGTGACCTTTAATGAAAAAACAGTCTATGTCAGCAGCTTCATTTTTCTGCAGCCACCTTCAGAAATAATGTTTACAAGGTGATAAGCATTCAAGCTTTCTTTGTTACGTGGCTTAGCCACCTACCCATTTCTATCTATAAACATCCAAGGATTTTAAAGTGCACCCTTGAAATGTCCTTTCTGGTTTAGTATTTAACAATACATTACATTATTTTTCTTCTATGGAATTCTTCACTTTTGTCTTTAAAAAATGACATAAAGTACATAAAGTGGAAAAATTCAGAGAAGTGATCAAGGTTTAATAAGGTGTCAATGGGCAAACGGCACCCCCACTTGCATACTGTTAAAGCACAACACTGGGTATCACTATGCTGCCTCCCATTCTTTCTTTAACCCCCCTGTCATCTAGTTGTTGGCATTGTAAATACTTTCCAAAAAGCCATTTTATTCTTACCTTAGTCCACTGTCCATGTTTGTTGACGTCACTTCTAGAAGTCACAACCATTGGATCTAGTGCTCCAGCCAACCAATCACCTCTTCTTGATGTCATCTCTCAGCTGCAGTCTTGAGGAACCTGACAGAACCCTGCCAATGAATAGCAAGTGTCCAGGTCATCCAAGCAATCCAAGCTACACCGGAGAGGTAGCAGGAGCTTAGGGAACTGAACAAGTAGCTGAGGAACTGGTGTAGGAAAGAGGGGTTTGGGTTCCTGGAGAACTGGGTTGACTTCACATTCAGTTACCGGCTCATAGAATGCATTAATATAAAAAAAACGTCTGATTTTAGAACTTTAACTCAGATGGTGTGCTGTAATACACCTATACTTTTTGAGGAGGGAATGAATTAAAGCCCTCACTTGTAAATCTTTGTAATTGTAAATATAACATGGTAATTAAACTCTAAAAGCAATAAAAACAAAATCCTGTACGTTTTAAACAAAAACTTACCCCTGGAGGAGCTGCTGGTTGTTTTGGGTGGCACATTTATCTCATGGCTCTTCCGAATACCTAGGGGTGAATGGTGCATATAGCAATAGTAAAAGAATGTCCGCAACAAGTGTCTTTGCTGTGCTCTTTATTACCCAGCCGGGTAAAAACAATGAACTGGTGATGAAAGGGATAGAGTTTGTAAGAAGGAGAACAGCAGGTTCAGGCGTAGTATTTGGAACAGTCCTGCTCCCATATGTAACACTTTCTGAACCACTCCTGAGTGGGTTTAGTGTACCAGGACAGGCCACTCTCACTGACCTGGCAGCCAGAGTATCACTTGAACCTTTGTGGGATAAAGTCCCTGCCACAGACCCTCCTGAATGAATGTTAACTTGATGAAAAAGTCTTTGCCACAGACCTTCCTTGGTGAACGTCAGGGAGACACCTCTGCCACAGGCCCTCTCTGATTGTAGTTACGGAGGCAATCCTCCTTAGGTGAATTACGCTTGGATCTCATTCTTAATGTTGCCCAGGTACCGACTTACAGGTGATCAATCCTTCAGTGTCCAGCTACCTTGATCCCCGAGAGTTAGTAGAAAATCATATTGGACCGCCAGCCTCTATTGGTGTTCCTCAGACGGACTCCTCACCGAACAGCAATACCGCTTGGGATCCTCAAAGGTGGGAACCCAGTCGCTCACTGGGTCCGCGCCGCTGCTCAAATGTTTTGGACCAACATGGTCCCGGAACCAGAAACACCACGTGGCACGCACACCCCGGCCAGGTAGGCCATAACGGGGCACCGTGACGTAAAGGTGGGTGCCACACTGGACGAGGAAAAAGAACCCAGAACCAATGGCGTCTGGCCCATAAATACCCTCCCCCAGCATGCACAGCGAGGCTCAACCCTCCTGATTGGCTGCTAGGGAAGAGCACCCAAACCTTGACTCCACTGCTGCCATCTACTGAACTGGGGTGGGAAGAACACCCCAGCACAACAGAATGAGCCCACGGCACAGCCAAGCTGAGACAGAGACCCTGTTTTGAACATAACAATTTGGATCAGAGTTTAACTACACTCTGATCCCCCTCTAAATTTAAATAGCACCGGTACTCTAAAATAACCAGGCACTACACATGGATACTGTGAGATCAAGCAATATTTTCTAAAAGTAGCGTATATACTTTTTTTTAGGCTGAAAATGCGGCTTATACTCAAGTCAGTGTCCCCACCTTCTGTTCTCTGCTGTCTCTGGGGCAGTGTGCGGGGGTTCTCGTTGCAGCTCCAGTGTGTGTGGGTGTTATTTAAATTTCACTGGGCCGCTGTGTGCTGTTACTGCGACCGCCTATTCTGTATAGCGTGACGATCTGCCTCTACAGGTCGAACAGCGGCCTGCATTGTTTACGAGCCAGGCTCACACCTGGCAGTTTCTGTGACTGTGGACTGTGACTGTGGCACGGAATGGCCAGATCATCAGAGTAGCTCTCATGTATGAAAATGTTGTCAGAAAGTACTTTGCAAAATAAAACAATGGGCAAATCAGCATATAAATGTGCAATTTATAAAATGAATTGATTATGATTATTCTATTATTTGGTAGTAAGCGCCACATTTTGTATCTCTCTCAATCAGTTATTAGTGTGTGAACACGATTTTATGTTCATTTTCTACCCTAGGCTTATACTCGAGTCAATACGCTTTCCCATTTTTTTGTGGTAAAATTAGGTGCTTCGGCTTGTACTTGGGTCGACTTATACTCGAGTATATACGGTAAGAATGCTTGTGTCATAATTTTTTTTTTTTTTTTTGCGCAAACCATGCAAACAATTTATTATAAAAAAGCAATACACTCACATGTACACAGTGCATCAAACAGCATCAAAACGAGGAGACACCTCCGCTCCCGGCCGCTAGCGAAGGCGACGCCACTAACGCTGCTGCTATAGCTACTGGCCTCTGAGCCTGACCCCAGACCGTGACAGAGGCCCTCAACCCCACGACCAAGCGGAGCGACCACCACACAACGCGCCAGGATGGAGGAGAGCCGCCGGCGACGCCACCCCCGGTTGGAATTTGTCTTGCACTGTTTGCACTTTATTGCATGGACTTTTGTCTCAGTGTTACTGAGCATCACATATATATCCTATGTTGGAATTCTATTTATACACGATTTTTTTGATACATTATTTACTATTAATGATCATTCATATGTATTGCAAGTATATATGATCTGTAGTTTAACACAATATTAATTCTAGGTACACATTTAGCGCCCCCTATCACCCCCATTCCAATATTCTGGCAATTACATCACATGGCAAGTTATCAGGCAGAAATGGCGGTTTAGGGAGCCTGTACGCCCTGTCTACTCTCATTTATCTCTTTGGCACATCCGTTAGGAGGGCTGAGATTAGCTGTTGGCTATAGTTGCACAGTTCAGATGGAGATATTGTTGTAGCTACCCTTCGGAACTTTACATTATTCCTGTCAGGGAACTCCTGTGAGACGTTTTGCACACAGACGTGTGCAAGTGCATAACCTTTGCCATAGAATGGCACACAGGCGCGCAATTGTGTGCCAGAACTCGCAATTGCGGGTACGCATGCGCACAGATACGAGGACGCGCGCGCACGTACGAGCCTAATCCCGTTTTGCGCCAGACAGCCTATTTAAAGGTAGTCTGGGCTCGTGTGCTTTACTGACTGATCTTCAGCTGTGTTCCTGAATTGTGCTCTGATCCTGTGTGTCTTCCCAGTATTCTGACCCGGCTTGCTCTTGACCTTGGCTGTGTTCTGTTCCTGTACTGATGCCCATCCCTGACCCGGCTCCGTTCCTGACTCTGGCTCTGTCTATGATTTGGTACCACACTGCCCGCTTGCTGACAAACCTGGCTATGCCTGAGACCTTGCTCCTGTCCATGTTCCTGGTTGCTGTTAACCCTCGGTTACCTGCCTGGCTGTTACCTGTTCCTGCGCAGCTCATCATATTCTGCTTCACGCCACTGAACCCTGCCAAGCTGCTCTCCCGGGACCTCCTGTTTCAGGCACTCGTGTCCCTCTTGTCCTTTTTTTTGTCCTCATTTTTATTTGATAGCTTGCAGCTCATCCTCTGCTCCATTATAAGCATCCACTAGCTCATTATTTGCTTATCTGAGAGGGGCTGACCCACAGCTGGAAAGTCATCAATTCATTCAATAAATTCTCCTGTGTAATCTTCAGAGATATCCCCCTGGCCCCTCTCACCTGCATGTTGGTGTGCTGAAGACTTTTTTGAGTTTTATTTCACAGGGCTGTTAGTGTGAGAATCTCTGTGTGAGGAGCAGCAGCTGCCTCTGTTGTAGTGAGAGTCATGCGCAGTGCTTTGAAGGGAAGGTGCCCGTGTCTGGTCCCGGCTATCTTGGGTTGAATGTGCTCCAACAGAGCCGAAGTATGTGGTAAGCTTGAGGGGACCTGGATGTGGCTTACATTTCCCCATAGCTGGCATTAGTAGTTTGCCTACTTGTAGAAGGTGTTTAGGCTCAAGTTAGCTGTCCCCCATCGCTGTAAAGGGCTGGAGCTTCTTCCTCAAGCGGCAATCTTCCTTGACTGCCGGCTCGGCCCCCTGTTTTGTGTTTCTCAAAGAAAGTATTAGGATGCTGCATGAAAAGGTAGCTTTTAAACTGATTGTCAGCAACTGCCTGCTTAGCTCTAACACGGGCTGGATATTCCCAGATGATGGAAGGCATACCTGACTCTTTCTACTATAAGATGGCTAATCTCACTAGAGTTAGGGACAAGTGCTGCATTGGTGATTCCAATTTCTGGGTATGGAACATGAGACCCTAGCCCAGTTTTCCAGCCTCCCCTGGCTTTTATCCAGTTTACCCTCCACTGTCCTTTCCCATCTTACTCCTGGAATAACAATTCAGGTAAGCTAGGGAATATTTTATTCAATTAACCTATCCCCCTTTCTGTCACAAAGAGCATTGATTGGCAGATACCCTGATTTTCCATTGAGTTTACAAAATAAGTCTTCGTTGTCTATTTATACTCAACACATTTGGCCTCTGTAAGCAACAGGGAATAGATTATGCACACAGGCATAAGAACACTGATGGACCTCCCTCAAGTGATATATGGAGCTCATAACAACTCAAAATTTGTGGAGGGAATGGAGAAGTTGTGCTAAACAAGGTTCTACCCTTATTTCTCCAAAACATTGCAAGTTAACAACAAAACAATTAGTTTTAAATCTTTTGTCTGGAGTGGACGCGCACACACACACAAAAAACTTCTAGCAATATTATAAGCAGGAGTTAGCAAATCCTGTTAAAGAATAATTTCACCTTTCTGAACATGTTACATGTACACTCACATATAAGGTGCAATGTTACCTGTGACAGGCTAGGGATTCAGAGTTAAGATTTCAAAGTTCTGTGCATTAATGAACTACAAGCACCATCATCCTTTGCAGCTGACAGCTTGAAGTTCTCAATGAACTACCAAGGTGCTGATGAGTGGTCTAGGTAGTTTACTGATGTTCCTGTCATTCAGTAATTGCCTGCCCATATTGGAGGTATGGGCAGACAGCTACACAGACAGTTTGCTGGAACCTAAAATTGCACCCTTGATCTGATGATCGTTGGTGCATTGCGTTACAGGCCCCTATTTTTTTTTATAAATGCACATTTTTTATCTGCATTATCTTATTTTTTTAAGTGAACTTATCTTTTAAGTCTTTTGCAACTCTGGACTCCATTACTACTGTAGGGCCGTATACACACGATCAGACCGGTCCGATGAAACTGGTCTGAAGACCAGTTTCATTGGACCAATTCGATGGTGTGTACGGCCCATCGGACCGTTGTCTGTCGGACGAAAGTTTTAAAACTTGCTTTAAAATCTGTCCGACGGACACCTGTCCGTCGGACAGATTCATTGGTTAGTACGCCAAAGCTTCGGACCAAAAACCTGCGCATGCTTAGAATCAAGTCGACGCATGCTTGGAAGCATTGAACTTCCTTTTTTCAGCATGTCGTGTGTTCTACGTCACTGCGTTCTGGTTTGATCGGATTTTTGGTCCGATGGTGTGTACACACATCAGACCATCAGAGCACTTCAGCCTGGTCCGAAGAAAACGGTCCGTCGGACCAGTTTAATCGGACCAGTCTGATTGTTTGTACGTGGCCTAGAAATTTTTTATTTACGAGAGCTGGTATTTATGATTGGGCTTACTCTGCGCAGGATCAAACCAGGCAAACATTTCAAATACTTTTCATTAAATCTGGTGTTTAGCTTTAAAGAAAAACATTCAGTATGGCTTTTGTGATTTAACGTACCTGTAATAAAGGATACCCACTTATCATGCATGGAGTTGGATCCTGGAGAAATCCTAACTTCAAAGATGTTGCACCAGGCACCCATACAAGTCATACTATGCACCCACACCGTGACCAACATATCCACATCTTGCACCCACACTATCAGCACCATACATAGGCTATTACCCCAGGGCACACTTGGAATTTTGAGGCATTCATATGTTTGCTGCTCCACAGACTCTATTGTCTGCTTGTTTTGGCTACTAATATAACTAGTGTTTGTATGCAAAAAGTGAGGAGAGTTCTCGCGCCAAATAACAATATGGGGGGGGGGGGGGGTGTGGTAACCTTAAACTAAAGCTGCTCCCTATATAATACAGAAAACTGGATTAAGACTGTGTACATGTGAAAAAAGGGGCGCTAACTGTTCCTATGTTAGACATATGTTGTGCGAACATTAGAGTGAACAGTGAATTATGGAACAATAATATTAAGGTGACACAACAATACAAGCAAATTGAACTGTGATAAAAATAAAAATCAAAATCAAAGTCAAAATCAAACAAGTGTGGGCTATATATGTGCAAATAAATTAAGGTGAACAGTGAATTGTTGCACAAAGTCCATCAAATAAAATTAGCACGGGTGTGTTGAAATTCAATGGTACTCTTAACGTGCTGAGTGTTGAATAATCCTTATATAAACCTTCACCAAAGTGCCACCGTTAGTGAGGATAGATGGCTCCTTACCCAGTGTAGTTGACCTATTGCTATGAATAAGGTCAAAATGAGCTCAGGTTGCAGCTGCTGGCCAAGGCGGACTCGATATTGGACCCAGTGAAAGATGGATTTCATAAAATGAAAGAAGAAGCTTCCATAGTATAAAACCTTTATTTGTATAAAATGACACAACAACAAACAGCCAAGTGGCCTCTTACTTGATATGGTGCCCGTGTGCCCGGCACTGAGGCTGTAGGCTGTGGGTGTTTGTTGTGAGCAGGACGTGGAGAGAGAGATTGAATTCGCTGGTG
The DNA here is from genome assembly GCA_029574335.1 of Rana kukunoris. NCBI lineage: Eukaryota > Metazoa > Chordata > Amphibia > Anura > Ranidae > Rana > Rana kukunoris. The sequence goes on along the minus strand of CM056052.1, from coordinate 320,817,561 downwards.
CAGCCGGCGTGCGTTCCACCGCCGTCGACTCGAAAACCAGGAAGCCGGAAGTAGCAAGTGTTTACGTGCCCAGGTACCGCCTCGACGTACGTTTCGTTATGTCGTCATCAGGAAGCGTGATGACGACATAACGAAACGTACGTCGAGGCGGTACCTGGGCACGTAAACACTTGCTACTTCCGGCTTCCTGGTTTTCGAGTCGACGGCGGTGGAACGCACGCCGGCTGCACCAGCGAATTCAATCTCTCTCTCCACGTCCTGCTCACAACAAACACCCACAGCCTACAGCCTCAGTGCCGGGCACACGGGCACCATATCAAGTAAGAGGCCACTTGGCTGTTTGTTGTTGTGTCATTTTATACAAATAAAGGTTTTATACTATGGAAGCTTCTTCTTTCATTTTATGAAATCCATCTTTCACTGGGTCCAATATCGAGTCCGCCTTGGCCAGCAGCTGCAACCTGAGCTCATTTTGACCTTATTCATAGCAATAGGTCAACTACACTGGGTAAGGAGCCATCTATCCTCACTAACGGTGGCACTTTGGTGAAGGTTTATATAAGGATTATTCAACACTCAGCACGTTAAGAGTACCATTGAATTTCAACACACCCGTGCTAATTTTATTTGATGGACTTTGTGCAACAATTCACTGTTCACCTTAATTTATTTGCACATATATAGCCCACACTTGTTTGATTTTGACTTTGATTTTGATTTTTATTTTTATCACAGTTCAATTTGCTTGTATTGTTGTGTCACCTTAATATTATTGTTCCATAATTCACTGTTCACTCTAATGTTCGCACAACATATGTCTAACATAGGAACAGTTAGCGCCCCTTTTTTCACATGTACACAGTGTTTGTATGCAGTTTATATACATCTGGCTAAGACTACATATATTGCTGTTGGTCATGGTATAACTTATCGGTCTGCCCTGGAATTAAGGCTTTGCCTGGATCTTTCAGATCCTGTTTTAGTTTTTCTTTGTACTTGTGGTGCCCCCTCTACGGTTGATATCACAGGCTCAGTGAATTCCTTTCTCGGATCTTGGAGATTTTCCGACTACATTGGACTTCTCTACACAGCCCTTTTATACATCTTCTTGAAATGTTTTGAGACAATGAAATATATCCTTACATTGTTAAATCTCATATGCCCGTCCTGAGGAAGCCCAACAGCGAAACGCGTAGACGATGTACTGAGGATTTTGTTCATTTTTGCTATATATCTTATATGGTTTTTTTATCTCTATTGTTTTTTGTTACATTTCTAATTTTGTAATGAAATTTATATTTCTTATATATTCCCATCTTGCCTCCAAAATCCGACCATAAATTGCCGTTTCTTTGAGTAATTGCCCCCTTTTTTTTGTCAGCACCATACAACCACACTATCCACACCATGTACCAACACTATCCACACTACACACTTGCATTACGTGCACCATGCACCCACACTATCCACACAGTGTATTCATATTATCCATATCATATATACATATTATACACATCATGCACCCATTCTACCTACATCATGAATTCACACTATCCACATCATGCACCCTCACCATGCATCCATACTATCTATACTGTGCACCCACACGGTGAACTCACATCAGATTCACGGCGCACATACACTACCCACACCACACACTAACACCATCCACACTTCACTCACACTGTACATTATACTCCTGACCCCTGCATGTTTTCTAAATATTTAATGCCAAATGTGTTTGCAGTGCAACTGGTGTTTATCACTGTATTCTCTGCAAGAGCCGGGACTTTAAATACTTTACAGACTAAGTGTTGTAGTTAGCCAAACAAATACATAAATAGTTTTAATAATAATACATTCTTGATGATATTTCTGTGTGATGGAAGTGAAATAAAATGAATATTTTATTCTATGCTATTTTGTGTTACATATGCATGTGTGAAAATATGTTACAATACTGTTTGTTGTCCTTAAAATTAAGAAACAGATTATAATGTTTTAAAGACACAGTGCATCGGCTTGAAAGGAGACAAAGAGCTATTCAGCTGTCATCCCTTTTACTGCTTGCTCTAACTTCCAAACCAACCCTCCTCCTCCTCATTCTCCTTCTTTTACTCAGGAACCAAATATGGCTAAACCCCTGTGAGACTGAAAATGGAACCCTGTTTCTGGACATTCCACAAGGAACTTTCATGCCTGTTTAACACGAGGACTGTTTGCGCCCAAAAATGGACTTGCAGGAAGACCCTTATATGAACTGAGCCAATGAAATGTGTTCATGTGTATGATGTCACTCTGGCTGAACGTTGGGAAACGGTGAAGAATGTATACCGTTTCTCTCTCTGGTCTGCGTGTTTCACTATTATGATTTGGAACAGCGCTAGAATGGATTTATTCTCTGGAATTGGGCCAGAGTACTTCCTTAACAATTGGCGCAACCAATGTGTACTTTGTTTTCTTGGGAAGATGCAGCATCCCGAGATGTCAATGGAGTGCGACTGTGAGGATAGAGACAGGCTGATCACCTTCACGGATGCGGTATGAAACGTTTCTTTTGTGCTTCTTGCCGCAGTCAACTTCCGTGCAGGCGCCCTCCATTCTCTCGGTCTGTATGCTATGCTGCTCCTTGCCGAGCAAAGATGGGTAAGTTCTTAAACAAAGTATTTTTAAAGAGAACCTGTGGTTCCTATTCTACCGGCTGACGTTTTATGTTGATTTGAATGCGGCTGTTTCAGCGGTTATCGGTATGGAAAAGAGGTGGCACAGTTTCCTTGTCTGGTAGCAGTGTGGTAGTGGGGGTGAACCATGAGTGTGACAGATGCCTTACCACTCTGTGTGTGAAAAAAAATAAAAAAAAATAAACGCACCCAGATTTATAGATGGTGCTCAAACATTATAAATACAATTATGAAAATAAATGCATGTTTGTGTATATAATGTTTACCTCCATAGAGATGAAAGGAGCACGAAGAGGGTGAAATGGTCACAGATGCCTTGTCAGCTTTTTGTGTTCAAGTTATCGCTGAAATAGTCATATTCTATCTGTGTCTGTGTGTCATTTACTGTTTGTTCGTGTTCTGGGCTGCCTGATGCATCTTTAAAATGCGTTTTAGGAGGGACAGAAGCCAATGTGCGCAGCCTTTCCCTCCCACCTTTGTGTTTCCTTGCACAGAAGGTTTTAAAATACATAATAAAGTCCTATTGGCGAGCTTGGAGTGTCAGGTTTCCTCTGTCTGTGGGTGCTAGAAGTAGCTGGGTTAACCATATATTTGCTGGCTGATAGAGGCCAAGCATAAACAGAAACACATGGACAAAAGGTTTTTAAAAAAAGTAGGACTGGTGGATTGCAACTGTTTCTTTGTTAGATAAATGTATATGAGTTTCTCTGTTTCACGTTCACAGCAACTGATAGTATTAATGCATAAGAAGGAATTTTGTTAACTCACAATGTTTATCTTTGAAGCTTATTTTCTTACGCTGAGCTTAATTTAGATGTTAAAGGATGACCAGCCTACACTCATTTTTGTCATTTTATCAGTCAGGTTGTGTGATCTGTGGGGCCCTGCCTGTTTTTTTTCTCTGAGTTCCAGGCCAACCTTCCCTTTTGACCCTTCCCTGCCACCTTAGCTGAGACAGCCTCCAATGACCTCCAATAATGGCTTGTTGCCTGTTATACTGTTATAATGTGGTGTCCACAGGCTGTGCGGTTATTCCCCCTTCAAGACCATGCCTGATGTCCATTTATGGACTGGTGCCCGGCTGCTTTCCCTGTCACCGGCTGTTGTGCCGAGTGGTGATCTGGTCAAGGTTTCAGCTTCTGTGTGAATGATGAGAGCAACACCACTGCTATTGTGGTAGCATAGGTTCTGCCCAAATGCTGTCCTGTGCTGGAGGTCCATCCTCCTGCGAACAGGCCTTGCTCCAACCTGACCCATCCTGCCCCAACCCCATGTGCTCAGTATTGCACTACCCCCTCTATCCCCTGTGAACGCAGATGGCATCCTCTCCTGCCCACCGCCCATTGCCCATCCCGGATTCTGTGTTCTGTAGCCCACCGACCCTTCTTCTCTCCTTTGTTTTGTCCAAGGGGGGGTATCATGCCATATCTCTGGACAAAACCAGAGAATGGCGCAGACATACCTGATCCTACCCTGAATGAACATGATTTTTCTGAACTCATGAAGGTGGAATCCGCTCATCTACCCTCTGTCCTGTGTGCCCCAACCCCAATGCCTTAACTCACCTTGTATGTTGATTGCTCCAGATTCAGATATGGGGTAACTGAGGTGATAGAGAGTGATCAATGCCCTGTGTTCACTACTACAGTTACAAAAGAAATATGGAAGGTCCTGGGTACCACATTAACGTTTCACATAAATAACTTACCTCCCTCAGCATAGCGTACGGTACTCCCCAAGGGGGAAGCATTCATTATCCCCTTTTGAAATCATGTTTAAAACAGCTACTAGATTTGTTTGTTATTTACCCATGACAGTTGCAATTACAGTCTTATACTTTGAGAAATTATGTAATCGCTCTTGAAAAATAATCAACTAATATCCATGTACGAATATTTTCCTGCATTTCAGATCCTGGTTTAGATACCGATATTCACCATATACTCCCTGGTGATTGGGTGATGGTTAAGAAGTTCCTTTAAAACCATTCTCTGGAGATGATGAAACTATATATCTTTTTTTCTTATATTTGATTACTGTACTTTAAATCTCCCTCCCTCCATTATACTGGCAGGGTAATATGTTCAGGAACTATATATATGTGCGATATATATGTGCGATTGTGACCACTGGGAATCTGTGGTTGGAATATAGTTGATGGATCAGAACAAAGTTTTAAGAGGAAATTGTTGATTAAGATTGTGTAAAGAACTGTTTAAAATTCAGATAATGGTAAACAACATGGTATTTAGTATTTAACAGAAAATCCTACAGATTTGGTTGCAAGAAATAATAAAGTGAGGATTGAGCAATGTTTACAGAAGGTTCTAAACTAGGATTTGGTTGTTAAATTAAGGTAGTAGATTGTTCTAATTTACTTAAGGTTCCCCAGGGAAAATATTAAAATATTAAAATATGAAAGTCACGTTCAATCTAAAAAAAATGATAAAAATTGTAAAAAAAAAAAAACAACAAACAAGTGTTAAAAGTCTTTGTAATGTGATGTTTCAGAGTGGAGATTCTGCTTGGGAGGAGGAGTTTCTCGTGAAAATAGCCAATTCACAGTTCATTAGGCTGGAACCAATCTGTGAATTTCACAAGTTTTGTCCTCTAAACAAACTTTTGTCGCTGCTATAGTCAAAATGTAATATTATAATGTAATGTACATGATTTTTGGCAGATGTACAAACCAAATATGTTCAATTTTAAAAAAAAAGGTTAAAAATTAGGAAACGATAAAAATCGATTGTTAGCAAATCTTACAGTGTGTGGCTATACAGATTTGGAAGATCTGTTCCAGCAGTAAGTTAGCAGATGTCTTTCTCATAAGATATTAAGGACATGTGTTTATAGCATAGCAAAGAGGTCATTAAGGGAAATGCTTTTTTGAGCCTAAATAACTTTTCTTGAGAGTTTGAGATTTTTGAAGACAAAAATATCTGTCTGAGTGAATGTTAGTTCTCTCTCTCTCTCTCTCTCTCTTTCTGAAACTCATAATTTCTTCCCCCTGTCCCTTTATGAATCAGTACCCCAATACATCTTCCACACTCGTTTTTATGACCCATATAATCTTACTTGTAAATTGCACAAATGTGCCTGGTACTTATTTTGTAGACTTTGCTTATTGTCTAAAAAAGGAATTAAAACAAAAGTCAAACATATTAAAATGGATTATACTTTCCAAATGCAAGGTTTGATGCTAGGATTGTAGAGACTTTCCTGGATATCAGATGACTGGGTTTGGACTCTGACTAATCAACATACTGAGATTTTCTTTAAAAACGAAATTGATATCTTTATTGTCTCAATCTAGTCTAAACATTTAAAGTGTTTTGGGCTCAGTTTATAGCAAAAATAGAAACAATTAAGACATTATTTTTCTTTTATACTTTGCTTACCATTAACATGATGATAATATGGGTCAAATAGTATATGCTGGCCTTGAGCTTCAGTGTAATATCCCTTAAATTAATGATTAATTATTTAATTAATACGATGATTACACAAGCATTACTGAACCTGTGAGCTTCTCATTTAAATTGTCAAGCCTTGGTGTGATCTATTACTGTTTCTGCTCAGCCTTCATGACTAAGTTCTTTGTCTTGCACATGAATAACTTCCCATTTCTTGTAATACAGGACATCATTAAATATCAGGGACTCTTATTATTATTATATAGGATAGCCACAATTCACTTAAAATGAAATTCCATTAGCCATCTGGTATGTTTATTTTTCATGGCAGGGGCTAGAAATAGAATAAGATTGCAATGAACCCCATTGATTGGAGCTGTTAACAAATATTTATTCTAACTTAGATTCTGGCAGTACAGTAGTTAGAGCTATGGAGTATTTAAGCAAGAGACCTTCCTTTTGTGCTTATTTCTATTTTTTTTTTAAGTCAACTAAATTTACCTTATTTGAGCTTTATATACAATTTACATTAGGGGCAATCTAAAGAGACTTTAGAGAGCCTCATGATAGGGCTAAGATCTCTTGCCAATACTTCTTTGATGTCAATAAAAATTGAGCACAGCCACTGCACTTTGAAGTTTCTGGCCCAGATTCAGAGAGAATTAGATTCTCGTAGCGTATCAGAAATACACTACGCCGCCGTTTTTTACCTGGCTCTACGTGGAATCCAGGTAGATTTTGTCCAGTAAACGACGGCGGCGTAGTGTATTTCTCCCGTCGCAATCCATCTGCGCGAGTAGGGGGCGTGAAGCGTTTAAAAAAGGGCGTTCCCGCGGCGATCGAACTGCGCATGCTCCGTTCGCAAATTTCCCGCCGTGCATTGCGCAAAATCACGTCGTTACGTCGTAGTAGAGTCGTTTACGTACATTCCTATTCCCGAACGAGTTACGTTAAAAAAAAAAAAATATTTTCAAAACGACGCGGGAACGACGGCCATACTTTACATGGGTTACTCACTGTTAGACCAGCAAAAAGCTCCTCTAACATTACGTAGCCAAAAAATGACGTAGGCGATTGCGAGGGACACTCGTACCTTCGTGGATCGCCGTAAAAACTAATTTGCATATCCCGACGCATGAAAACGACGCAAACTCCTCCCAGCGGAAAAATATTGCAGCGTAGATCCGAAGGCTTACGAAGACGTAAGCCTCTCGGATCGAAGCCCGAAGCCGCCGTATCATGGTTTGAGGATTCAAACTAGTGATACGGCGCGCAAAATTTGAAATTACTCCTGTCTAACACTAGTTAGACAGGCGTAATTGCTCTGTGAATCTGGGCCTCTGTCTCCAAAGCAGTCTAATATCTAAGGAGAAGATGTTGCCACATGCTCCAGTCTACCAAAATGTATTTTATTCAAGCTTTACAGATGGTAAATAAAAACAAGCATCATAGGGGCCACAGTCATGGCTATCTCCTTGTGAAACAAAACTGCCTAAAATACTTAACCCATGAGAAAAGTCATGGGCAATTATAAAAGTGAGCATACTAAAACCATTACAATACTAAATATCAGACAAAATATCTAGGGAAAAGAGCTGCACAAAGTCAGACACAAATAGGAATGTAATAGATGATATCAAAAAATACTAGTAAATACTACTAAATTCTACTATTCATGGAAAATATAGACTAGTAATTAATTATGCAAATTGATGTTTTTGCTGTAGCTTATGGCTTACAGTAGTCTAAAATTCACTATTCACTTGTATGCATGTCAGCCCCTCATTGGAATGGTAGGACTCTGATTACTGAGAAAGATGAAAGAGGACATGTTGAAGGGACATGAAAAAGGCTGTGTTTAACAGCTTGCTTTTAAAGTAAAAAAAATAAAAAAATTATATTTTTTTACTGACTTCTATCTGGCTGTTACTAGGCGCATTTCGTAATCTGCCTAGTTCCTGGTCCTAGGTGGTTAAACTTCCTGTCCTAAGACCCTATTGCCTCCAGGGAAATGAGTGTCACCTGGGCATTACTGTGCCTAAAAATTGCCCAGCATGCACCTCTCCCTGAAAACCAGGAAGAAAAAGGAACTGGGCTTCACATGCCCACACATATGATGGATACGGCCACAACATGAGCTGGAGGATATACGGCAAGTGTTTGCAATGATTTCTGGGCTGATTGAACAGCTATTAATGTTTTAGGGACTATTTAATGTGATTCATTTTAGCTTGCAAAAAAAAAATGATGCCCGGAATCCCGCTTTAAATAAAATAAATACCGCGCCATCAACGATATACATAAAAATAAAGGATAATTAACATGAATCAATGTGTGTTTAGTATAACCTTATTGAATACCCTGCCCAGGGTTATTTAAAATAGGGTGGCACAGAGTTACAATTGTGAAAAAAATATATCATTACTATTATTTAAATACTGTGGCCCAGATTCAGAGAGAATTAGATTCTCGTAGCGTATCAGAAATACACTACGCCGCCGTTTTTTACCTGGCTCTACGTGGAATCCAGGTAGATTTTGTCCAGTAAACGACGGCGGCGTAGTGTATTTCTCTCGTCGCAATCCATCTGCGCGAGTAGGGGGCGTGAAGCATTTAAAATAGGCGCGTTCCCGCGGCGATCGAACTGCGCATGCTCCGTTGGCAAATTTCCCGCCGTGCATTGCGCGAAATCACGTCGTTACGTCGTAGTAGCGTCGTTTACGTACATTCCTATTCCCGAACGAGTTACGTTAAAAAAAATATATATTTTCAAATCGACGCGGGAACGACGGCCATACTTTACATGGGTTACGCACTGTTAGACCAGCAAAAAGCTCCTCTAACATTACGTAGCCAAAAAATGACGTAGGCGATTGCGAGGGACACTCGTACCTTCGTGGATCGCCGTAAAAACTAATTTGCATATCCCGACGCATGAAAACGACGCAAACTCCTCCCAGTGGCCGCAAAAATATCGCAGCGTAGATCCGAAGGCTTACGAAGACGTAAGCCTCTCAGATCGAAGCCCGAAGCCGCCGTATCATGGTTTGAGGATTCAAACTAGTGATACGGCGCGCGAAATTTGAAATTACTCCTGTCTAACACTAGTTAGACAGGCGTAATTGCTCTGTGAATCTGGGCCTGTATTTTTTTCACAAAAACTCAATTTCTTTCTGTGTGCAAAGTGTAAAGTGTAAAGCTTTGTGTATAGTGCAAGTGTGCTCATTACTTTGCAACTAAACCCACTTGGTGCATAGTGCAAGTGTGCTCATAACTTTGCACCTAAACACACTTGGTGCATAGTGCAAGTGTGCTCATTACTTTACAACTAAACCCAATTGGTGCATAGTGCAAGTGTGCTCATTACTTTGCACATAAAGCTACTTGGTGTGTACTGCACATGTCCTCTGCAGTTTGCACCAAAAGCTATGAGGTGTGTGTACTGCCTTTGTCCTCTGCAGGCCATTATAATATCTGGAAGGGCAACAAGGAGAGGCAGAGAGTCACGAGGGCAAGCAGGCTCTGCGTCTTTTCGGCAGCTGGCTGCGGTGAGCCGCAACATGCCGAAGACTTGACCAAGCCATCCTCATCCTCCTCATCCTCATCCTCTCTCACCCAGGCTCAAGGTACTTTTTCTGGCAAAGTAGCTTCCAAGGCGTCCTCTTCCTTCTGCTCAATGGCATCACTTACTCCTTCCCTAGTCCCACCATGTCCTCCTGAGGAGTCCCACAAACTGTTTGAACACAGTGTTGGGTACATGCGGCATAAAGATGTGCAGCGTTTTAAAGGCTCTGATGATGGAACACAGATAAAGGAAGGCAGTAATGTGAGCCCAGAGAGAGGGGGTGCCCAAAAAAAAATCTGGCAGTCATGTTCCCACTGCTGCAGCATACTGTCAGGTTTTTGACAGTGATGAGAAGAGAGGGGATGATGAGGTCACTAACTCTACGTGGGTGCCTGATAGGAGAGAGGAGGAGAAGGAGGAGGAGGAGGAGGAGGAGGAGGAGGCACAGGCACATCTCCAAAGAGGCAGGATGCCTTCCAGGGGACAGCTTAAGGGCAGCACACCAACTGGGCTTTTTTGAGACATGTGCATCAGATCGCACCATTGCTATTTGCAACATATGTCTCAAGCGTATCTCACGTGGCAAAAACATCACCCGCTTTGGCACCACATGGTTGACAAGACATATGTCGACCTGCCATGTAGTTCGTTGGCAAGCAATGACAATTTGTGCAGGGACAGTTCTATGTACGGGAAACATGCGCTTTTTCACATGCTAACTTTACACCCACCTCAGGTACGAAATTTAAACTAATATTACACTTTTATTGTTTCACTTTTAGCATTATTAAATTCACTGCTCCTGAAAAAAACAGCAGTTTTTAAAACTTTTTTTGCATTGATACATGTCCCCTGGGGCAGGACCCAGGTCCCCAAACACTTTTTAGGACAATAACTTGCATATTAGCCTTTAAAATGAGCACTTTTGATGTCAAATGTTCGAGTCCCATAGACTTTAACTGGGTTTTAAAGTTCACACGAACATTTGGTGTGTTTGCAAGTTCTGGTGCGAACCGAACAGGGGGGTGTTCGGCTCATCCCTAATGATCAAATGCTTTTAATTTGAAGGCAACTACATCATAACAGTACTTATTGACACCTTTCTCAGGATTCTTATGATATCCATTGCATTGTGGGTACTCTCCTGCCTTATCTTAGTGCTTTCCTGACAAACATAAGCCTGCCCACTATAGGATCTTAATGGCTTTTAACTAGGATCATTTCTTTCCAGTTATGAGATACCTCTATTTGCAGACAGATGGCATTTGATGTAGACAGACAAAGGGTACATTCTTCTTTTGCCTGCCATCACACTGGCATTCATTCTAAAGGTATATACTAAACATTTAGTAGTACATTTCCAATAGCAATGTCTGAGTATTTCAATCTTGTTCACACTTGCAATAGTTCAGACTGCACATTTATGAGGCCTGGTATTTTTGTGGGTATTATTAGGACTTCTAAACACTGATATTGTTCGGTAAGCCCCTCTAGCTATACGACCTTTATGAAGTCTTGAAGTAGTATAATTCTACATGTGTCCACCAAGCCTTAGACATTTGTGGAAAATATACTCATAATGAGATGTTTTCCTTTACAGACATTTCAATTGAGATTGAAAAAGGTTACATTTTCAATCACTTTGCCAGAAGCAGATATGGGCTGTTCTAACTGGGAATCAAATTCTTTTTTCAACCATTGCCACTGTTGACATTGAGATGCAAACATTTCATTCAGCACATTCTTCGTCTTTCCACGGTGAGAAGCTTTCCATCTCCAATAATAATAATTATATATATTTATACATTTATATACATTTATAATTTTGACTGTCACTGTCCCTTAAAATCTTTTTAAATTACAAATGAATAGATGTTTACATAGAAGCAAATGGAAGCAGAACATAGTGCTTTGATTGCCAAAGGACTGGATGTTGGAATAAACCTGAAATGTATTATATTCTGAGCAAAGTTTTAATTATCTTCTGAGAGCAAGACTTTGCTTAAAGTAAGCCCAAAGAATTAATTATCTTCAGATTTCAAGATTCTAATAAAAGAGTAAACAAAAGAGGAACTCATCGTATGAATGGTCAAATAGTTATTGGTTATTCTTTTATTCCATTAAAGGATTCATTATTTTTTGCTCAATTGATAGCTCTAATAGAATTTTACCCATCATCAAAAATGTATTTTAAAAACGTTTATTTTGAAAGTGAAAATTATGAGGGCTATTTTTCTCTGTACAAAAAACAAAACAGCAGAAATTAAATTTGTTTTTTTTTAAAGCCGTGTTTCTTGAATTTGCAAGCAAAATGCTAACAAGTGGTACAGAGACCATAAATCAACGATTAATCTGTCAAATTTAAATGCTGTTAATTAGACCTATTTCCCATGCCAAATTTTATGCTATTAGAACACATGCCAAACAAATCTTCATTCTTCACCAATTTTAAATAATATGTCAATGGTCTGAAAAGCAAATGCATCCCATCATTTGCAAGTTCCTCTTTTTTATTGAAAACACTACAAAAGTGCCATGTGTTGAAACCAGACGGAAGACAGATTCACGCATGGAAGCACTAATGAGATGTTTTCTAGTCCAAGAAAAACCATTAGACTTATTGCCAAATCTGTATAATGACACTGGGCTACAATCAAATATAATAAGATGGCGTCACATAAATTAAAAAAGGGAAAGCTACCTATCTCTGTTTAATTGGGGTTTCTCATTGGAAATAGAAATAAAATAATTTTCTAAAACAAAAAATATAATAATGAAAATAAAAGGCTACCCGACTGGAAAAGTTTGCCCAAAAGATAATGACTGCTTTCTCTGAAGAACATTATTGTATAATTGAATTACATGCAAGCAGTAAAGTAAAAACATATGATGACAAAAGTTCTTGGCAAACCTACCAAAATATGTTTCTCATGGATAATGATTCATTGAGTGAATTAATTGTGCTCTAAAAGGGATAAATTAGTTGGATGTGGATCTCTGAAATTCTTGTATTTACTAGATATATTTTAATAAAAGGTACTGAGCCTTTACAGACAATAAAAATGTTTTAACATGCAAAACACAGTAACCCAGTGACAGTTACTGTGGAATTATTTGTATGGCTTTATACAGTGTTCCAGAGCAATTGTATTTGAAGTAGAACTGGTGTACTATATTTCATTAGCACATCAGTAGAACCTAAAAAGACTGTTAAAATAAAATAAAAAAATATATAGCTGGCAAATCTGTCAGCACTTATCTTTATTCACATGATATAACAGCTATTCACCAACTGCATGTTTATCCATAACATACCCCTAGTGTAGCAATACCTAATTCTGATGATTGGTTGCTGAGGCACCAGGTATTGCGCTAATCAATGAAGATTTGTCAAGGAGTTAAGGGATTCGAAACCTTTTTGTATTAGATAATAAACATGTCATACTTATCTGCTCTGTGCAATGGTTTTGCACAAAGCATGCTCAATCGTCTTCTTTTGGGGTCCCCCACGGGCGCTCCTGGCTCCTTCTCTTCAGCAAATGCCACCATAGCAAGATGCTTCTTAGCGGGCACTTGAGTGGGCTTGATCCTAAACTGTGGTGCCTGTGTCTATTGACACAGACAATGTGGCTGGGCCCTACTCCCCACTGCCTCATCACAGGATCTGATTGATTGACAGCAGCATGAGCCAATAGCTCCCACTGCCATCAATCTGACCTATGAGGAGAGAGCAGCTGCCCTTGGGCATAGCACTGGATGAAGATTGGACTCAGGTAAGTGTAGAGGGGGGGGGGGAGCTAAGGGGAGCCTCATTAAAGTATTTTTTTTTACCTTAAAGTGATTTTTTTTAAATAACAAAAATGCCCTATTTACCTGCTCTTTATAGTGGTTTTACACAGAGCAGCCCAGATCCTCCTTTTCTCGGGTCCCTCTTTGGTACTCCAAGTAGCTTGCTATGGGGGCACCTGAGCTGAACCGCTGCTCTGTGTGCCCATTCATTCTCTCTATCCTCATTGGCTTACTTTGATTGACAGCAGGTGAGCAAATGGCACCCGCTGCTGTCTCAGCCAATGAGGAGTCCACGGACAGCTGAGGCTCTAGTGTGCAACATCGCTAGATCAAGATGGGGCTCAGGTAAGTATTAGGGGGGCAGGGGAGTTGCTACACACAGAAGGTTTTTTTTTTTATCTCAATGCATTAAGATAAAAAACTTCTGCCTTTACAACCACTTTAATGCAGAGAATGCATTAAGGGAAAAAAATAACACGTTAGAACCACTTTATGGAAAGAGAAATCATATTGTATTATAATAACTGCATTATCAGTTTTGGGCATGTTATCCTTTTTAAGTAGCAAAGCCTCTCAGTCCTCAGCTTGATAACCTATATTTTCTGATCTAAGCACACTTTTATTTGTAGTAGCCAGCCCTGTTTGTATTATCTTACATGCCAAAAAAATTGAATTCCTTTAATTGTATCTTCTATTAGTAGTTTCTACTAAAATGACCAGAACTTGCAACATTACATGGAAGCTGAAAATGCAAAAGGGAAGAAACTTCCAATTTTAGTAAAAGCTTTAGGAATTGTATCACTTAAAATGTCATTTGTAGTGAACATAGATATAAGTAAATTGTGAAATTTGTACATATATCTTTGTTGGAAGCTGTACCTGAAGCTTACATTTTGATAGCGTTAATCCTTACAATAGAAATCTTAGTGAGCTGTGCACAAGAATATTAAAAGTTTGTATTAGCTGATGCTCAAACTATGATCTTAAATCTATTCTGATTTTACTGAGGCACTCAAAATCTTCTAGCTATATTAAATGAGTTTTAGACATACAGTATGTGAAGTCAGCACTGCTATTGTTAGCTTCAAAAGAGAAGCCCATATTATCTAGGGTTAGGGAAGCAGAGTTGAAAGTTTGGTTTATCTAAAAAAGCAAGTCCTTGTGAAACATTCAAATCTGGATCTGATTATTTTTGTGCAGCTGTTAAGGTTTACTGAGCTTATTGTTCTGTGACTTGTGAATCATTATTAAAAAGACAATGCTGAAAAAAGACAACAGTAACATATGTTGTTTTTTTAAATTTCACAATTTTTGTGCATACTACGAAATATCATATTTTTTAATCAGAGTTTGGCAAGTAATTGAAATGCATTTTAAGACATATAGAACCCCAGATCCAGAGTAGATTGCAAGGTAAATGTGCTGACATCATTTTTGTTTTCTGGTTAGAATATTAAGGGGAAAGTTATGTTTTCTTTTTTTTTTTGTCTGCTGTCACTTTGTGAAAAAATGCATAAGGTTCTCTTCAAAATTTGATTCACACCCTTGATCTAGGCAAGAGGCCGGGTTGTCAGGAAAGGGAGGGAAGCCAACATGCACCCCCTCTTCTTGTACTAGATCAGGCCACATGTCTTTAAACATTGAGTTGGTACCTTGCAAAGGGTGGAAAAGCATCCAATGCCTTTCAAGACTCCTTGTTAGAAAGTGTACTTGGGAAAAGAGCCTCTTTCCCTTAATTCTCTCCCAGAAAAGGATGTGGTGGTTTGTTTATAATTAGGGGTCCCCTGGATATCCGCCCCTTCCAGGGAAGGATTACAGGGGTACATTGATACCTCTTATTACTCATTCCTAACTCATTCTCCTTATTTACTCCCATCACTACAGGACAGAACCTCAGCACTGCGGTAATGTAAACACAGGGCCAGGGATCCCAGGTGATGTCATTGACTATACATCTTATTAACCAAATACCCCAGACCTGTATTTACATCACTGCAGTGATGGGGATCTGCCATTTAGTGACAGGAAAAGGAAAACATCACCAAGCTGCAAGTTATCGTGTCCATATGGAAACACTTCTGGATTTTGGGTCATCGTGGTTGATGTTGGATCTAAATTTCTAAATAAGTGTGTAGTGTGTCTTTATATAGAATTGGAAAAATCCAGACATCGTTTTCCCCATAAAATTTAAACTGGAGCTTTAACTAAGCATGCAGCCTGGGTGACCAGGAAAGGAATGGTAGTGAGTGTCCATTCCCATCTTACTGCACCAGACAAAGCCACACGCCTTTCAATATTAAATATTTCACACGCCTTTCAATATTTTTTTTTCATGTCACAATGTACAGTATAAGATTTATTATCAATTGGGGCCACACAGAGTTAATCCAGCTCTAAGCAATCCTCTTTTATTGTTCAGTGAAAAAAAACTGAGTTACAGAGAAAAACCTTAGTCCGTTCTGTCCCCTTGCTGTGAGTGACAGGTTATTTACATATCTCATGCACTAGCCTGGAGACAGGCATTCTTTTTTAATTCCCACCCTCACTCCTTTTGGTTACTTTTGTGGATTTTGACTGGCTATTAGTGATCATAGTAAAATTTAGTGTAAGGAGTACACAGGAAAAATGCATGTTGACAAGAGGAGAGCGGGGACACTACTGACATCACAACTACACCGACAGAGCTCCAGACAATAGATCCACCCACAGAATCTGCAGTTTTTAAGTTCTTACAACAGACAGAGGGGAGACATTTGACAGGTAAGGATACATGCAGGAGGCATGTATATCCTTATAGATCAGCACTATGGCAGTAGTTTAGAAAGGATGATAGTGGGTTTACATCTACTTTAAAAACTTTTTTTTTATGTCACAATGTAGAGTATAAGATTCCCTATCATCTGTGCCCAGTCTTGCCACACAGAGTTTATCCAGCTCTGAGCAATCCTCTTTTATTGTTCAGTGAAAATTAACAGACTTCCAGATAAAAACCTGTCTAAATAAAAAGTCTGTTTCTCTCTTCTTGCTTTGATTGACATGTTATTTACATATCTAGCTTGGACATGTTTATCATATGTTATGTTATGTTTATCATAATATGAGGCGATCCAAAGTATAAAAAGTGACACACAACACATAACACATCCTGGTAATATACAATGAACTTCGGATCACCTCATATATGCCTATAAATGGGGAATATAAGTGCAGTATGTTTTATTTTTATTTTGAAAAGTCATTATTTCTGCAGCATGTTCTACATATGCACTTTAATACATGATACATGTCCCCCAGGGCAGTACCCGACCCCCATACCCCGTTTATGGCCAATTACTTGCAAATAAGCCTTCAAAATTGGCATGTTTTCTTGTTCAGCTCCCATAGATTGAGGTTTGCCGTTCAGGTTAGAACTATTCCCCTGTTTAGGATTTTTGCTATGAACCGAACAGGGAGTGTTCGGCCCATCTTTAAAAGAGAATAAGAAAGTGAAAAAATAATCAAGGAAATTGCTAAAAGTAAGATGTAACTCTGTAAAACAGAATATAACTTTAAAATACATGCACTTTTTTATATATTTTTTTTTAAATTGATCATTTGCCAAAAAAAATCAAAACAAAACTGATTTTCCTTCCTTATCTTAGGTAGATCAGGTGAACAGTAAGGCCTCGTACACACGATCAAATCTGTCTGCTGGAAACGGTCTGCTAGACCGTTTCAGCAGACAGATTCGATTGTGTGTACGGGCTAACAGACGGATTTGGCCACCCGCCCGACATGTCTGCTGGTTAGTACGCTAACCAGCAGACATGTCTTCTCGCACACGCGCCGAATGGTTTCGACGCATGCGCGTAAGTGTTTTACTTCCTGGTGCAGTGACGTGGCGGTGTCAACGTCACCGCCAAGTCACCGACACGTCAGCGCGCTGTCTGCTGGCGGGGATTTTGGTTTGCTCGTGTGTACACGCGAGCAAACCAAAATCCCAGCAGACAGATCTGTTCAAATCGGTCGGTCCGACCGATTTGAACAGACACATTTAATCGTGTGTACGAGGCCTTACATTTACCATTTGAATTCAGCAGGTGGAGCCCAGGGTTACATTCCCTTTTCATGCAAGGATGAATTTACTGCTTTCTTGTGAATAGATTTGAACCTAATTTAACAGAACTGTTGTATTTTTAAGAAATTCATAATTCAAGTGCATACTGATTTCATATGATTTAAATAAGAATTTGGCAAGCAATGAAAATGCAGTGGACTAAGAATAATAGTATCTCAGAGTAAAGGTATTTGTGTGCTGAAGACATTTCTTAGAGAAAATAAAATACAATATACCAAACAATGTCTAAATATTGAAGCACCATATGTGCAATATATCATATGTATGGGAAAAAATAAATACCCTGTACACACGATCGGTCAATCCGATGAGAACGGTCTGATGGATTTTTCCATCAGTTAACCGATGAAGCTAACTGATGGTCAGTCGTGCCTACACACCATCGGTTAAAAAAACTGATCGTGTCAGAACACGGTGACGTAAAACACAACGACGTGCTGAAAAAAATGAAGTTCAATGCTTCCAAGCATGCATCGACTTGAAGTTTCAAATTGTTTAACCGATGGATAAATAACCGATGGGGCCCACACACGATCGGTTTGGTCTGATGAAAAAGGTCCATCAGACTGTTTTAATCGGATTGACCGATTGTGTGTACGCGGCATAAGTAGGTTAAATAAGAGAACAAGAGAAAACAATGAGGGAGATGTAAACGATACAAAGCAAGATATTCATTTTAAAGGAGTGGGGAGTTTTACTAAACAATTTTAAATATATTTTTTTTATATTTTAGTCAGGTATGTTATATGGATATTTTATTTTTATCATTTTTGGCTAGCAGGTGAAGCAACAAGCTACTTTCGCATTTTATACAAGGCTGACTTGTTCTCTGTAATTAGCCTTTGCATTGAACAAATGGTATTAGCAAGAGCTGAATTGAATGAGTAAAGCTGGGCATATGTTTTTTTTTTCCTTTAACCAGCGGGTTCAATGAAAAATAACCACACAAAAAAAGATAAACCCTACATCAACACAAATGAAGTTAATGCAGGGGTCTCTTCTGCTGTGCAATTGTATTTTAACAGGGGTCCTGATTGTATTTACAGTTAGACCATGACAGTTAGCAAGTGAACAGCCAGTTCTGGGCTTTCTTTTTGAAAGTCCAGAATGTGTTGAAAAATCTGTTAATTCACAGCAGTAAAAAATCTGAAGCTGCGATTGCTTCAATTATTCAGTTATATGTAAGTATTTTTTTTTTGCAGGTAGATTTGATGGGGAGAACTGTTATATTGTTTTCTCCCCCCTAATAAAGAGAAGGGGAAAAAGGGGAAAATAATAGAACTAGTCACAGGGAGAAAAGATGGGGTAAATCACATAAAAGCACTAAAACAATCACAGAAGGAACAGGAAATGTATAAGAAAGGGGATATTAATAGATGTTTAGGAGCCATAGGGCATTAACCAGGGGAATAAATACACACATTTTTTATTTGGGTGGGTAAAGGGTTCCTTTTTTTTTCTCTTCTTCTCTTCTCGCCTCTTTTCTCTCGGTATGAAGGAAGGGGAAGTAGGAAGGGCAAGAGAAGGAGGAGGGAGAGTGAATAAATAAAAGGCGTAGGAATGATCGATCTCGACAATGTTGTCTTTATTATTTTAGTTTATGTTGTTTATATTTGAGCAGATTTTGAATGTATTTAATATGATTTCAATGTATGTTATTGTAAATGTAATGTGAAATGTATGTATGTAAAAAACTTTATGAATAAAAACAAATAGAAATATGTAAGTAGTTTTTGTTTCTATTTATTTTCCTTAGACACAATTCGAAATTAGAAGTATACAACTATATTCACCTTATTTGGTAAATTAGGTGAGGTGAACTTAATAGTCATTTTGCAAAATGAACATGTTCTGCTCCTTTAGGGCTCTTTCTAAAAATGGATCCACATTTAGAATGATTTTCAGAGGGCATTTGACAGAAGGAGAGGAGGCAACATGTCGCCTCCACACTGCTTGATTTAACCCTGAAAAATGCTGCACTACAGCTCTGCAATTGCATGCATTGCACATGGTTGTGGGCAGGTGCAGCATCGTAAAATTTCAAGGAATCTGGGGAGATGGATGTCAGCAGACACCCGTCTGCCATCCGATCCGCTCAAGACAGATGTATGGCGATATGTTCACCATCCATCATCACAGATCAGATGAGATCTGATATAAACAGACATGCTGTCCGTTTTTACCCAATCTCTCCATAGAAATCAGCGGTACTCTGACAGGCCCCTCCCTACTCAGTGAGAAGAGACAAACCTGTCACCGTCCACTCAGTGGAGATCAATGGAGCGATCTCCCACTGAGATGGAAGACTCTGCTCATGTGGAAGGGGCCTTAACCTTCCTAGCAGTATTCCTGAGTGTGGCTCGGGGGGAAATTTCCAGTATCAAAAGCTGTAACCCTAAACCACACTCTGGGTTGTATCGCGGGATCCATGGGCAGCTTAATCACCTTGCCCCTAGGATCCTCCGATGTCTCCCCGCTGTGTGTACGAGCCATGTCTCTGCTCGATGTATCACAGTGCGAGCTCCATTCTCTGTGAGCATCGCAATGCATGGGGCTCGGCGCCAAATTCAAAAAGTGAAAAAAACACACAATGCATACAGTACACTGCAATCTTACAGATAACATTACTGTATACAATTATTTCACATCCCTTTTGTCCCTAGTGGTTTGTCCAGTACCCTGCATGTAGTTTTATATTATAAATACTGTTCTTTCTGTCTGGAAACTGGAGATTGTCCATAGCAACCAAAGGGTGTCCCTTTACGTCTAAAGTTGTTTTAGACCAGTTAGAAAACAGCGATAATAAATTAGAATCACTTTCAGAATTGAGCGATATTGATTTGTGGGGAAATTTGTTATCAGACACTGAGGCCGCGTACACACAATCAAATTTATCTGCTGAAACCGGTCCGACGGACCGTTTTAGCAGACAAATTTGATCGTGTGTATGGGCAAACAGACAGGTTTTTCCAGCAGACAAATTTTAAAGCATGCTTTAAAATCTGTCTGCTGAAACCCGTCCGTCCGACATGTCCGCTGGTTAGTACGCCTAACCAGCGGACAAAAATCTCCCGCATGCGCCGAATGGATTTGATGAATGCGTGGAAGTATTTAACTTCCTGGAGTGGTGACGTGGCGGCCTCAACGTCACCGCCACGTCACTGCGCTGTCTGTCGGCGGGGATTTTGGTTTGATCGTGTGTACACGGATCAAACCAAAATCTCCCAGGAGATATGTTCGATGAAAATGGTCTGTCGGACCGATTCATCGGACATATCTCCTCGTGTGTACGCGGCCTTAAAGTAATGACAGCGACTATTCTGCAACTGAGCAAATTTCAGGGTTTTGATTACATTATTGAATACATTTTATTATTATTAAATTATTATTTGTTATAATTATAGTTATTCATTATATTATAATTTATGATTTTGTGTTTCAAACTTTATCATATCCAGGATATCTACTAGACTCTTGTTTGGACAGATTTAAGTGAGTTATTTCTAAGAATTACAGGCCTACAATATAAAATGTCAAATTTCCATGCGAAACATTGTACCGCTTTCAGCATCAAAAATCTGACATGATAATACCGACAGGGAGGTTTATAACCAGGCCATTTTTGTTATAGGGCACTGCCTCGCTTTAACTGACAATTGCACGCTGTATCCAAACAACATTTTCCCACACATAGAGCTTTCTTTTGGTGGTACAGTATTTGATCACATTAGGGGTTTTTATTTTGTGGGCTATTTTTTGGCCTATAAACAAAAAAAGAGTAAAGTATTTTTTACTTTCTGCTATAATAAATATCCAACAAAACAAAACAAAAAAATAAATATTTATCAGTTTAGGCCAATATGTATTCTTCTACATATTTTTGGTAATTTTTTTTTTTTTGCAATAGGCATATATTGATTTGTTTGCTCTACAAAATTAATCATATATTTGCTCTTTTGGATGCTGCTACTCTGCATAAAAATGCATCCGCGAAGGGCATTTACGCTATGGGAGCTTTAAATCCATCTGTTGCTTAAAGCTTGTCCATAGTTGTCCATATACAACCACTCCCTATTATTATTCACAAGTGATTTACAACAAAAGAGCTTTTTTGACTCAAATCATTCAGAGAAACCATTTTAACCAAGAGATTTGTATACAATACTTCCAATATCAGTACCAGATTGCTTAGTGGCTGGAATAAGTATTTACCCAGAAAATAACTTTTCAGCACTATCCACACTATGCTCAGTAGTTACTTGGTTTTGGGTATCTGGATAATGCCCTTGACACATTCCACAGTGCATTATGGGACTACTCTGAATAGGTTATTTACCTCTGATATGTTGAGGGCAGCTGCCTGATTGTTTTTTTTTAAAGCTGAATTTGCATACTCAATATCCTTGGTTTGGAAGCTTCCAGGGCATATTACCGCTACACATGCTATTGGCATTAGCTGCCACTGGATGATGCATACTTTACATTATGTAACCATTTGGCATCTTAAATGCATAGATCGACATTCTTGGGCACATTTCTTATACTGGGGGAGCATTGACCTATATTGCAGGTGTGAACAAGCAGCACATGCAGTGAAAGTTTCTAGTTCAGTGACTTTGCTACCACTGACAACTGTAGTTATCAATCTAATAATCAGGAACCCATATCATTTCCCATAATCTGACCACCCTAACAGCCAATCATTGTGAACACGGGAAGTTAGTTTACAGAATTTTAAAACAGCCTGCAGAAACCAGTATGTCTCTTTTTCTCTACACACTCACTGTGCACAGAGTAAGGCATATGTTGTTAAAAGGCATTAAAGTGCAAATGACCCCACTTATTTATTAATCAAAGTCAATTAAAAGTGATGTAGGCAAGCAAATTAATTATAAGGTTGTTGCCAAGTTAACGGATGCATACTGAAGCTGCTAAACTAGCTTTGGACATCTACACTTCAACAATCTTTGGTCATAAAGGGGTTAAGGATAGTTGTTGCAGTTTTTGGAGGGGAATGTTTTTTAACCACTTAAGGACCCAATCACGCCGATATACGTCGGCAGAATGGCACGGCTAGGCACAATCACGTACCTGTAATCCCAGCCGTGGGGCACGCTCGCGATCAGGTCCGAAGCTCTGTGATCGCCACGAAGAGCCGAAGAACGGGGAGAGGTGTGTGTTAACACACCTTCCCCGTTCTTCATTGTGGCAGTGCCAGTGATCATCTGTTCCCTGATATAGGCAAAGACGATCACTGACATCACATGTCCAGCCCCACCCTCTACAGTTAGAAACACATATTAGGTCAAACTTAACCCCTACAGTGCCTCTTAGTGGTTAACTCCTAAACTACAATTGTCATTTTCACAGTAAACAGTGCATTTTTATAACACTGTTTGCTGTGAAAATGACAATGGTCCCAAAAATGTGTCAAAATTGTCTGATGTGTCCGCCATAATGTCATGAAAACAATCGCTGATCTCCGCCATTAGTAGTAAAAAAAAAAAAAATATTAATAAAAATGCAATAAAACTATCCCCTATTTTGTAAGAAGAATACGTATCGGCCTAAACTGAGGGGAAAAAAACGTTTTTAATATATTTTTGGGGGATATTTATTATAGCAAAAAGTAAAAAATAGAGCATTTTTTTCAAAATTGTTGCTCTATTTTTGTTTATAGCGCAAAAAATATAGCGCAAAAAATAAAAACCACAGAGGTGATCAAATACCACCAAAAGAAAGCTCTATTTGTGGGGGAAAAAAAAGTACACCAGTTTTGTTTGGGAGACCACGCAATTGTCAAATCGACGCAGTGCTGAATCGCAAAAAGGGGCAAGGTCCTTAACCTGCATAATGGTCCGCGTCTTAAGTGGTTATTATAGTATGATTGATGGGGATTAAAGGAGTTGTAAAGGAATTTTTTTTTGTTGTTGTTGAAATGACTGTTTACAGGGTATAGAAACATAATAGTTAACTGATTCATTTTAAAAAACGATTAAAAATAGATAAAAATCAAACATATAATGTACCTGCAGTTTCAGATTCGTTTTTGCATGCTGTTTCCTGATTCTGTGATTTACAGAGCCACAGAGCCAATACAGGGCAGTGATGGTTTTGAAAATGAAAGTGATTGGTGCTGAGGGGTTTTGGACACACAGTAATCACACCTCCTTGATTAGTGACCACATAGAGAAAGTTCCCAGTATTGTGGTTATAAGGAAACAGACAACCAGGAAATGTGGAGTACAGAGAAGGATTACAGCAACTTTAGAGCAAAAACTAATAATGAGGACATGAAAACAGCACTACCATTAAGGTAAAGGAAGCTATTAAGATAAAAAAAATCCTTTACAAACTCTTTAAACATAACACTGTTTAAAATAGTTATCAACTGCTTAATAAACATAAATATAGACAAAACAGAGGTTTTTACATTTCTCTTGGAGTTCTCCATATTGCCTAATATAACTTTAAAAATGTTATGACCCTTTTTTAAATTCATTTTCTCTATATAGCACATTCTTAATTCAGAATGTTGTTTATTTAAGCTGTCCTGCAAGGACATACTGTATCATCTATTGCTTACCAGATACAAGGCATTGATAAACGTCATGTTTTTTATATAACACTCCCAGTAATCAGTGATAAGAGCCAACACATGCAGAGAATGCATTCTCCTCTAAAAACTGTTAAGCTGGTGGTGACAGATTAAAAGTTACTATAATTTATGGCAGATAAGGCATTGTGTAGAAACATGAGATTGCTGACTAAAAGGCAGTACAGTGCAACATTTAAGTGGCCGTTTATAACAATAATAATGTTTAGGACTTTTGGCAATAAAAAACTATCCAGTTATTTGCTTTAAACAATGAAAAGGAGAAAGCATGAATATGAAGGCTGAGCTAAGATAGCCATAACTATAAAATGTGAGTGATGGGAAAATCAATAAGAATATTTTATTACACTTTAGGCTGGAAACATTACTTTTCCAGTCGGTGAACACTCTGCTTGTGAATGTAATTTTCTTTTGCTATTATTTACAGTACTAAAGAAAATATAACCCAAATGTGTGACATCAGATTGCTAATGAAAGCTTTATAACGCATGAATTAAACATAAAGTATTTCTTTATTTGACTATTTTTGCATCTGTTTCCACTTCCTTTTTTTTATGACTTAAAAGAGGTACAGAGTACAATATCAACAGAGCAATAATACAGAAAAACAAAATATGTTAACAAAGACAATACACTTATTTTTAAGATACAATAGTATAGACATTAATATTTGAGTTTTAACCCTGTTCCACAATGTTTCTAAGTGAAAGGTCTAATAGGTCCATGATACAGTATATACTAATCTCTACATCAATGACAAACAGTACCATAAAACTACAAAACAAAATAGCAGAGGGTTGTTGATCAGCACCCACACCATCAGCTAAATCACAATGCAGAAGATTGGAGAGGGAGGAACGCAGCCAGAGGAGGAGGAAAAGAAGAAGAATGAAGGCCTAAAGAAATGGTAAGGACTGTCAATGAACTTACAGTATATCATGGCAAAGAGAGGCAAATATGTAAGCAAATGTTTACAGAATCTGGAACCTCTCTTAGAAAGAACTGCTGTGCAGGACTTTTAAAAAAAAAATAAAAAACAAGGAATATACACCTTCCTATTGATTCCTATAAAGTTAAAAAAAACTTGGATCTAGACGTGGGGACAGTTGAGGTATTCCACTAGTGGAGTTTGATTTGAAGAGTCAGGCTGCAGTTTCAAGTGCTTGTTACATAAATTCCATATATACATTTTAACCTCATGGTTGAAGGAAGGAGGATTATAACTGAAAGGCAAGGGGTTGTAATTTTTTTTTCCTAAATAGCTTCCTTTACCTTAGCGCAGTCCTCCTTCACTTACCTCATCCTTTGATTTTGCTTTGAAATGTCCTTATTTCTTCGGAGAAATCTTCATTTCCTGTTCTTATGTCTGTAACTCCACACAGTAATGCAAGGCTTTTTCCCTGGTGTGGAGTGTCATGCTTGCCCCCTACCTTGGACTACAGGAGAGTCAGAATGCTCTCTACGTTGCAGATAAAGGAGCTGTGTGTTAGTGGGTGTCCTGACTCTCCCAAAAGAAAAAGGACATTTAAAAGCAAAATGGAAGGATGAGGTAAGTGAAGGAGGACTGCACTAAGGTAAAGGAAGCTATTTAGGAAAAAAATGTTTTACCTTTACAACCCCTTTAAAAATTGTAAGAGCACCAAAAGCTGAAAATTAATCTGGTTAGAAAGGGGGTTTAAGTGCCCAGTAGTCAAGTGGTTAAAATTACAAATGGTAGAAAAGCAATAATTTGACCAAAAGAGAGTAATCAACTCTCCAATTTAAAAACTCATTATATTTTAGCTTCTGTAATTTTTATTATGGTATTGTTGTGCATTTGAATTGTGGGAAAATTAAATGGAACTGCTATGCTGACTGACAAGGGAAGCACTGAACATGTCTTAATGAATAGAAGAATTTTAAATTATACATTTAATTACATGTAAAGACATGATCAGTTTTATTTAACTGTAGGTAGCATACTAATCTCATGCCTGTAAATGCAAGGATGGTTCAGCATGGCTAGAAGCAAAATGATCAACCTCAACATGCCCTGGGTATATTAAGAAAAAATAATTAGCAGTCATTCTCTTGGTGTCTGAAATGTAATGGTGTTTAAGTTCTGCATGGAGGTATTTATGCAGCTAGATTACATAGAAGGACCTTGGGGGATGTAATTACTGACGTAAACCAATAATGTTTTCTCTTTTCATTTCCAGGGTCACTGTAAATGTTCTTTCAAAAAACACAAATAAAGAATAAAGATGTGGCCACAGGTTATAAGTATAAAGTATCATTTTAAATAATGCATATTGAAAAGATAATACGATCATTACTCTTTACCAGTTTTACTGAGTGTAATATGGTTGTACAGAAGAAAATCAATAAAAAACACATTTCCTAATAAAAAAAAAATTATGATTGTACAGTTACTCTGAAAAAAAGCTAAATTGTCAAATAACGACCCATACTTTTATGTATGGATAAAGTATATGTGTATGCAGCATATACACACAGGTATGAATTAAAGGCAGTAGTTGTTTCAGTATATTAATGTGGAATTTCACCTAATACCTAACTAGCCTTATAGCCTTAAATCAGTATTAAACCCAAAAGCAAACATGTATTGTATTGAAGCTTACCAATTCTTAGATGTAAAGGCTGTATTTGTTTCCTTTTTTTCTATCTTTTATTTTTAGCCGGCGATTCTGCTAATAGGTCTGTTGTTTTTTCAACAGAACACACTGTCCTACAGATATAGCAGTTAGAGGGTTAAGATGGATTTAAGATTTAACATGGACAAGGGTGCTTACAATGGTCATTGTTTATTTATGTAAATCCCTTATCCTAAAAAAGAATTATACAATTTGGCTTCAATGTGTTTACTGTATCTAAATCTGTTAGTCATTCTAACACTACCCTCTCCCCAGACTGACAATGCTGCTGTCCAATGGAGCTTCTGTTGCTTCTCTAATACAGGATGTGTATTACTGGCCAAATCACCAGGTGAAATCAGAGAGAAAAAGCCTACAATTGAAAATGAATGAGAGAGGGAGAGAGAGTGGCGCAACTCTGAGGCCTCGTACACACCAGGCAATAGATTTGTTCAAAACGGTCTGTCCGAACGATTTGAACAAATCTGTCTGTTTGGATTTTGGTTTGCTCGCGTGTACACACAAGCAAACCAAAATCCCCGCCAGCAGACGGCGCACTGACGTGTCGGTGACGTGGCGGTGACGTTGACGCCGCCACGTCACCGCACCAGGAAGTAAAACACTTCCGCGCATGCGCCGAATCCATTTTGGCGCTGGTGCAAGACGACATGTCTGCTGGTAAGTGTATTAACCACTAGACATGTCAGGCGGACGGGTTCCCACCCGATAGATTTCAAAGCATGCTTTGAAATCTGTCGGGTGGCAAAATCCGTCGGCTCGCCCGTACACACGATCGAAACTGTCTGCTGGGACGGTCTAGCAGACCGTTTCCAGCAGACAGATTTGATCGTGTGTACGCGGCCTGAGTGTAGAATTAGGGTTAAATCATTCAGTTTAATGAAGTACATTCAACTCACATAGAATAGAAGGTATACAGACATGTGTGTGTAGTAAATCTTTAGGGCTCCCTTCCATATAGCTGGTTAAGGGTAATTGTCATGTCAGTCCCAGCCGCTTCGGTGGTAGCCAAGGCTCTGCAGTTGAGTGTAATCAGCTTGAAGCATGTCAGCGGTGATGGACAGGAGTCGTGGATGAGCTCACATTAAGAGTAGGGATGAGCTTCGAGTTTGAGTAGAACTCATGTTCGACTCGAACATTGCCTGTTTGCCTGAACTATTTGGGGTGTTCGCGGCAAGTTCGTGTGAACTTTAGAACCCTGTTAAAGTCTATGGGACTCGAATGTTTAAAATCTAAAGTGCTAATTTTAAAGGCTAATATGCAAGTAATTGTAATAAAAAGTGTTGGGGACCTGGATCCTGCCCCAGGGGACATGTATCAATGCAAAAAAGTTTTAAAAACTGCCGTTTTTTTGGCAGCAGTGATTTTAATATTTCCTTTAAGTGAAACAATAAAAGTGAAATATTCCCGGCAATACAGAGAAAAGTCATTTATAAAAAAAATGTGTGGGGGTCCACGGCATTTTTTTTTTTAAATTTGGGGTGAAATTCCCCTTAGAATCCATATCAGACCTGAAGGGTCTGGAATGGATATTTGGTTGGAACCCCACATATTTTTTTTTAATTTGATGCAGGGTTCCCCTTAATATCCATACCAGACCCTAAGGTGAGTGATTTTAAATGACTTTTTTCCTTTAGAAATTACATTTTGTGCAGGGACAGTTCTAAGTACAGAAAACAAGTGCTACTTTACAGGCATACTATACATCCCCCTAGGTACGATTTGTTTTCTATGTTACAATTTTATTGTTTCACTTTAAGCATTATTAAAATCACTGCTCCTGAAAAAACGGCCATTTTTTAAAACTTTTTTTGCATTGATACATGTCCCCTGGGGCAGGACCCAGGTCCCCAAACACTCCCCTGTGGCAGGACTCGGGTCCCCAAACACTTTTTAGGACAATAACCTGCATATTAGCCTTTAAAATTAGTACTTTAGATTTCAAATGTTCGAGTCCCATAGACTTTAACAGAGTTCTAAAGTTCACACAAACTTTTGGTCTGTTCGCAGGTTCTGGTGCGAACCGAACCCAGGGGTGTTCAGCTCATCCCTAGTTAAGAGCATGCATGCTCCTCTCATGCCTGATGAAGGAGCATGCATGCTCCAAGCGCAAAGCTCAACCACACCTCCTCTCCATCACCGCTGACGTGCTTTACACTGATCAGCCGGGACTGAGTGAATCCATTAAACTGAATGATTTAACCCTATACCCTAATACTACACACAGAGTGGTGTTGCTCTCTCTCCCTCCCTCATTTGCTCAAAGAGTCATCTTCTACTCTATACAGCTGGCTGACCAGAATCCTTTACAGGTCTGGCTTCAGTAGTATATGGACTCTTGCTCCTTAGGAGACATCTTGGATTGTTTGAACTCTTTTAAATATCAATCACTAGTTGCGCTCCATTTTTACCTTACCAATTGAAAATGAATGCAACCACCATATATAATGATTGGTAAGCTGCAATATGTTACATTTTTGGTTTGTGTTTTTTTACCCTATAAAACTGTCCCTCCCCCTCCTAACATCTATGCAAACTAACTGGTAGTATGATATATATACTTAGTTATTTTCAGGTCACTCTGGTCCGCTTACATGATTTTCCTGTGTCAGCCAGCGACAGCTGCAGTGGGAGAGGAGAAAGTGCTCCTTCAATGGCTAGTAAAGCCTGGAGCAGTGACTTTACTCATAGGCTTCAATAACTTATCCATCATCATCACTCTCTCCTCTCCCCTGCACCTGTGCTGACTGACACAGGGGAGCCGGATCATGTGACTTGACCTGAATGGCCTAAAATAGGTACATCTTTCTTACCAGGTTAGTTAGCATAGGTGTTAGAGGTATGGATAGTTTTAGCTAGTTAGGTTCCACTAAAATCTCAAGCTCAAATTCTAAACTACTGATCCAATGGGGTTGATTTTCTAAAGTCAAATTGTCAATTTTGCAATGAAAGTTGCACTTTCCAAGTGCATTTTCCCCAGAGCTTAGTGAATGAGGTGGAGCTCTGCTGACTTCCATCATCCAATCACATGCACGCGTAATGTTCCTTAGCAACCAGGTCACTGCGTTAAACGACCACATGAAAATATGCGGTAAATACTGCAGTATCAAAACTTTACAGCAGTAGTTATTTACTGCTGAATTCTTAGTGAATTGCACTTTCAGAACTTATTTAACACAAGAGCAATTTTACTGCATTTTATTTGCCATTATTTAACTCTTTGTGAATTGATCCCAATGAGACTAACAAAGCTAGACAGTCACTATATAATTTTCATCTGTAATCACTTAAAATTCAAATCATAGATTTGACCATCCTACAAGAGGGGGTGATCCAAAGCATTTTGGATATTTCAACTCGTCACCCAGATTCCTAAGGGACTCAATTATGCATGGGATGTAACGTCACCATGCCAGTCTCTGATGAGGCATCGCTTTGATGTGAGGGTAAGAGCGGTGTTTTACATACTGCAATACTGGCTGATTTTTATTACTGTTAGTGTACTGTTTTTAGCTGCTACATTCAGATAAATAAAATTATTACACTATGATACTTTACTTTTGTCATTTGGTGATATGTTTTGGTGGAATGAACAGCACAATGTCCCCTAAAGATAATTGAGGAGAAGATTACTAGCAGAGGAAGCAGCTACCATATTCTATATACCTATCTATCCATCCCTGCAAAGTGTGTTTGCTGCATACATTATGGCAGTGCATGATTTTTGGTGAGTGTGCATGTGGCGAAGACAGCTTGGATCACAAGTGCAAATGATTTATTTCACCACTGGTCTTTACTTTCACTATTTTACACAGTGATTACTATTTGCTACACTATAAAGCCCTGTACACATGATCGGTTTGTCTGATGAAAATGGACCGATAGACCGTTTTCATTGACGAACCGATCGTGTGTGGGCCCCATTGTTTTTTTTTTCCATCGGTGAGAAAAAATAGAACCTGTTTAAATTTTTTCCTATGGTTAAAAAAACGATAGAAAAAAAAACGATTGTCTGTGGGGAAGTCCATCGGTCAAAAATACACGCATGCTCAGAATCAAGTCGACACATGCTCAGAAGCATTGAACTTAATTTTTCTCAGCACGTCGTAGTGTTTATCGTAGTGTTTATCAAGACTGATAAATGTCAGCTTCATAGGATATCAGATGAAAAAATCCATCGGATTAGATTCCATCAGATATCCGATCGTGTGTACAGGGCTTAAGAGTATTTTATGTTTTTTGCCGGAATCCCGCGATCGGTCACAGGAGCTGAAGAACAGGGAGAGGTGTGTGTAAACACACCTTCCCCATTCTTCACAGTGGCGCTGTCATTGATCATCTGTTCCCTGATATAGGAAAAGGCGATCAATGACGTCACACATCCAGCCCTGCCCCCCTACAGTTAGAAACACATATGAGGTCACACTTAACCCCTGCATCGCCCCCTAGTGGTAAACTCCCAAACTGCAATTGTCATTTTCACAGTAAACAATGCATTTTTATAGCACATTTTGCTGTGAAAATTACAATGGTCCAAAAATGTGTCAAAATTGTCCGATGTGTCCGCCATAATGTCGCAGTCATGAAAAATAAAAACGCTGATCACCGCCATTAGTAGTAAAAAAAATATATTAATAAAAATGCAATAAAACTATCCCCTATTTTGTAAACGCTATAAATTTTGCGCAAACCAATTGATAAACGCTTATTGCAATTTTTTTTTGCCAAAAATAGGTAGAAGAATACGTATCGGCCTAAACTGAGGAAAAAAAATAGTTTTTATATATTTTTGGGGGATATTTATTATAGCAAAAAGTAAAAAATATTGAATTTTTTTTCAAAATTGTCGCTCTAGTTTTGTTTATAGCGCAAAAAAGAAAAACCGCAGAGGTGATCAAATACCACCAAAAGAAAGCTCTATTTGTGGGAAAAAAAGGACGCCAATTTTGTTTGGGAGCCACGTCGCATGATCGCGCAATTGTCAGTTAAAGCGACACAGTGCCGAATCGCAAAAAGGGGCCTGGTCCTTTACCTGCATATTGGTCCAGGTCTTAATTGGTTAATGATGGCAATAAAAAAAAGAAAAAAAAAACATAAAGATGTGGATACTTTTTATAGTTATTGACTTTATATGCAATGTATTCTCATTCTGATCTGTTCTTATGAACTGCTACCCCACTGTACTTCATAAATCTTAATACTATGATAACTTTGTATATATAAATATGTATATAAACTATGCAAGTACATATATTGTATAGCCACAAAGCTGGAATAGATCATCAAACGGGTTCTAGGCAAGGTAATACAGTATGTCAAGCACCAGTCCTAGTAGGTATAAACCTGCACATTAGAAAACAAGTATTTGATTTTTTAGAATACAATTATATCTGCTATGCTGTCAATGTATTGGGGTGAATTTTCAGAAACCTGAGGAAAAGGGGACGCTCAAAGCAACTAGGTTTCTAACCCTAATTGCTGCTTGAAAATATTCAGCCAAACAGTGACTGCATCCCATAAGATGCATTCACTGTTTAGCCATGCCACTATTTTCAGATATCCATGGGTGTTGCATCTGCCTGAATGCAATAGCCAACAGTGTAGATTTCTTGCTGTGAGCACGGATTTGGAAATCGACCGATTTTCTCTCAAGACGTGTATGGCTAGCTTTAGAAACATGTTATGTTACTCTTAACTTACAATAATACTTTCTAAGAATAGTTTTGAACTTACCTCTTGCTAGTTTGAGGTCATGTCCCTATATACTTGATCTTTTCTCATGGATATCCATGCATTAAGAATGCAGTAAAGACTGCATTATAAATAACAGCATTAACCAGCTTGATTATATCAATGCTGTTCTAAATCCTATAATCATTTATCTGTACTGTGTGTTTGCTTTCACAGCTGGATACTTTATCATCATCTAAAACAACTGATGGGTTGCAATCAAGTTATTATTTAGCATTTTTAAAATACATGTAAGATAAATAATTCTAAAGATACAACACACAATCAAGAAATTCTAAAACCAGAATACCGAATGTACAAAAAGGTAAGACTATAGAAACAGAATGCTTTTTGCATAATAATTTTACTAAATGCGAGTAAAATGACTAAGATTTCCCTATCAAAAATACTCTTGGTGAATATTAAAAGATGACAGTGTTGTCTACCTACCCTTATGCCTTGTGAACACGATCGGTTCATCCGATGAAAATGATCTGATGGATTTTTTCATCAGATATCCGATGAAGCTGACTTTCATCAGTCTTGCCTACACACCATCAGTTAAAAAAACGATTGTGTCAGAACGCGGTGACGTAAAACACAACGACGTGTTGAGAAAAATGAAGTTCAATGCTTCCGAGCATGCGTCGACTTGATTCTGAGCATGCGTGGATTTTTATCCGATGGACGTTCCCACAGACGATCGTTTCTTTTCTATCGTTTTTTTAACCATCAGATAATTTTAAAACAAGTTCCTAGTTTTTTTACCGATGGATAACAAACCGATGGTTCCCACACACGATCGGTTCGTCTGATGAAAACGGTCCATCAGACCGTTTTCATCAGACGAACTGATCGTGTGTACGCGGCTTAAGACATGCATTCCAAAACTTTTCAACCATGCTAGTACGCTATGAGAAAGTACTCCTGCAATTTAATATAATCAGAAACTGAAGCACAGTCCATTAAGTAAGATTATAAGGCATTTGTCTAACATTGGCGAACATAGAATGAGTTGTCAATTGGGCAGCTATATACCATCTACT
The DNA here is from genome assembly GCA_029574335.1 of Rana kukunoris. Classification (NCBI taxonomy): domain Eukaryota; kingdom Metazoa; phylum Chordata; class Amphibia; order Anura; family Ranidae; genus Rana; species Rana kukunoris. The sequence continues at coordinate 320,783,953 of CM056052.1, read as the reverse complement.
TTTGTTATGTGTTAGGCCTCGTACACACGATCAAATCTGTCTGCTGGAAACGGTCTGCTAGACCGTCCCAGCAGACAGATTTGATCGTGTGTACGGGCGAGCAGATGGATTTGGCCACCCGACAGATTGGAAAGCATGCTTACCAATCCGTCGGCTGGGAACCCGTCCGCCCGACATGTCTGCTGGTTAGTACGCTAACCAGCAGACATGTCTTCTCGCACCGGCGCCGAATGGTTTCGACGCATGCGCAGAAGTGTTTTACTTCCTGGTGCGGTGACGTGGCGGCGTCAACGTCACCGCCACGTCACCGCCACGTCAGCGCGCTGTCTGCTGGCGGGGATTTTGGTTTGCTTGTGTGTACACGCGAGCAAACCAAAATCCAAGCAGACAGATTTGTGCCTAAAACGTAATGCTTCAGTTGTATGATTTATGCACTCCATAGTGAGGGACAAATACTCTCTTTGGCATACTGCAGTGAGTGCAGTTCATTGCATTAGTGTTTTATCTGCTGGCATTTAATTGATTCAAAATGCCTTTATGTTCTATTGTTGAGTGTCCTTATTGAACTTTGCTTTAGATTCTGGGTGGCTTTCTATCAGATTGCATTAGCACTCCCAAAGTACCAATACTAGTCTGTTTGAAGTATGTTGCAATGCATGGCTAAAATAGTCAATGCTGTAACCTTTTATCAATCATGGGGGGGGGGGGGTGAGTTTAATAGGGAGGTCTTAGAAAATGTTTTTTTGTAACATTATTTTAAGGGCGGAGCATAGGGGGGACATTTTTTTTAAAAAGGATTACAATTTACAACTTATTTCTGGGTAAATCTGCCTCCCCTTCAATTTCTTTCACACACCCGACCAATTTAAAAAAAAAAACAATGTTTATACTAACCTAAGTCCATTGTCATATGGCCCTCCCAGCAATGAAGGCCAGTGATCCACTGCAGCAGTCATGGCTTGTCACGGACCAGTTTGGTGACTAGTCTGATATCATCAACTGGAGTATTCACGACATGAATAGACCTCACTGATGGACAGGAAATGGGAAGCAGTGATCAGCTGAAGAAGGAACCTCCCCTTCTGCAGTTCAGAAGACAGAAGACTTTGGCCCAGATTCACAGAGCGATTACGCCTGCGCAACTGCTGTTGCGCGTGCGTAAGTCTAAATGTGCGCGTGCGTATAGTTGGACGCGATTCACAAAACAATATACGCCAGAAATCTACGTTTTTTGGTCCGGCGTAATTGAGTTAGACCTTCGCTTCCCTCGCGCAGCAAAACCTGCGCTAGACACACCATTGATTTGCTAGTCAAATATGCTAATGAGGGAGTTACGGGGATTCACAAAAAAAACGCAGTTGCTGCGCAGGCTACGCGATGTGCGCAACTGCAAAATGTTCTGTCTAAAGTTAGAGGACCTAAAAGCTGGTCTAAATTTTGAAAAAAAGTCTAATTGTCAGATAAAGCAACACTGTTAGTGAGGAGTTCAGCAGTCACACGTGTTGCCCAACAATCTGTATGCCAACATGCCAGGGGCATCGTCGCGCATAGCTATACTACTGACTTTAGATGAACAAAGAAGGATGAGGGCACGGAGGATGGCACTAAGGAGGGCACGGGAGATGTTTTAATTTTTTTATTTTTTGGCTTATATAAAATTTACAATTTAATCTAATCTAATACAATATTCTTATCTGATACAAGCCCCTCACATCTTCTTCACTTGATATATCACACACGCATAGACATCTTTGGCATGAGAGATTCTGAGGTGTCTCGCATCTTCAGATTCACCCCTCATGCCATCGTGGAATTACCACAACCTTGCAGGAGGACATCAGCAGCCCAACACATGGCACCACCCCATGACACCCATGACAGCTACATATACAATCAGAGCCCCATCCCCACACAGATTTCAAACAGAACATGTATGGGGACAGCTGGCTGGTTGGTGAGTGACATGGGAGTCAGGCATGACTACCCTCCCGTGATGCACACCTCACAAGTGGCACATGCATGACTAACATCCTCCTGTCTTTTCCCTTCAAGGTGACTCTGCATAAGCACTGGGGACCCCATCTCATGACCCCATCTCATGCCAGCTCACATTATGCATCTTTGCACGTTAAACACACACATTAATCATGGCACAATGAGAATGCATGCATGCACACCACCACTATGGTCCCTAGCACACACACCCCCCACACTCCTCATCAAATTGGATTGGCACCAGTCCACCATGCAAGACTGGTGAGCAGTAAACGCCACGTCAAGGCTCCAATTATGTCACTGTACATTCATACACCATTCACACGGACCTGGGAATCACTTCTCCCTGGTCCTGGGGAACCCTTCTCCACCCAAATTGAGGATGACACCCCTTTTCCAGCAGGAATGTCACCCCCACATTCAAACATCATTCACAACCCAAAATATGCCAAAAATGTCAGAAAAAAAAATAAAAAAATGCATAGAAAAAAAAAATGCAGAGAACAAAAATAAAAATGCTTTCAAACCAAAAAAAGGGGGAAAAAAAATTAATGCCCTCTGCCTGAGCCACGCCTGGGCGGCCCCCCTGCCACGGCCCCCGGACCCTCAGGGGAGACGCATGGGGGAGGGGAAAAGCCGGGGAAGGAGGAGCAGCCCCCCTGAGATCTGCCCCACCTGGCGGCCTGCCCTCCAAGGCCACACGGCTATTCTCTCCAGGGCAGCACCAAGTGTTGCCGTGTTGCCCTGGATAGCCTGGGTAAGGGCCCTCACAATCCTGCCCAACGCCTGCTGCTGTAGTTTGCAGGTCATTTAGGCAGGTTGTGTGGAGGCCCGGGAGTGGGGAGTCCCAGGTTACCCAGCCTATCGTTGATGGAGGACAGGCTCTGATCCACCCCCCGCCCCATAGTCTGGCAGAGCTGTCTCAGAAGGCGGGTCTGGGTGGCCAGGTTCCTTCTCAGACTGGCGGGCAGGAGATTGGATTGGGCGCCCCCCCTGGTGCTCTGGGATGACCTCCTGGCTCTTGCTGATGGTTGTGGCCGGGGGAGAAGGGGAGGCCCTTGTGAGGGAGCCATGTTGGGGAGGAGGGGGGGGGGGGCTCACCTTTAAGGAGGGCAGGCTTCTTGCAGCCAGAGGGGAAGAGTCCGCAGAAACCAAACGGCCAGTGCCTGGCCATGGACTCCTCCTCCTCATGATTCTCCTCCTCCTCATCTCATGATCTCTCCGCATGATCCCTCCTCCTCCTCTTGTTCCTCCTCCTCGCGACTCTGGCTTGTTGGGGGGGTTGTTGGGGGGCCTCATTAGGCTGCTGTCCTGGCGTTGGAGCGGTCAGACCAGATGGCCCTGCACCCTCCTGCACATCTGTGGATGACACACACATCATCACAGGTTGAGGAGGATCCACACACTACTGCCACATATTGCCTTTCACCCCCCTCCCCCACACATGCTACACACCTGAGAGAAAAAAAAACCTTACCTAGGCACCTGGCCTACCTGGCAGCCGCGGGGACCGACTTGTGTCAAAGCCTGGCAGGCCCTCCACTTCATGCCGGTGAAAGGTCAGGGCCCACCACACGCTACACCACACGCTCCGTCGCTGTAAAATCTAACCCGGCATGGTGGGCCCCCTCCTGTGCCCCTGGCATGGGCATTTATTGCGGCCAGTTTTTTTTTCACCTCACGCCGGAGGTCATTTATTTTCTTTTCAATCCCAGACCGGGGTCCGTGTCTCTCTCTCCCCCGCTCCCCCATGAATTGACCTGCTCCGGCTGATCATATCCAATATCTCCCTCCTCCTGGGCCGGGGGTGGTGGCACTCTGGCCTGCGGCCGTGGAGAGAAACGCCCATAGTCGGTAATGGCCCGGGCAAGAATTCTTTTTTCCCCCACTGTAAAATTAAGCTTTCTTTTTCTCTCATGTCATACTTCCAAACAAACTCACTACCAGTCATCACCAAAAATCAGTCACAAATACAAGCACAACCAATCAGACAAGAACACACACAAAGAGAAAAAACACCACCACAAAAACATCACACTAGCACTCAGCAAGAAACAGTCACTCAAAAAAAAATCAATGAAAAAATAAAGCAAGAAAACGAAAACCGCAACAAACTCTCAGAAATCTATCAATCAAACAAACAGTCAAAAAACACTTATCAAAACACACTTTCACAAAACTAACCAAACAAGCACTAGATCACACAGAACACTAATCTGACAACTACAAAACACACTCTAACGAACAACAGAGCAAAAGCAACTTGATTCAATGGAAGGACACAAAGGGATTTACTTTTGCAATGGAAGTGCGTTTTTGTGTGTGTCTATTTATGCTGTCTGCGTAGTTCACAACGTTGCCCCTAGTCCTTTTCCAATTTCACTGATTGCGCCGCTCCCGAGTTGTGAGCATGACTGCGCACAACGGAGCTGACATGGTTTCCTTCTTCAACGCGCGCAGCAGCGCGAGTCGGCCGGCCCTTCATTTGCATGGGGTCACGGCTCATTTCAATGTAACACGCCCACGTCCCTCCCAATTTGTATTACTCCTCCTTATGCCTCCGGAAAAAAACTTACGCTTGCGCAATCTCTTGCGCAAAAGCTTTGTGAATCGCGGGATTACGCGGCTAGATTACACAAGTCTAACGGAAAAGTGGTGCGCTACGCCGGTCCAATAATGCGCCGATGTACGTGAATCTGGGCCTTTGTGCCTAGAGCCCCAAATCACCACTAGGGGAGGGATGAGAGGTAGAGCTTAGTGTGTGTGACTTGGAAATTTAACTCCATCCACCTATATGAAATATTATTTTTAGAATTTATAACTCCAGATTCATTATGTGGTCTCACTTCCAATAGTTGGGAAAGATTATGTAGATTGCCTGCACTGTTTGTCACCAGTGAAAAGGTGGGTGAAGAGTTATGCCAGATACAATATTTAATATTTTGTTAATTACAGTACCATTAATAGCAATTAATGAAAACGTTCTCGTAACGCATATGCAAATTAAATAGCAAATTATTTAACAAGCATTGAAAAGTATTTTTAACCAGCACAAAGAAAAAGATCTGTGTGTGTTCTCACACAAAGACACAGTAATTAAATCTTCAATAAAACTTGATTGAGCAGAAAGCAATGATATTAAGTATGGCATAAAGTGCAATCCCCACAAAGATGTTAAGCAAAACACACT
>CM056052.1:320625519-320778668 GCA_029574335.1 Rana kukunoris | reverse complement strand
ACCTATAATAAGTGGAATTAATTCCATTTCTTCCAGGCAGGTAAGTACATAGATGGTTATTTACAACCACATCGTTAGGGCCTTACCAGCCTTCATCCGAGATAGCAAACATGTCATCAACATTATGAATAGTATTCTACATGAGGAGGGTTTATGGTTGGTCACCGCGGACGTGACGTCCCTATATACCATCATACCCCATGATTGGGGGATCTCCTCTGTTAGACATTTCCTGGAAAGAGATTCTGATTTATCTGCTGTTCAGCAGAGATTCATCATTGATCTCCTCCAATTCGCAACCACACATAACTTCTTTTGGTTTAGTGGTAATTTCTTCCTACAAAAGAGGGGGGTCGCGATGGGGGCCAAATTTGCCCCCAGCTTGGCCAACCTCTTTATGGGGAAGTGGGAGGAGGTCGTCGTCTATAAATGGAATTTCTGGGACAGTTAAAGGACAAAAATTTAAAAACCTATTGCAGGACAATTTTATGGTCCAGTTTATTGAGGCCCCAACTAGGAATGATGCTCTGTTGGACCTGGTAATCTCAAACCATGCAGAGCTCATTACTAATGTTCAGATAAAGGAACACCTGGGTAGCAGTGATCATAACATGATTTCGTTTAATGTAAACTGTAAGCAAGAAATACATACAGGAAAGATTAAAAACACTTGATTTCAGAGAGCAAATTTCAAAGCATGAGGACTTGGCTCTCCAGGGCTTGGACTGGGAGGGAATATTGGCACAGATGAACACAGAACAGAAATGGGAATTCTTCAAAAAGACTCTTTGGAACCTCACTGCAAAGTATATTCCCATGGGCAATAAGTTTAAAAGGCTAAAGATAAAACCTATGTGGCTCACGGTCAAAGTTAAAAAAGCTATAAACAATAAGAAAATAGCTTTTAAAAAATATAAAAATGAAGGAACACTAGTGTCGTTTAAATGTTACAAAGAATATAATAGAATATGTAAAAAGGAAATCAAGGATGCAAAAATTCAAAATGAACGACAGATTGCAAAAGATAGTAGGACAAACCCCAAAAAATTATTTAAATATATTAATAGTAAAACGGTCAAGTCTGAGCATGTAGGCCCTTTACAAAATAATCTAGAGTGGGTGACTGAGGACATAGAGAAGGCAAATTTATTAAATGCTTTCTTCAGCTCTGTGTATACAATGGAGAATGGGGGAGCTCATGTCGATATAGGGGGTGGGAGTGACACAGCCCCAAATCCACAATGGCTCAAAAGTGATATGGTCCAGAAATATTTAGACAGAATAAAGGTGGATAAAGCACCTGGACCAGATGGCATCCACCCACGGATCCTAAAAGAATTGAGCTCTGAAATTTCAAAGCCACTGTATTTAATATTTAGGGACTCATTAATGACAGGAATAGTACCACTGGATTGGCATAACGCCAATGTGGTGCCCATATTTAAAAAGGGAACAAAGTCTTTACCTAGTAACTATAGACCTGTTAGTTTAACTTCTATAGTTGGGAAGATACTGGAACGTTTAATAAAAGACCACGTGGATGAGTTCTTGCTGGAAACAAACTATTTAAGCAGCAGACAGCATGGATTCATGAAAGACAGAAGTTGTCAGACAAACCTGATTTCTTTTTATGAAGAGGTAAGTAAAACCCTGGACAGAGGCGTAGCAGTGGACGTGGTATACTTGGATTTTGCAAAAGCGTTCGATACAGTTCCCCACACACGGCTCATGTGTAAGGTAAGGTCTACAGGATTAGATATATCAGTTTGTAAATGGATAGAAAACTGTCTGAAAGACAGAATTCAGAGAGTTGTGGTTAATGATTCTTACTCTGAATGGTCCAAGGTTATCAGCGGTGTACCCAAGGTTCAGTGTTGGGTCCCTTACTTTTCAATATATTTATAAATGATATTGGGTCTGAGATCAAAAGTAACATTTCTGTTTTTGCAGATGACACCAAGCTATGCAGTGGAATATGTCCTTGCAGGATGTCTCCAATTTACAAGCCGACCTCAATGCTCTGTCTAATTGGGCGACTAAGTGGCAGATGAGGTTTAATGTTGATAAATGTAAAGTTATGCACTTGGGGGCTAAGAATATTCATGCATCATACATGCTAGGGGGAGTACAACTGGGGGATCTGTAGTGGAGAAGGATTTGGGTGTTTTAGTTGATCATAAGCTCAATAATGGCATGCAATGCCAAGCTGCGGTTTCCAAAGCGAGCAAAGTCCTTTCTTGTATTAAGAGAGGTATGGACTCCAGAGATAGAGATATCATTTTGCCCCTGTACAAATCATTAGTAAGACCTCATCTGGAATATGCAGTCCAGTTTTGGGCACCAGATCTCAAAAAGGATATCGGAGAACTGGAGAAAGTGCAGAGAAGGGCAACCAAACTGATAAGAGGCATGGAGGAGCTCAGCTATGAGGAAAGATTAGAGGAACTGAATTTATTCACTCTTGAGAAGAGGAGAATAAGGGGGGATATGATCAACATGTACAAATACATAAGAGGTCCATATAGTGAACTTGGTGTTGAGTTATTCACTTTAAGGTCAACACTGAGGACAAGGGGGGCACTCTTTACGTCTGGAGGAAAAGAGATTTCACCTCCAAATACGGAAAGGTTTCTTCACAGTAAGAGCTGTGAAAATGTGGAACAGACTCCCTCCAGAGGTGGTTCTGGCCAGCTCAGTAGATTGCTTTAAGAGAGGCCTGGATTCTTTCCTAAATGCACATAATATAACTGAGTACTAAGTTTTGTAGGTAAAGTTGATCCGGGGTAAATCCGATTGCCTTTCCAACGGGGGATCAGGAAGGAATTTTTTCCCCTCCGGTAGCAAATTGGATCATCGCTCTGATAAACCAATTTGGGGTTTTTGCCTTAAATTCTCTGGATCAACTGTGGGTATGGAGTTGGGTGTATGGGAGGATGTACTGTGTTTTACTTTGTTTTATTTTTATTTTTTTATGGTTGAACTGGATGGACATGTGTCTTTTTTCAACCTGACTAACTATGTAACTATGTAACTATTTGGACCGCAGACCCGAACTGGTTCTGTGGGCCAGATATATAGACGACGTCCTCCTCCTATGGAGAGGATCCAGGGAGTCCCTGGATGACTTTATGAGTTCTCTCAACATTAATATACAACAGGGGGATCGAAAAACAAGACTTTTTAAATACGAGGCGGATCAGACGCGCTGAAGATCAACTTCCGAGTTGGACAGGATCTTGAAATAAGAGTCTTGGAGGAGGGTCAATTTGTGACCTCCACTTTTTTCAAGTCAACAGACCGCAATTCTTTTATCCCCCGCGATGGGGGTGGGGGGGAGGGGGGGGGGGGGGTGCCATCATAAAGCTTGGCTGGATTCAGTCCCTAAGAGTCAATTTTTGTGCCTTAGGCGCAATTGTAGTAAAATCAAAGATTTTGGAGAGCAGGCCAAAATGTTGACTTCAAGATTTTTTTTAGATAAAGGCTACCTAGAAGAAGATCTCCTTAAACAAATATGTGAAGTCGAATCGGTAGATAGAGGTGTGCTTCTACAGGATAAATGTGTCCCCACTGGGAGCGCAAAAAGTCAATTTATTTCTCCTTTTATTACCAATTATTCAAATCAACATTATGGAGTCATCAAAAAATTGGTTAAATAATCTCACTGGCATTTGATTAAAGAGGACCCAGTCCTCGGTCCCGCACTTCCCGAACTGCCCCAAGTGGTCTTTAGAGGAGTCCCCTCATTAAGGGATTCCCTGGCCCCAGGAGTTGTTGACCCCCCTCGGAATAAACCAATGTTTTTCCAAAACATAATAGGTTACCATAAGTGCAAAAAATGTGCTGTGTGTAAGGTCAATGCAGTGAAGGAACGGAAAACTTTGAGTTTTGTCTCTAATAGCACCTCTCAAACTTTCAATATTCGATCTTTCATTACATGCTCCATGACCCATGTGGTTTATTTGTTGACCTGTCCATGTGGGCTTCAATATGTGGGACGCACAGTGAGAGCTTTTCAGGTCAGAGTCAATGAGCATATCGGCAATATAAGAAGGGGGTACAAAAAACACTTGGTTTCCAGACATTATAGAGAAGTGCATGCTAAGAATCCTAGTGGCACCTCTATTATTGCCATTGACATTCTTAAATCCCACTGGAGAGGAGGATCAAAGAGGATAGCTATTTCTAAATTAGAAATGAGTTGGATTTATCGCTTAAAATGTCTCAAACCGCAGGGGTTAAACGTGGACATAGAAGTGAATGCCTTTCTAGACAACTCATAATTCCGCTCTTGGCCTCTTTCCCTATCATTCTTTCTTTCCCCCCCCTCTCTAGTGGATGCGAGAGATGGAGTGGACCGTGTTCCCACTGGCCACCTTGTGCATTAGATAATGTTTTCATTTTTCCTCTCTAACCACTAGAGGGACATATATGGCATTAATGAGGGTATACTAACTTTTTCCTCTTTTGCTATTATGGGGGCATAAATGTATGTGCTAATTTTATATAATTGTATATAATTTTTTCTATATAACTGTATATAATTTATATCTAATCTCTGTATGTAGATTTTTAATTTTAATTTAATTTTCTGTTAGTACGATGAAAATGTATACTTCTTGCTCACGTCACGATGAGGTATAGAAATCTGATTTAATTTTCTGTGTGGCGGCCTAATTAGGCTGCGACTTGGGGACATAGAAATGTGAATTATTTGTTCCTTCTTTTTTTAAAAAAAATAAGTTTAATGACATGTAATTTTGTGACAGACAACGTTTTTATCGTTGGTATTACATGATGTGGAGGATCGGAGGTCGGGAGACCAGGGAGTTGTTTTTCCTTTTCAGGCTGGATCGGACTATGTATACACAGATTACGCCTATCTATGTCAGTCTGTTCTCGCTTGTAGGGCACTTCCGGATTCCCGGCCACCCCTACTTCTACTCCTTCTGGTTTTGCAGTCTACTTTCATTGGAGACCGCAATATGAAAGAGAGGCTTGGTTGCATCTCCGATTGAATATAAGGTGAACGTTCAGTGCGTCGCCCGTGCCCTTTGACAACGTCATTTTGTGACGAAACTGGTCAGGGCGGAGCCACGCACTAACGTCACCGCGTTAACGTGACCCCGGAAGTGCGGGCGCACGTAATTGTTTTTCTGCTGCTGCTTTGTTTTTATATTTTTATACTTGTTTAGCCGCCATTTTTGAATGTGTAATCTGCTGCACATATTTTAATAAAACTTCCTGGAAGTATTTCACCATTGCGAGCCCTCGTTTTTTCTCCCCCTCGGTTCTCTGAACTGGACGAGGAGTCTATACCAGTGGGAAGTATTTGTTCCAGTGAAACTCATCAGTCCTATGTGGAAGTACTGCAAGCGGTCAAGGTGATCTCCCCCTTCAGATGCCAGTGGATTGATATGCCTGAATACACTAGGATCTGGTAAGAGTACATCTTTACTTACCTTTTGATGTGTCTGCAGAATTCTATGAGATCGATAGTGAATTTCATCCAGGATATTTTAATCTACGGCTACCATTGCTCTTTGTTTAATATTGGACAATCATTTAAACATACCGTCTAATTACACCTCTGTGATACCAGCTCAAATGGACTAACTAAGATTGGGTTGTAGTATGAGCTATTCTTATTACACTTGATCACACCACCATTTATGGACTTTATTTACAAATTAGATGTGGTTTATTTTTTATTTATTTATTAATTAATTTTTTCACAATGTCATATTGTGCTTTCTGAGCGCAACTATTTTTCATTCATAAAAAGTGACTATGCCCTCCCTCCCCCCTCCCCTCTTCATTCATAAAAAGCTATACTATCATTTCCAGCTATGAAAGGCACACTATAAATGGAAATATTGGGCCTGTCATTCATCTGCTTATCCTCGATTCACTGGAGAATCACAGTTGCAGGGGCATCTTGTGGGGGGGGGGTGGTTGGGGATAAGATCTAAAGGTTTCAGTTAACATAGCAGTCAACAACACAATGTAACCCCTTTCCATGGTGATGATTTAAATATATATATATATATTCTTAAAACGTTTGTTAACCCAAAAAAACAAAAAGTGGATGCTGCTCCTTTAAAACATGTTATATGACACAGTGCTTGTCCTGTGTCATTTGGCCCCCCTGTATCACCTAAAAAAACTTGGCTGATCCTCCCAGTTTCTCCCCAACCCTCTGTAAACTGACCACGGTGTATCATGGCTGCTGAGACCTGACACAGTGGTTAGTTTATGTGCTTCTGTCATCAGCAACCAGCTATCTGCTCTTCTCTCTGCTCCTGTGTCCTCCCCCCCTCTCTGTCTGTATGTGAGCCGCCCCTCTCCCCTCCTGCTGCTCTCATAACTCTAACCTGTATACACCATCAGCACTGCCTCCTTTTGCTGTGTCCCCATCTGTGAATGATTTATAAATAAAAATACCCAATTTAAGAGCCGAGATTGTGATCACATGACCAGCCAGCTCTCTCCTCCTCAACTCCTCCCCTCCAGACTGACATCAGAAGAGGAGGAGTCATGTGATCGCAATATCAGCTGTGAAATTAGGTATTTGCAGAATTTATTTTTATAAATCACACACCGAGGGGATACTACAATAGGAGGCAGTGCTGATGTTGTATACAGGTTAGAGTTGCTTAACAACCACTTTAAGCTTTCAGGCACTTTGTGAACAAGTACCAAAAGCTGTATAATGCCTTAACCCATGGGTCTTCAAACTACGGCCCTCCAGTTGTACAGGAACTACAATTCCCATCACCCCTAGTCATGTTTGTGAATTTCAGAGTTTTTTATAATGCCTCATGGGATGTGTAGTTCTACAACAGCTGGAGGGCCATAGTTTGAGGATCCCTGCCTTAACCCATCGCAAATAGTTAAGGCAGCAGGCTGTTTTCCTAAACATCTTGGTCACAACATTTCTGCTTCTCTTTCCGAATCCATGTTGCCACCATATGCATCTGCCAAGTCTTCTAGGATTACATCATGGTGAAATTATGCAGTGTGGTCATGTGTTATAAATATACAGTCAAAATTCCTATTCCCTGATTTCTAATGATGTCACTTTCATTTGTGATGCCCACGTGGCATGCAAAGAATGCATTCAGGTAAAACAATATTTAGGCTTTACAACCACTTTAATCTTTTACTCTGTTTGCTGTCTCGGCTACCGACCTCAGCCTGGATTACTTACGAAGCTCCTGCTTAGTTAATTAGTACCCTTCCTGCTCATTGCCAACATTTGCTTTTCTCTGATCCTGCCTACCACATGATGCCTTCCAGTGGCGTAACTAGAGACTTCAGGGCCCCGGTGCAAGAAATCATGAAGAGCCCCCCCTCCACAGTGGCATGACAGTCAGGTGGACCCCTCACACTGTCAGGCGGCAGTCGGGCACCTCAAACGGGCAGACTTGCCGGAATTACAGGGCCCAGTCGCAACGGCGACTGCTGCGACCCTGATAAATCCGCCATTAGTTTAAGGTGTGTTACATGCAGAGTTCAAGGTGTGCTATGCACAGAGTTCGGGGTGTGCTTCATACAGAGTGCAGGGTGTGCTACGTACAGAGTCCGTGGTGTGCTACGTACAGAGTCCGTGGTGTGCTACGTACAGAGTCCGGGGTGTGCTACGTACTGAGTCCGGGGTGTGCCACGTACTGAGTCCGGGGTGTGCTATGTACTGAGTCCGGAGTGTGCTACGTACAGAGTCCGTGGTGTGCTACGTACAGAGTCCGGGGTGTGCTACGTACTGAGTCCGGAGTGTGCTACGTACAGAGTCCGGGGTGTGCTACGTACAGAGTCCGGGGTGTGCAACGTACAGAGTCCGGGGTGTGCTACGTACAGAGTCCGGGGTGTGCTACGTACAGAGTCCAGGGTGTGCTACGTACAGAGTCCAGGGTGTGCTACGTACAGAGTCCAGGGTGTGCTACGTACAGAGTCCCGGGTGTGCTACGTACAGAGTGCAGATTTCAGAAGTGCCACATTTCTGCGGAAAAAAAGCCTGGAGTAAAAGTATACAGTGCAAACACTGTCTACAGCCATGAAACATACAGCCACAGCACCTGTGATCATCATTATCATGCTGATAATTACACTGTACTTCATGTGACTGTACTGTATATAGCCTATATACACTACAGTCACATGAAGTACAGTATAATATAGGCTGTACAGTGTGATCATCAGCATGATAATGATGATCACAGGTGCTGTCTTTCATGCCTGCAGACAAAGTTTGCTCTGTATACTTTTACTTTAGTATACTATAGCAACCACTGCAGTCTGAGTCTCAATACATGCACACTCACATACATACATACATATTCACATGCACACACACATTCATACATACATGGCATGCACACACACACATGCAAACACACAAAGTAGATAAAAAACGTCAGTCTTTTACCTTAGCAGCTCTTCCTGCCGGGTACTGCACTGTAGGGGGAGACAAAGAGCACACACTTTGCTTTCAGTTTGTAATGACTGTGACGAGCTCCCCGCACAGTGCCGATTACAGTTCGGCTTGGGATCGGGGAACTTGTCTGTGCTCCTTCTTTTGAAGCACTGTATACAGGGGGCCCTCGGGGCCCCCTCCAGCAAGGGGCCCGGTCACCATGGCGACCTCAGCACCCCTATAATTCCGCCACTGATGCCTTCCTCCTCAGCTGTTACTAGACCAGGCTTTGGACCCTTCTCTGCCTTTGAATGAACAACTTCAGTGTACTACCAGTTGTACTCCTGCTCCCCAGATAACAGCACTCTCAAGTTTCAGTCCACAGTGTTGGCACCCTGGGACTTTTCATCGCCCATGCAGACCCTGTCTCAGACAGGAAATGTGCAAGAGGCCACCCTCATCATCTCAGGCTCCACATACAGGTACAGTGCTTTGAAAAAGTATGCATATCCCTTGAAATCTTCCACATCATGTTACAACCAAAAATTTGTTTTCTTGGGGTGGATTTTATGTGATTTTATGTGATAGACCAACAAAAAGTGGCAAATAAATCCAGTGGAAACAGTTGCCTTCAGAAGTTACCTCATTAGTAAATAGAGTCCTGTGTGTAATTTAATATTAGTATAACTACAGCTGTTCTGTGAAGCCTTTAGAGGTTTGTTAAAGAACCTTAGTGAACAGACGGCATAATGAAGGTGCTCTGGTCAGATGAAACCAACATTTTTCATTTTGGCTTAAAAACAAAACACTGTGTGGCGGAAAACTAACACTGCACATCACCTTAAACATACCATTCCCACTGTGAAACATGGTGGTATCAGCATCATGTTGTGGGAATGTTTTTCTTCAGCAGGGACAGGGAAGCTGGTCAGAGTTGATGGGTAGATGGATGGAGCCAGATACAGGGCAATCTTAAGCCTCGTACACACGATTGGACTTCAAACAAACTTTTCCTTGGATTTTTGTCCGAAGGGAGTTGGCCGGGCACACCCATAGCATACACACGCTCAGACTTTTCTACAAACTTTCCTAAAACTTTCCCAACATCACACGGTTTTTCATCTCTTTTCTGCTCCTTACCACCATCCTTTGGTCAACTTCTGCTATTGTTGGTTGATTTTAAGATTGGTTCTGGGCATGCGTATTTGCACTTTGTACAAAAGTCTGATGGCTTGCTGTACACACGGTCGGACTACGCACCATCAGACTTTTGTTGCCGAAAAGTTTGTCCATTTGCAGAGGAAACTTTTGTCCGATGAAAGCCGAAAAGGTTTGTCCAATTTTTTTTAGAAAACTTGCTCATTTTAAAGTTTGTTGGCAAAAAGTCTGACCGTGTGTACGGGCCTTTAGAAGAAAACCTGTTAGAGTCAGCAAAAGACTTGAGACTGGGGCAGAAGTTCACCTTCATGCAGGACAATGACCCTAAACATACAGCCAGAGCTACAATGGAATGGTTTAGATGCATGTGTTAGAATGGCCCAGATCTAAAATTGCTTTTCACAGACACTCTCTATCCAATCTTACAAAGCTTAAGCTATTTTGCAAAGAAGAATGGGCAAAAACTTCACTCTTTAGATGTGCAAAGCTGGTAGAGATATACACAAAAAGACATGCAGCTTTAATTGCAGCAAAAGGAGTTCTACAAAAAGTTGACTGAATACAAATGCGTGGCACACTTTTCAGATATTTATTTATAAAAAAAAATTGAAAACCATTTATCATTTTCCTTCCACTTCACAATTATGTGCCACTTTGTGTTGGTGTATCACATAAAATCCCAATTAAATGTATTAACATTTTTTGGTTGTAACATGACAAAATGTGGAAAATGTTAAGGGGTATAAATACTTGTGTATTGATACATGACAATACTGTAGATACTGTTCATGACAATATACCACCTTAATTGCTCTTTCTCAAGAGATAATATATTAAGTTATAAAAAATATTTCAAATATTTCAAATCAAATATTTTTTTCATTCTAATATTTTTTTTGTGATTGACTTGTGTCTCTGAGGAAAGAAATGTATAAATTAGTTTAAGAACTAGTAAGAGAACGTTGAAATAACTGTAAAGTGACAGTATGTCTGTATTCAATGAACATATAAGATTACTTCCCTCCAGAACCAACAATAAACTGTTCAGATAATCAGACTAAATGTCATTAAGCCTCAGCTGTTTTTCTACTACATGTACCTAAGACACATGTTTTATCATGTCTGCTCCTCCATTGAACTGCATGTAATTCTCTAATATCCCCGTAAAGTACCTCAGCTTTAATTTTCAATAAGACACACAAAAAATCTTTAACTCACATCATTTTATAACTAAGGCACATTAGCCCTTATTTAATATGGCAGTAGCATTTAGAAGCCAGTAAAAACCTCCTTTCATTGCTTTCACTACATTTATTTGCTGAAAGCTGAAATCTAATTATTTGCCATACGATGCAAACCAATGTTATCCATTGTGGTAACAATCGACAAGCTATTGTAATTTGAAATTATGGAAATGACATATAGCATCTTGTTAAATCATTACTGCACCCCTGGGTTGTTTTAGTATTGTTAAAAATTCACTCAATTCAAAATTATTATTGGATTATTTTACTGGCCTTTTTTAGCAGGCATTTGACTTACTAGAACAGCCACCAGGTTATGGCCATTTTGAGGGAGCTTTAGCATTGCTGTGAAATGTATATTATAATATAACAAACACATAGAAAAATGAGACTTAAAGTGATACTAAAGCCTCATTTTTGTATTTATTTTTGTATTAATATAACAAGCATGTCATACTTACCTGTGCAGTGGTTTTGCACAGATCAGGCTAATCCTCCTCTTCTCTGGTCCCTCTTTTGTGCTCCTGGCCCCTCCCACCCTGCTGAGTGCCCCCACCGCAAGCAACTTGCTACTATGGGGGCGCCTAAGCCGAGCTGCAGCTACCAGGGTGGGCTACTGCACACAGGAAGGATTTTTGTATTAATGCATAGAATGCATTAAAATAAAAAACCTTCTTTCTTTACAACCACTTTATTCTTGGTAGTTTTAGGCCTCATGCACACTGGATGTTTTGAATGTGGCTGTTAGGGGTGTCTGGGAAGTTTTATTTTCTGCCTCTAAATGCCCTTGCATTTTAGCCTAGATTTTCTAAAACTGGTGCACACAGAATCTAGTGCAGCTATGGATAGTAACCAATCAGCATCTAGGTTTTATTGGCAAAGCCTAATTGAACAAACTGAAGTTAGAAGCTAAGTAAATCTAACCTACTCATCCATGCACACATAGGCATTTAGAGGAGTTTAGAAGTACAGTGCCTGCCGCCGAGAATGTGTTTTTAGCGCGACAGCATCGCGCTGACTCTCGGCGACAGGGTGCCGACATCTCGCACTCGCTGGAATAGAAAAAGCACATTCCAGCGAGCGCGTCATAGAAGCGACGGGGATCCGACGTGAATTCCCGCCAATTCTACACGTGGGCGGCGTTTGTTTTGAATCCTGAAGGGGAAGTCCCCGCCGGATTTAAAAAAAAAATCCGGCATGGGTTCCCCCCTTAGGAGTATACCGCGCCATTAGGTCTGTTATGGGTTGTGGGGGGACCCCCACGCCGTTTTTTGGCACGATCACTTTTTGGCATGGAAAAAAATGAAGTTTTTCATCATGGAAAAAAACGAAATTTTTCCAACTTCATCATTAAAAACTATGTTGCCCACACACCATCGTTTTTCAAAAAAATTATGAGCAAAGCGTGGTGACGTACAACACGTACAACGGCACTCTGAAGCATGCGCAGGTTTAAAACGTAGTTTTTAATGTCGTTTAAGCCCACACACCTTCATTTTTTACAACCCGAAAAACTTAATTTTTAAAAACGACGTTAAAAAATGAAGCATGCTCAAATTTTTTTTTTTGTCATTTTTCAGAAGGTGAAAAACGATGTGAAGCCCACACATCGTCATTTTAAATTACGTTTTTAAAAACGTTGTCTTTTTTCCATGCCGAAAAGTGATCATGTGTACGCGGCATAAGTTTAGATTTAAAGTCAAGGTTTAGGATTAAAAGTTAGCCTTATGTATCCTGTTAGAGATCAGCAACATAAACTGGTCCCATCAATATGATATTAATGCAGTAGCTAAGCTTATATGCTCTTTGCATTCCATCCATTATTTCTGCTTCTCTCTGTCAGTCTCTGCATTGGTTTACTTGACTCCACTAAATACAATTTAAAGTTCTATTTCTATCCCAAAAATCTAATATCTCCTCTTCATTGTGAACTAACATTTTCACTCTTAAGCTTAATGTACACTGGCCTATATTTACTGCTGCCACTGGAGAACGTGCTGTGATTTTGCCTTATTTTGCATTTTCCTGTGTCCAGCGGTCAAGACGTTCCTATACTAAACTCACTTCTTCCACGTTCAGGAAAGGGAGGTTGAAGTCCATTTGAACACGGCAGCTTATAAACTCTGCTAGAAGCCGATGTGTACATGGACAAATAGGCTTTTATGGGGTTGAGTTTAGGAACTTTGGCAAACTCAAGTTTCGGAGCTGCCAGTGTAGCCTAGTGTACATGAAGTCTTTCTAAGTGCCTTTCTTGCTTGTTGGTCACTTTTCTTCATTCATTTCCATAATTTACCTCTTTCTGATTTTCTCTTAATTTTCTTTCAATGTGCTATCAGATATTCATTAACATTCCAAGTCTCTAAAAGCATCCTTAGAGCTCCATTGTTTCAAAAAGCGTATAACATTGATTCTCACTATTGCTAACCTAGCACATGATTTTCCAACTATAATACAAGTACATAATTGGCCACATATTCATCCCAGTCCCCAGGAGACTGTCTCCCCCACCCACCAGCCACAAATATCACACCCTACTTCTTGGTGGTCTTGGGTAGATCACACCCACTTTCTGGGTGATTTCACTAAGACCACACCCACTTTCTGGGTGGTCCTGTGTCTAATTTTGGGCATAATACCCCCAATAACAGCCTACGGTTGCACTATAAGATTGTTTGGGCTTCAGCTTCTATGTTTTTTTCTTTGTGTTCTAGCCACCATGTATATGTAAGCAATAGAAGCAGAATACATTGCATACAACAGATATCAAATAAGAAAAATATGGGAATCACATGGAAAGTTTTCAAGGCAATTTTCCCCAGAGCTTAGGAGTGAAAATTTAAATTGGCAGCGACTACCCAATCACATTCAAGGAAAAAAATACAGCATTTTTGCTTGCACATGGATGATGAAAGTCAGCAGAGTTTGCCTCATAGACTAAGTTATGGGGAAAATAAAACCCCATGGCTACTATTTATGTTTTTATTTTATTTACGTATGATGACAACACATAAATCTGTGTTGCTAGTAATAACTTTATTACATTTTGATGAATGCTTTGTTTCTCATTTCTTTGTTAATTTAACACTTGTATTTTAAAATGATATGCTAAGATGTATAAACTAGCTACATGCTTTATTTACCATAGCTCTTTCTAAGGGTTTGCTTTCTTCCTTAATTTCCCAACACAAATGTTGATCATCCTTCCCTAAAGAATATCTAAAGGAATCATTTAGTCAGGGAATATTAAGTGAAGAATGCCTAATGCACGTTCAGCTTGAGCTATCAATACATCCAGCTGAGAGTCTTTCTATTTTTTTTTTTTTTTTGTACAACATTTTATAGAGTAGAATGTCTGATTCAAAATAAAACATTCATGGTGCACAAATTTGAATTCGTTATTTTAAGCAAAGTTAGAGAATCTTTACATGCATAACAAAAGAAAGGACAAAGTGGCTTGTCCTCATGATGTATGTAATCATTTATTATGCAAATAACAACTGTTAGGGCCAACCTCACTTTATCAGAACCTGAGGTTTGCTTTAAGGAAGGAGGTGTATCCCCAGGAAAAGCCAATAAGTCTTACTATGCAGTAGTTTATTGACTGCATTGGTCAGTATTGAAATATTTGTGATCCATAAATCAGACTGACCATTCTTGTTTTTAACCCAGTGGTCATCAACCCTGTCCTCAGGGCCCACTTAGGCTGGATTCACACCTAATGCATTTTTAGTGCTTTTTGCATTTTGCAGATTTGCACTACAAAACTTGTTCCATAAGAAATCGTGTTAAATAGACTGTAGTGCAAACCTGCAAAATGCAAAAAGCACTAAAAATACATAGGTGTGAATCCAGCCTAACAGGACAGGTTTTATGTTTAACCTTGGGGAGATGCAGACTAGAATACTGCAATCACTGAGCAGCAAATTATATCACCTGTGATGTATTTCAGTTATCCTACAAACCTGGCCTGTTAGTTGGCCCTGAGGACAGGATTGATAATAGGGTGACCACATTTCTAAACTACCATTCAGGGACATCTTCCCTTCCCAAAAATCAGCTTGTGCTGTAACGAATCACAGCACAGTGATTGAACACAAGAGGCGGGATTTATGATTTCTCCAATCATAAGCAGGGGGCGGGATTGTGCTCATCCAGGCATTCCCGGCCAGGACAAGTACTGTCAGTGATTAAAGCGGTGAAGTGGCGGCCTTTTTTGGGGGCAACAGATTGGCACGGGGTGGCTGTGCCAGTTTCATTCCGGGACACTGTATTGTCCTGGAATGAATGTGCCGGGACAGACCTGCAAAATGTGAGAATGTGCTGGGCAATCCGGCACACGTGCTCACCCTAGTTGATGACCACTGTTTTAACCTACTGTGGATTATACATGCAACATATTTCTTAACTGTAGTAAGTACCTTTATTAAGCAGTTTTATAATAAACTATTATTACATACTTCATGAGAACAAGGCACTTTGTTCTATCTTTTGTTATTGATACACAACAGATCTACAGTACCTATCTGTTGTAGGAGCTGCCTATATTTTGTATATTTAGTGGTGTTTGCTGTGGTCGTAATTGTGGTACCTCTGTTAGTTGCCACTAGTGACGGGGAAACTTGTCTTGGATCTTTACATGCATATATGGCTCCCAGTTGATGGTGGCTCTCACATGTGGATGTTCTAATCAGAAGAGGATTTTTTAAACACAAGTGGAAGAGTTAAAAAACAGGAGTTTGCTTTTAACTGTTTCTGCTTGAAAGTGTCATTTGTTTCTCTTCTTTCTCTGACACTTTTTAAACAGGTTATCTTTTTTTTTCCCTCTGCTAAGGGGAGTGTTTAACCACTTAAGGACAGCCGCACGCCTATGTACGTCCACAACATGGCTCGTACAGGCACAAGGCCGTATATATATGGCCTCGCCTTTGTGCGGTTCGGGGGTCCGATCAGGACCCCCTCCATGGCGTGCGGCGGTCCCCCTGGCTCTGGGAGCGATCGCCGATGGGCGGGAGGATGTCCATTTTTTTCCGCCCCCCCCCCCACGATCGTTCCCAGCCAATGGGAGCGCTCCCCCTTCGTGTCAGTTCCTCCTCCTGTGTTTACACAGGAGGAGGAAATGATGTCATCTCTCATCGCAGCGGTGTTTTCCACCGCTGCTGATGAGAGAAGACATCCACAGTAAGTGTGCACCAACACAACACTGACACACACACACATAGGCACATTAACCCCTTGTGATCACCTCCCCCCACCCCCTGTCACAGTGTCACTGAATGCAGTGATCTAATTACTGCATTTAGTGTCAGTGTGACAGGCAGTGTGAAAGTTAGTTAGTGTTAGGTTCAGGGTAGCCCCCGTACCCCCCCTAATAAAGTTTTAACCCCCTGATCACTGCCCTAGTTAACCCTTTCACTCCCTATTGCCAGCGTCACTAAGTGATCATTTTTCTGATCGCTGTATTAGTGTCGCTGTTCCCGCTAGGTAGCTATTTTTTATTGCAATTTTTTTTTTACTAAAGACATGTGACTGAATTAATTTTGGCCTAAATGTTTTACTAAAAGTTAGTTTATTTGATTTTTTTTTTTATTGTCGCTCTATTTTAGTTTATAGCGCAAAAAATAAAAATCGCAGAGGCGATCAAATACCACCAAAAGAAAGCTCTATTTGTGAGAAGAAAAGGACGCAAATTTTGTTTGGGAGCCATGTCGCACGACCTCGCAATTGTCTGTTAAAGCGACGCAGCGCCGAATTGTAAAAACACCTTGGGTCATTTAGCAGCATATGTGTCCGGGTCTTAAGTGGTTAATTGTGAACAGGTGAACAAGTTTATTTTTTTTTCTCTGCTAATTAAGGGGAGTGTTTAATTGTGAACAGGTGAGTATATAGTCTCTGTACAAACTCCCAAAGTAGCTGGCTCCCAGTTGATGGTGGCTCTCACATGTGGATGTTCTAATCAGAAGTGTATTTTTTAAACACAAGTGGAAGAGTTAAAAAACAGGAGTTGAAAACAGGAGTTAAGACAGGAGTCTTCTAAACTGTAAGTAACATCTTAAACTTCCTACAAGTAATTATATTGTAACTGGGAAATGTGTGCTAGCAGGGTTGAAGGTTTTGCTCAGTGCACAGTGTGCCACATGTATGCAAAATTGGTGCAACCGCTCCAGGATGGATACCGCTGTGACAGATGTGAGCAGGTTGCCCTTCTGGAAGGTTGCATTAGATATCTGGAGGAGCAAGTTGCAACACTGGGCAGAAAAGACAACCTTGAAAGGGGTCCTCTGCTCACTGAGCAGGTGGTCAGTAGGGTTGATGTGGAGGGTGGAGGGGCAAGTCAGGATTATCAGATAGGAAGATGGGTTAATGTAGTTAGAGGGAGTGGAAGGGGCTTGCAGAAAGGGAAGGCCAATCCTGTATTTGTGCATCAAAACAAATTTGCCAAGTTGGGTGAAGATGTGGAGGTGGCTAACACAGAGGTGGCAGCCCTAGATGTTACTGCTACCCCTAACAGCCGGGAGAGCAACCCATCTAGTAGAAGTGGTGAGGGGAGTGCAGGTAGGCCTAGACAGTTGATGGTAATAGGGGATTCTATAATCAGAAGGACTGATAGAATAATTTGTCACCAGGATCGCCTCAACCGAATGGTTTGCTGTCTCCCTGGTGCCAGGGTTTTCGGCATGTGGTGGACCGGGTGTACAAATTACTGGGAGGGGCTGGGCATGACCCAGCTGTCTTGGTCCACGTTGGAACCAATGACAGTATACATGGAAGAATAAAAAGAGTTGGTAATGGGGAAGGGAGGGGGATAGGAAAGTGGGAGGGCAAGGTATGGGAATACAAGGGGAAAGCACTCACATGGGCCACATCCGTATATGTGTATTAGAAAAGAAAAAAAACAATAACTATGGAAGGATATTTATGGTCGGACTTTGAGGCCAAGGAAGTAGGTTAAAAAATTCTAAATTTTAATATCATCGAATAAATACAAACAAAACTATAATAAAATACAAATACAAAACAATAGTACATATATATGGATTAACCACTGTACAAAAAATCCTTAAAGTCACCGACGCACGTTTCACCATGGGGCTTCTTCAGGACGGGTAAGGATTTTGTAGCAAGAGTGTATAGCAGAGCACAAGCAGTTATCTGCAAAGATACAGGGTTATGAGTTACAAATATTATTACAATTATATACATTGAACAAAAAAGGGAAAAGATTGAATACTGTGCCATATAATTACATAGCTGACGATCATGTAGCGAATGCATCCAAGGGCTGTCTCAACAAGCGAGTTATCGACAGGTGGATAGGGACTTATTTAGAGAGTCCTCCAATATGTAAAAAGATCTAAATCAATAAGAAGGTGTGTGTTAATATTCCATACCAAGGTTCTTGTGCAGAAAAGATTAGATGAGCAGAGAAAAATAGTGAGGACCAGTATATGTAGAGAAATTAGGTTTTCCAAGGGAATATATAGCAGCAGGGTTCCATGGGGTTAAAAAGGAAAAGCCACAAAGCCAGATCCCCTGGAGAATCACCTTTACTGATGCTTGGAGCTGCTTAAAAGTGTCCTGTAAATACGAATTAAGCATCACATTGCTTGCAGTTTCCACTCTGTATTTAAATGGAAAGACATGTATATGTAATATACACAATTTTATATATGGTCTAATATGTGTATAATTATATGCAATGTGTGAAAAAAAGGGACAGAAAAGAATAGTACAATTGCAAATTACCGATGGAGAAAAAACTTAGCAGCCAGCTGGGACAAGGAACCTTATTTGGGTGGCCGGATGAGAGGCCCTGGAATTATCCTAGACAACCACTATAGGAATTTCTATATTAGGCTTAAGCATTAAGCCAATATCTGTATTATCTGTATGATCTGTACTATCTGTATGACAAAAAGAAGAGGGAAATATTTATCATTGATACATGGAAGGTGGAGGCTCCTTAAGAATCAATTTAAAGAACTAGGCTGCAAGATGAAGGGAAGGACCTCCAAGGTGATATTCTCTGAAATATTGCCTGTGCCATGCGCAACACAGGAAAGACAGGGGGAGATTAGAGAGCTGAATGCATGGCTAAAGACCTGGTGTAGGAAGGAGGGATTTGGGTTTCTAGAGCACTGGGCTGACTTTTTATTGGGGTGCAACCTATATGCTAAAGATGGTTTGCACTTGAATGGAAGGGGGTCTGCTGTGCTGGGAGAGAGGTTTAAGGGAATACTGGAGGAGTATTTAAACTAGACTTGAGGGGGGAGGGTGAACTAGAATTACATCAAGCACACAGGTCAGTTAGGGGTCAGACATTAATGGAGAGTGGAATGGGGATAGGTGGAGGTGGGGTTATGCAGGTGACAAGAATGTTCCCATGTTGCTAACAGCCATTAGAAATGATAGTGCCATATGCACTACCAAACATTATATGAATTATATGAAAAACACCAGCGAAAAATGTAACAATACATTAAAGTGTTTGTTCACCAATGCCAGAAGCCTGCCAAGCAAAATAGGTGAGTTGGAAGCTCTGGTCCATGAGGAGAGCTATGATGTAATCGGTATTGCTGAAACTTGGCTTCAATCCTCACATGACTGGGCTATTAATATTCCTGGCTATGCTCTCTTTCGGAAAGACAGGGTAAAAAGGAAAGGTGGAGGGGTCTGTCTCTATGTGAGAAGTGACTTCAAAGCAAGCATGAAAGAGGACCTGGTTGATGTAGAGTGTGATGAAGTTGAAGCATTATGGGTGGAACTGCATACAGATGTGCGTAGTTCAAAGTTAATCATTGGCGTTTGTTATAGACCACCCAATGTTAATGAGGAGGTGGAGACTCAGCTCCTTGCACAGATGGAAAGGGCTGCAAGGGCTGGGACGATGATAATAATGGGGGATAGATTGCAAAATATAGTAGGACAAACCCCAACAAATTCTTTAAATATATAAATAGTAAAAAGGTCAAGTCTGAGCATGTAGGCCCTTTACAAAATAATCTAGACTGGGTGACTGAGGACAAAGAGAAGGCAAATGTATTAAATGCTTTCTTCAGCTCTGTGTATACAATGGAGCATGGGGGAGCTCATTTCCATAATGGGGGTGGGACTGACACACCCCCAAATCCACAATGGCTCAAAAGTGATATGGTCCAGAAATATTTAGACAGAATAAAGGTGAATAAAGCACCTGGACCAGATGGCATCCACCCACGGATCCTAAAAGAATTGAGCTCTGAAATTTCAAAGCCACTTTATCTAATATTTAGGGACTCATTAATGAGAGGAAAAGTACCACTGGATTGGCGTAGAGCCAATGTGGTGCCTATATTTAAAAATGGAACAAAGTCTTTACCAAGTAACTATAGACCTGTTAGTTTAACTTCTATAGTTGGGAAGATACTGGAACGTTTAATAAAAGACCACATGGATGAGTTCTTGCTGGAAACAAACTATTTAAACAGCAGACGTTGTCAGACAAACCTGATTTATTTTTATGAAGAGGTAAGTAAAACCCTGGACAGAGGCGTGGCAGTGGACGTGGTATACTTAGATTTTGCAAAAGCGGTCGATACAGTTCCCCACACACGGCTCATGTGTAAGGTAAGGTCTACAGGATTGGATATATCGGTTTGTAAATGGATAGAAAACTGGCTGAAAGACAGAATTCAGAGAGTTGTGGTTAATGATTCTTACTCTGAATGGTCCAAAGTTATCAGTGGTGTACCCCAAAGTTTGGTGTTGGGTCCCTTACTTTTCAATATATTTATAAATGATATTGGGTCTGAGATCAAAAGTAACATTTCTGTTTTTGCAGATGACACCAAGCTATGCAGTGGAATAACATCCTTGCAGGATGTCTCCAATTTACAAGCTGACCTCAATGCTCTGTCTAAGTGGGCGACTAAGTGGCAGATGAGGTTTAATGTTGATAAATTAAAAGTTATGCACTTAGGGGCTAAGAATATGCATGCACCATACATGCTAGGGCGTGTACAACTGGGGGGATCTGTAGTGGAGAAGCATCTGGGGGTTTTAGTTGATCATAAGCTCAATAATGGCATGCAATGCCAAGCTGCGGTTTCCAAAGCGAGCAAAGTCCTTTCTTGTATTAAGAGAGGTATGGACTCCAGAGATAGAGATATCATTTTGCCCCTGTACAAATCATTAGTAAGACCTCATCTGGAATATGCAGTCCAGTTTTGGGCACCAGTTCTCAAAAAGGATATCGGAGAACTGGAGAAAGTGCAGAGAAGGGCAACCAAACTGATAAGAGGCATGGAGGAGCACAGCTATGAGGAAAGATTAGAGGAACTGAATTTATTCACTCTTGAGAAGAGGAGAATAAGGGGGGATATGATCAACATGTACAAATATATAACAGGTCCATATAGTGAACTTGGTGTTGAGTTATTCACTTTAAGGTCAACGCTGAGGACAGGGAGGCACTCTTTACGTCTGAAGGAAAAGCGATTTCACCTCCAAATACGGAAAGGTTTCTTCACAGTAAGAGCTGTAAAAATGTGGAACAGACTCCCTCTAGAGGTGGTTCTGGCCAGCTCAGTAAATTGCTTTAAGAGAGGCCTGGATTCTTTCCTAAATCCACCTAATATAACTGAGTACTAAGATTTGTAGGTAAAGTTGATCCGGGGTAAATCCAATTGCCTCTCGGGGGATCAGGAAGGAATTTTTTCCCTCCTGTAGCAAATTGGATCATCGCTCTGCTGTTTTTTTTTGCCTTCCTCTGGATCAACTGTGGGTATGGAGTTGGGTTGTATGTGATGTACTGTGTTTTATTTTGTTTGTTTATTTTTTTTATTTTTTATGGTTGAACTGGATGGTCTTTTTTCAACCTGACTAACTATGTAACTAACTATGTAACTATATGATAGGGTGTAATGTGAGAAATCCGAAAAAATTGTATATCAAATACTTTCCGCAATTTTCCTTACCTGACAAGCGCCATGTCAGCCACCACAGAATAAGCCCGCCCACCCCCATGTAATCAGGACCTATCTCATAAATATGACCCCCACGACCTGAACAGTGTTAGGTAATTCGGGATTTTCCTAGCTAATATGACGGAAAATCTGAGTTATATGATGACAGGAGGCGAGTATCTTGCATTAATCTTTCTTTTAATGCCCATAGCAGAAAACATAACATTCATTTCTTTTTTTAAATAATAGAGAAAAGAAAACTTCTTTAGAACTACAATTCCCAGCAGCCCCGGGGTCCCCTCCCCTAGGTCATAGTCTCTATATAAGGGCCTGTCTGGGTATCCTCCTCCTCTTTCTTTGTGCGATCCTGGACATCACGTAACCTTGTCGCCGCGGACCATACAATGTTGATCAGGGATTCCTCCTCCGACACTGGAACTAGGCCAATTGGGCCATCTTCAACTGTATGTAACAGGTCGTTTCCTACTTGACCGTAAATGTGTTCAACTGGAACAAAAACAGAACAATCGTCATTCCGGAACTCCGGAATGCTTCATTGTTGTCCGTATAGACGTTTACTACGTTCCTCAATAACCTGAAACGAGAAAAGCATATCGTGACAGGGCGGGTAGGGTGGGAAGATACTCGCCTCCTGTCATCATATAACTCAGATTTTCCGTCATATTAGCTAGGAAAACCCCGAATTATATTTCAGACAGGAGGCTTCATATCTTGCAAGTTTAAAGCTAACATACATTGTATAATACCTGCAAGTATATCACATTAAAGCACCGAAGTAGAGACATGGCCTTGTGGACGGAAATAATATTGCCGAAAAGTCGTTTCTGACGACCAATCCGCCACTAATAAGAGATCCGATAGGGAACCACCAGACGTGATCACCTTAGTAGCCGTGGCACCTCTTGAGGAGTGAGCACCGAAAAGCGAGGTGTCAATCCCGGCCATGTTCATGGCCGTTCTCACCCACCTGGCCAATGTGGCCGATGACACTGGAAGGTGAGGCTTCACATATGAAACCAATAATTGGTTATGAGTGGTTGACCGTAGAGTTGCAGTCCGGGACTCGTAATGTTGCAGACATCGAACCACACAAATGTGTGGGTGATCAGGAAAAAAGGGATAAAACACCGTATGAATTCCCGTTTTTGTCCTACGAACTACGGAAAACCGTACACCTTCTGGCGAGAATTGACGTCGAGAAATGTCAAGCGCTTTAACATCCGAGACCCTTTTGATGGAAACCAGGCATAAAAGGGTAGCCATTTTGATAGAAAGATTCTTCAAAGAGAGGACGTCATTGTCCTTCCAATTGGAGAAGAGCTCCAGAACCCGGGAGACATCCCACGTAGATTGGTATCTGGGACGAGGGGGACGTTTAAACTTTACCCCCCGGAGGAGCCTACATACTAAAGGGTGTTTACCTATAGGTAAGGCATCCACTGGGCAGTGGTACGCCGAGATGGCAGATCTATAGACATTCAGTGAACTGTAGGATTTTCCAGCTTCATAAGATTCTGCTAGATAATTCACTAACGCTGATACAGGTGCACGAACGGCATCAATTTGCCGTTGATCACACCAACGAACCCACAGAGCCCAGGCAGATCTATACGCCGATCTAGTCCCTGGGGCCCAGGCCAAGGCGAGAAGGTCTCTAGCTGATTGTGAAATAGCGCTATCGCTGTCCGCGACCCCGAAACCAACCACGCTAGGAGAGGAAGGTTTCCGTTCAGTATCAGTGGGTGGTAACCCTTGGTTGCGTTTGACAAAAGGTTGTGTCAGCCACCAGGGGGTGATCAACACCACCGTCGCCTTCTGGTTTGCTACTTGAAGCAGGGTTCTGGTGATCATATTGAACGGGGGGAACGCATAGTGCGTCCCCTGCGCCCAGACTTGTCGGAATGCATCGACTGCTGATGCCTCCGGATCCGGCCTCCAGCTGTAAAAGTGGGGCAATTGCCAGTTGAGGCGCGAGGCGAATAGGTCTGTATGGAAAGGACCCCACAGGGTGTGTAGTGTAAGGAAAACTGTACGGTCCAGCGTCCCGTCGCTGGAGTCCGTAAGGTAGCGAGAGTTCCAATCTGCAACTGCGTTGGATATCCCAGGGAGATATTCCGCTACTGGGGTGACATTTACCGAAAGACAAAATTGCCAAAATTCGGACGCAATGTCCGTCAGCAATTTGGACTTGGTGCCCCCTAAGCGGTTGACATACTGCACCGCCGCCACGTTGTCCATGCGTAAGAGCACGCATCTGTTGGAAGTATGAGGGAGAAAACTCCTGATCGCAAAATACGCTGCTAGGAGTTCTAGGGCATTGATATGGAGGAGAGATTCCTCCATGGACCATTTCCCTCCGGTGGTAAGGTGTCCGCATCGGGCACCCCAACCTTGGCGGCTCGCGTCGGATTCTATGATCACATCGGGATAGGAATTGAAGATCGTTCTGCCGTTCCATGCTACTGCGTGATGAAGCCACCACAGCAATTCTTCTATTGCTTCCGGATCTAACGGAACCTTGTCCGCGTACCGGAGTCCTTGGCGCCAATGGAGTGTTTTGAGTCTCTGTAGAGCTCGATAGTGCAAGGGGGCTGGGAATATAGCCTGGATAGATGCTGACAAAAGGCCTACTATGCGAGCAATCATACGTAAGGATACTAGACCTTTGCGTAGTGTGGCTCTGATTTCCTTGCGAATCAGAGCCAGTTTTGATTTTGGTAATAGAAGCATAGCTCGCCTGGTGTCTACTAGGAACCCCAAGAATTCTATCTCTTGAGAGGGATTCAGTACAGATTTCTTGTAATTGATGAGGAAGCCGAGTTCCACCAGCAAGGAGACCGCCCATTGGCTGTGCAAGAGGGCTTGTGTTCTGGAACGTGCCATAATAAGCAGGTCATCCAGATAGATAATTAGGCGTACACCTCTGCTCCTCAGAGCGGCAACTACCGGCTTGAGTAGTTTGGTGAAGCACCAGGGGGCAGATGACAATCCGAATGGGAGGCAGGTGAACTGCCACATTCGGTCCTTCCACTGAAATCTTAGGAAAGATTGAGACTCTTCGTGGATAGGGACAGTAAGGTATGCGTCTTTTAAATCTATTTTTACCAGCCAATCTCCCGGCCAAAGGAGATCGCGTAACAGATGGATACCTTCCATCTTGAAATGGTGGTATGTCACGTGTTGGTTGAAATCTCTCAGGTTTATGACAGGGCGGTAGCCACCGTCCTTCTTCTTTACTAAGAAGATGTTGCTGATAAATCCGAGCGAGAGAGGGTCTACTTCTCGGACCGCCCCATTGGACAGAAGCTCCTTGAGCTCTTCGTCTATCAGCCCCATGTTGTGGGAAGAAAATTGGATGGGGTGGGGTATCACATTGAGGGTCGCGAGAGATAAGAACTCTATCCTGTAACCCGTCACTGTATTGAGGATCCATGTGTCTGCCGAAATCGTGGACCAGACGTGGGAAAAATACATTAGTCTGCCCCCCACCAGTGTATGTGGAACTAAGCATAGGAATGTACTCACCGGTTGGTGGTCTGGACCTGGGAAATCCGCGTCCCCCTCGTCCTCTCCAGGGGCGTCCTCGGGGGGGAAGAAGGGGGCCGGTTGGGCCATGGGTATGGCATATGATTGTGGAGCAGGAGTGAACTGCTGGCCTGGTGGTCTGGAATAGGGCCTGTATGGGGCAGTACGGCCGGTAGATCGCCCTCTGCCTCTACCCTTGCCAGGTTGTGATCTCTTCAGAGAAGTCTGTGCCTTGTCCAGGCTTGAGAAAAGGCTGATAAATTTATTGATATTTTTTATCAGGTCGTCCCCGAACAGGAGACCATCGGCGGAGGGACCCGGTTCATTTTCCGCTAAATGGCTGAGTTGGGGGTCTAATTTCATCAATATGGAACGGCGACGTTCCACTGAGCAAGTCGTGTTAGCGGTACCCAGTAAGCATACCGCGCGTTGGGCCCAGCCCCTAAGTTGTGTCAGATCTATTGGTTGGGCCGAGGAGGCCGCTTGCTCCGATAGATTTAAAATGTTGGTGAGCGGGCCTAGAAGGTCCAGTATGCGGTCCTGAATAGTTTTAAAGGACCCTCAATTCCCTTTTTTGAGTACTTCCCTGCTCTTGTAAGGTATTTTAGGAGCACCGGGTCTATTTCCGGGGTGACCGCAACCTTGTTTGCCACATATGGTCTGGGGCATTCCGCACGTAATTTGTTGCGGTTTACTCTGTCCAAGGACCGTCTGGTCCAATGTTCTAGGTATTGAGCCACATGGGGCAGTGGAGCCCAATCCCCCGAGCGAGGGTGTGAAATCTCATCAGGATTAAATAAGGATTGACCCTGAGTGTCCAGGATAGCTGCATGTGGCAACTCAGTGTTGGAGTCATGATAATCCGCCGTAAACCCCGTCTATTCCTCGCCATCCAGGTCTGAATCAGAGGCCGCGGCCCTGTCAGACTCGTCGGACTCGTCATCAGACGTATCAAAAGAGTCCGGTTTAATCCGCTTGGCGGACCTTTGCCCTTTTTTGTTCTCCTTGGGGCTCAAGGGTCGCGTTGGATCATGTACATGCGGGGTGCGGCAGACCGGTTCGGATCCTGCCTGGGGCATATTATAAACCTCCCCTGCCAGTGGGGTCGAAATGCACTGTTAGGTGCTTTAGTTTTTGGGACGACTTACCCCTGGTAGGTGTGGTCCCCGAGGTGGGTGGCAAGGGTATTTGATGCGTAGCGTTAGCAGCCAAAGCTGCTTGAATGGATTTATTTATCAGGTCCTGGATTTGGACCGTGGATAGTAGGTGCGAGGCATCTACCTCCACCTCTTCATTGGGCAGTCCGGAGAATCCAGAAGCGTCTTTACCAGCTGCCATTGTAACAAATAAAATATATATGTATGAGTGAATTCAACTGGGAGATCGTCAGGGATAAATCACTGACAATCAGAGTAGGGTACTATTTAGAATTTTAGAGGAAGGACAAGGCAAGGGACCTGAGGGAAGTGTAATGGGGAAAAAAATGTCCCCAAGCTAGAGGCAAGGCACCTGAAGGAAGCGCAATCGTTCCCCAGAAGAAGATGATACCTGGGGTTTTATATATATGACGCCGTCTTAGCCAGCAGCTGCACACTCCTACTCCGTCAGAGCGACAGTGAGAGGAAGGAGGAAGCACGGCAGCAGAAGCCCCAGCCGTAATCTCGCGAGATTACGGCCGAGAACGCTCTGATAGGACGCCTGGGAGTGTGAGGCGTGACGTCTTGGACCGCGCCGCTCAGCCGCGCCCCTCTCCAGTGTAAAGCCCGCGAATCTCGGCGCTCGCGGGGGGGGGGGGGGGAGAGGGGGAATTAGTAAGGAGACATGCCGCTGAGGGGACAAGTTGTGAGGACTGAGGTACTCACAAAAAAACAATAAAATAAGGAAAAAAGCGGACCGAAACAGCTGGGAGTTACCACAGCCATCCGGCAGAGGGATTAAGTTACAGTTTGTCTAAAAAACACAACAATTACAGTATATGTAAAAGTACAGTACAATCACAAAATCAGACAAATACTTATCTCATTGCCATGAGCAGAAAGAAAGAGGAGGAGGATACCCAGACAGGCCCTTATATAGAGACTATGACCTAGGGGAGGGGACCCCGGGGCTGCTGGGAATTGTAGTTCTAAAGAAGTTTTCTTTTCTCTATTATTTAAAAAAAGAAATGAATGTTATGTTTTCTGCTATGGGCATTAAAAGAAAGATTAATGCAAAATACGAAGCCTCCTGTCTGAAATATAACTAGAAATTTGTCCATACGGTGGGAGTCTGCTCTGACACGGAGCTTGTCAGGAAAGAATTTGATATGCCACCACCAGAAAATAACTAGACACAAAGGTGGGATGCTGCTAAATTCATTTAATTATGGCCACCAGCCACAGAAATAATTGTTTTGCCAAATTCGTCTGTGGTTAACATTGCCGGGTCAGTGCAATAGGGAGAGACAAACGTTTGCATGGATGACCAAGTTGCTTGCCTTGCGTATGAATTCTGGAGATATACCACATGTGGCTGCCAATTAGGGATGAGCCGAACACCCCTGGGTTCGGTTCGCACCAGAACCTGCGAACAGACCAAAAGTTTGTGTGAACTTTAGAACCCTGTTAAAGTCTATGGGACTCGAACGTTTGAAATCTAAAGTACTAATTTTAAAGGCTAATATGCAAGTTATTGTCCTAAAAAGTGTTTGGGGACCCGGGTCCTGCCTCAGGGGAGTGTTTGGGGACCTGGGTCCTGCCCCAGGGGACATGTATCAATGCAAAAAAAGTTTTTAAAATGGCCGTTTTTTCAGGAGCAGTGATTTTAATAATGCTTAAAGTGAAACAATAAAATTGAAATATTCCTTTAAATTTCGTACCTAGGGGGGTGTATAGTATGCCTGTGAAGTAGCGCTTGTTTCCTGTGCCTAGAACTGTCCCTGCACAAAATATAATTTCTGAAGGAAAAAAGTCATTTAAAATCACTCATATAATGAATTGTCGGGTACCAGCAATACAGAGAAAAGTCATTCATAAAAAAAGACCCTTCGGGTCTGGTATGGATATTAAGGTGAACCCTGCGTCGAATTAAAAAAAATTATGTGGGGTTCCCCCCAAATATCCATTCCAGACCCTTCAGGTCTTCACCCCAAATTAAAAAAAAAAAGGCCGTGGACCCCCACACATTTTTTTTTTTTATGAATGACTTTTCTCTGTATTGCCGGGAGCCGACAATTCATTATAGCCACGAGTGATTTTAAATTAAATGTTTTCCTTCAGAAATGACACTTTGTGCAGGGACAGATCTAAGCATTGGAAACAAGCGCTACTTTACAGGCATACTATACACCCCCCCCCCCCCCAGGTATGAAATTTAAAG
Source organism: Rana kukunoris (assembly GCA_029574335.1). Taxonomy (NCBI): domain Eukaryota; kingdom Metazoa; phylum Chordata; class Amphibia; order Anura; family Ranidae; genus Rana; species Rana kukunoris. The sequence continues at coordinate 320,750,013 of CM056052.1, read as the reverse complement.
GAATATTTTACTTTTATTGTCTTACTTAAAGGAATTATTAAAATCACTGCTGCCCAAAAAAATGCAGTTTTTAAAACTTTTTTTGCATTGATATATGTCCCTTGGGGCAGGATCCAGGTCCCCAAACACTTTTTATTACAATAACTTGCATTTTAGCCTTTAAAATTAGCACTTTAGATTTCAAACGTTCGAGTCCCATAGACTAAGGCCACGTACACACGATCGAACATGTCCGCTGAAACTGGTCCGCAGACCAGTTTCAGCGGACATGTTCGATCGTGTGTACGGCCTATCGGACCATTTTTCAGCGGACAAAAATTTCCAAACATGTTTAAAAACATGTCCGCTGGAAACCTGTCCATCGGACATGTTCGATGGTTAGTACACACAAACCATCGGACCAAAATCCCCCGCATGCGCAGAATCAAGTCGACGCATGCTTGGAAGCATTGAACTTTGTTTTTTCATCACGTCGTTGTGTTCTACGTCACCGCGCTCTGGTCCGAGGGGATTTTTGTCCGATGGTGTGTACGCACATCAGACCAACAGACAATTCAGCCTGGTCTGATGAAAACGGTCCGTCAGACATGTTTCCTTGGACATGTTTGATCGTGTGTACAGGGCCTTACAGGGTTCTAAAGTTCACGCGAACTTACCGCGAACACCCCAAATAGTTTGCTGTTCTGCGAACAAGCAATGTTCGAATCGAACATGAGTTCTACTCGAACTCTAAGCTCATCCCTACTGCCAATGATGTTGAAATGCTCCTTATGGAGTGAACCGTTCTTCTCTCTGGTGGTGCCATGGAGATTGTCTTTACGAGCCAGGCAGCGATGATCCTGCTGGAGGCCTTATATCCCTTGGTATTTCATTGGGAATGATGAACAGGGAGTCCAAGATTCTGATTCTAGAGATTGCTTTAAGGTACACTTTCAATGTTCTGACCACATCCAGTTGGCTGATTTCTTGTCATCCTCCTAGAAATAGGTGTGTAGCACTATCTCCTGACTTAGGTAAAACTTGGTGGCTACCTTAGGAATTAAGTCTGGTATTGGCCTTAGAATGACCCTACTCGCTCCGAAGGACGTGTGTTTTTTTTTAGCCCCCAGAGATGCTATTCCTGAGACCCTCCTGGCCGAGGCTATTGCGACCAGGAAGAATGTTTTTATTGTCAAGTCCCGCAGCGACTCTTCCTGGCCGAACCTGGTTGAAGCCAGGAAATTCAGAACTAGTGGTCGGTCCCATTTGGAAAGTGTGGGTGCTCTGGGAGGTCTTAGGTTCACTACAGTCTTAAAGAACCTGGAGATTAGTTCATTAGAGGCCTACTGAATTTCTGTGACTGCATAAATAGTTGACACTTGGCTTTTGATCGAACTTGCACTTAGTCACATTTCTAGGGCCTTCTGCAGGAACTCATGGACAGGCTCTAAGTTCTTCCATCCCGAGTCCACTAATGCTGCATACTCTTTTGCCAGCTTCTATCGTAGACACAGTTTGTGCTATTTTTGCGGGCCTTAATGAGGGTCTGTACCACTTCCATGGAGCACCCTAGGTTTTTGAACCCCCGCCTTTCAATATCCAGGCCATTAACCTGAGTTTCTCTGGCGCTAGGTGTAGACCCGGATCCTGGCTCAGGAGATCTGGCCTCGTCGGTAACATCTGAGGCATCCTGACTCTCATGCATAAGTAGAAGATACCAGGGGAATTTTGGCCAATCTGGGATCACTGCCAGTACCGAGATGTTTTCCTGTCTCAGTCTTTCAGGAGAGACAGACTCTGCGTGCCTCCCTGCTTCCTGATTTAGGCTACGGCAATTACCTTGTCTATATTTATGAGGACAAGCCCTCACGGATTACCTGGGCAAAGGCCAGGAGAGCTTGATATGCCGCCCTCAGTTCCAACCTGTTGGCCATAATTTCCTTCAGTGGGTCAGACCATCTGCCTTGTGCCCACTGGTCTCTGCAATGGGCTCTTCATCCTGACTTGCTGGCTACTGAGGTGATCCCTATCCAGGATTGGCAGGAGGGAGTGACACTGCAGCAGATTCTGCTTTTCTTCCCACCAGGCCAGATTCTGTCTCATGGACTGTGTTAGGGATATGTTCTGATACAGATTCTGTGAGTCCCACTGCCAGAAAATCCCCATGGGCCTTACTGACATCATCATGCCCAGCAGCTGGAGGCAGGTCCTGGCGAGTTGGATGAACTTGCAGACTGTGCCCATTCTAAGATGGAGGGAATCTTCCCTTCCTGTAAGGACACTGTAATTTTTTGTGTGTCCAGCTCTGCGCCCAGGTGGAACAGCAGCTAGGACAGATCTAACTGGCTCTTCTCCCAGTTTATGAGCCATCCAAGCAGTTTAAGGTTTGTGATGACTCTGTTGCGATGAGACAACAACTTGTCCCTGTCTTGGTCCAGCAGCAGGATGTCGTCCAAGTAGTGATGAATCCGCATCCCACATCTTCTCAGCTGTCCCACTACTGATGGCAGGACCTTGAGGGTGAGGTTGTCAACCCAAAGGGCAGGCATATAAATTGTTAGTGAAGAGGGCGGATTGTAAACCTCAGAAGCCTTTGGAAGCTTTTGGTAACCGGCATATTGAAATATGCATCCTTCAAGTCCACCGAGAGGAGCCAGTCTCCGGGTTGTATCACCTTCAGGATGGTCTATAATGATTCCATTTTGAAGTGTTCCTTCTTCACGTGTTTTTTCAGCCACCTGAGGTTGGTCACCGGCTTTTTGTGAACCAAAAATAGCGGTGAATAAACTCCTGAGAAGTGCTTCCTCCAGGGCACTGGTTCTATTGCCTGCTGTTGTAGGAATGTGTTCATGTACTGAAGCATAATATCCTTTTTCAGAGAGCAGGAGGGGAGAACGGTGGGTACAAAGTTTGTACCCAGAAATGCCCCGTTTTTATTGTGGAGAGCACTTAGTGGACGTTCTCCATCCATTATTGCCAGAAACTGCACAGCCTGGCTGCCACCGGGCAAGCATGGACAGGGACACCGTCAAAACAATTTCTGGGGCTTTTAATCCACAGGGGTGACTGCCTTCTTCTGTTTTGACCCTGAGGGAGTATTCTAATGCTTGCGGAACTCCCTCCCTAGCCTATAGGATCTTGCTTCTCTCCCTCTAGTTCTGGTGGGCCGGTGAAATGCCGGATTCTTCTGGCAGAAGTAACCTCCTATCCTGGAGGATGAAGCCGGACTTACCCCCTGTCACCCTGGCGATTGCTGTTTTAAGCTTGTCCCCACATAGGGATCTTCTCTCGAAGGGAATCTTGCAAAAGCCTTGTTTGGAGGATGAGTCTTCCACCCTAGGTCTGAGCCACAAGGCGCGTTTTGCTGTGACTACACTAAGCATTACGCGTGCCAGGGATTTGATTATGTCAATGGCAGCTTTTGCCATAAACCCAGCTGTCGGCCTTAGGTTGTTGAGTGAGTACGTTATCTTGTCTTACTCCTGATCGCTGGAATTCTGAATTGTCTATCCAGACCTCCATGGCTCTGGAGATTGCTGCCAGGGCTATTGATGGCTTACATGTCCCTCCTGTGACTGTGTAGACTTTTTTTAGGTCCAAGTCTACTCTCCTATCAAGGATGTCCTTGAAAGAGACCGCATCATCTAGTGGCAACGTAACATGCCTGGCTAGACACATCAGGGCTGCGTCGACTACAGGTGGGTCTTCCAGATATTTAACTGCCTCCTTTTTAAAGGGGTAGAACTTGGCTAGGTGGCTCAAAATAATAGTTTTTCTCTAGCTGCCTCCACTTATCTTCTACTATGCTTTTTTCTTTATTTTAATTTTCAAGTAATATTGACAGTTGAACAAAACAACCAGGGGGGTTAGGGGTGAGGGAGGAGACAAAGGACAAGGGGAAGGGAGGAGGAAAAGGGAAGATGAGAAACACCGGGGGTATGTTTAGTTCCGAACACGGACAACCATTTTAACAGAGAGGAACAGCCAGCAACAATATATGAACAGAGGGGCACCCTGCCTGCCCCGGACATTCGGTCCATGTGTGCAGGCCTCCCCTCCAACCTAGTGGAGGGTAGGGTGGCCAAATGCTCCAGCTCTAGTTGCAAGTATGACTCCCTTACTGATAAGCATTTTAGATGAAACTGAGGTACCAAGGATAGTAAAACAAACTAGAGACCTTTCCAGTAGCCCAAAAAAGGAACACCCAAGTGTCCCATGGAGACAATACATTATTCTGTTATGCTTTTAATTCCATCCATGAAGGGGAAGGTGAGCCCCTCTCTCTTCCTGTTCTTGAAATAGCGTTGCTGTTTCTTCAGCGGCTCTTCAATTACATCTTCCCATTGTAAGGCCTTCTTGACATCCTTAAGGGAGGGCTGTACCAGGTTGAAATCGAACCCTTTATAACTAGGGATGAGCCGAACACCCCCCCCCCCCGGTTCGGTTCGCAGCAGAACATGCGAACAGGCAAAAAATGTGTTCGAACACCGTTAAAGTCTATGGGACACGAACATGAAAAATCAAAAGTGCTAATTTTAAACTCTAATATGCAAGTTATTGTCATAAAAAGTATTTGGGGACCTGGGGCAGGACCCAGGGGACATATATCAATGCAAAAAAAGAGTTTTAAAAACTGAATTTTTTTTCGGGAGCAGTGATTTTAATAATGCTTAAAGTGAAACAATAAAAGTGAAATATATCATTTAGGATTTTGTACCTGGGGGGTGTCTATAGTATGCCTGTAAAGTAGCGCATGTTTCCCATGCTTAGAAAAGTCCCTGAACAAAATTAAATTTCTAAAGGAAAAAAGTAATTTAAAACTACTTGCGGCTATAATGAATTGCTGGGTCCCAGCAATATAGATAAAAGTAATTAAAAAAAAAACTGCATCGGTTACCCCCTTAGTCCAATACCAGGCCCTTTGGGTCTGGTATGAATATTAAGGGAAACCCCAAACCAAAATGAAAAAAGAAAAAGAGGGGGGTCCCCCCAAATTCCATATCAGGCCCTTCAGTACTGGTATGGATATTAAGGGGAACCCTGCGCCATTTTTTTTAAATGGTGTGGGGTTCCTCCCACAAATACATACCTGACCCTTATCTAAGCACGCAACCTGGCAGGCCGCAGAAAAAGAGGCCACATGCCCTCAACATGAGGAGAATGTCCCCATGTTGATGGGGACAAGGGCCTCATCCCCACAATTGTACGGGAAACCCATGATGCACAAGAGGTAGTGGGGTTTCCAAGGCTTTAGAGGCCATATCAAATAATTGTATCCAGAATTTTTGGGCCACCGGGCATTGCCACCAAATGTGAAAATGGGTACCAGGTGAGAAGCAGCCTTGGAAGCATGTTTCTGGGTATGGCAGAAAAAATTGAGCTATTCTGGCTGTTACTAAATACCAACGTGACAGAACTTTGAAACTAGTTTCTATTGCAAAAAAAATTGGGAAGGAAGTGAAATTATTCCTCTAATGTGTGGGTCACTCGTACATATGCATTTGAATTGTGATCGTTGGTTAAGAGATGAGCCTGTCCTAACAAAAGGTGTATAAAAGGTCTTGATTTGTAAGTAACGAAAGAGTTCATTACAAGGGAGCTCAAATGTTTCACATAGTGTGGGGAATGCATGGACATTATTTTTTTCAATAATCTTTATTTATCTTTTTTTACACATTACAAGAGAAGAGAAGGAAAAATAAAACCTTACAGAAAAGTATGACTTCAAAACAAAGCCAAAACAACCAGGGAGGAAGGGGTAGGAAATCAGGGACTTGACAAAGGACATAGGGACTGGGGGCCGTAGGAGGGTGATGGGGGAAGCAGGAACCCCAGGGGGCATTTGGGCATAGTCCAAGCATGGACAGCCATCTCACGACTCCGGAGGGAACCCCAGATAGCAACGTCCAAACGCCGGGATGCCCCGCCCAACTCTGCATGGATATTATTCATGGAAACTAGTTTGTGCAATTGAACCAAGTCATTAGAAGACCAGGCTGAAAATGTCTTAGGGAATTTCCAAGCTGGGTAAAAGGTGGGATTTATGAGAAAGGAAACGGGAAGGGTTATGTGGTGATTGGAGGTTGTGAGAACTCCTAAATGTATTGCATATAGCCAGTGAATGCTTAGTTATGGGATTAGAAAGATGGCTACGGAAATGAGGTCACAGTCAATTGATTCAACAGCAACCCATAGAGGGGTTTCCATGGTTGCATGGTACTTGGGTAGCTGTGATTTTCGTGGTGCCCCATATAAATGACATAACTCTGCGTTGTGTGAGTCTTAAAAAATATGATGGTATTGAAATGTGAAGTACTCTAAATAGATACAAGAATTTTGGTAACATCAACATCTTTATGGCATTAATTCTCCCTAGCCATGACAAGGGAAGGGTAGACCACTGTTTCATCAAACATGTGGTTTGTTTTAGAATTGGTAAATAATTTCCTGCGAATATGTCTGGTAGAGAGGTCATGATTTGTACACCTAGGTACGGGAGTTGGTAAGATACCCAATTAAAGGGTAAAGAGATTTGAGCATGTTGAATTTCAGAATGCGATAAAGAAACATTGAACTCATTTGATTTAGAGAGGTTGACATAAAGTCCTGAAAAATTGGCAAATTTTTCTTAAATGCTTAGTAGATTTGGGGCAGACACATAAGGGTGGGTTAGAAAGAAAAGGATATCGTCTGTGAAGAGACATATTTTATGTTGATATCCACCTATCTCTACACCTTTGATGTCTGGGCAAAGAGCAAGGGGATAGGGGACAACCCTGTCTTGTGCCTTGTCTAATTTCTATCATGGTTAATTTGTAGCCGGCATACTTAATATATGGATTGCCATCAAGAAAGGAGACCCAGGTCATAAAATATTTTCCAAACCCCCATTTATTGAGAATGTATTTCATGTAAGTCCAACTGACCATGTCGAATGCCTTCCTAACATCCAAGGATAGGAGGCAAGTCAATGTTTGTCTGGTTTTAGCTGCATGTGTGAGTAAAAGTGCTCTCCTGATATTGTCACCTGCCTGACTTGTGTGGGCATGAAACTCATCTGGTCAAGGTGAATTAGGCCGCTTTCATCGGACCAAACCGATCGTGTGTAGGCGCCATCGGTTAGTTATCCATCGGTTAAAAAAAAGCCAACTTGTTTTAAATTTAACCGATGGATTCCTAACGGATAGGTCAAAACCGATCGTTAGTAGGCACGACCATCTGTTAAAAATCCATGCATGCTCAGAATCAAGTCGACGCATGCTTGGAAGCATTAAACTTCATTTTTTTCAGCACGCCATTGTGTTTTACGTCACCGCGTTTTGGCACGATCGTTTTTTTAACCGATGGTGTGTAGGCGCGACGGACCATCAGTCAGCTTCATCAGTTAACCGATGGAAACGGTCCATCAGACTGTTCTCATCGGATGGACTGATCGTGTGTACGCGGCTTAAGTCTGCCTATAATGGTATTCAGTCTAGTCGCCAGAAATTTTGACTAGTAATTTAATGTCTAGGTTCAGGAGAGATATAGGTTGGATATTGGTCCAGGAGGTGGAGTCTGATTTGGGTTTGGGAAGCATAGATATTATGGATGTCAGCATTTCAATTCTGAATGACTGTCCAGCTAATAAAGAATTGAAAGCTCTAGTTAATACTGGTGTTAACAAAGGCCCAAATTGTTTGAAATATGTTGTCGAAAACCCATCAGGGCCCGGCATTTTGTGTGGCTTAAATGCTTTTATGGCATTCTGAACTTCTAGTGTAGTAATAGCACTCTCAAGAAAATCACGTTGATCTTGTTCAAGGGTAGGGAGCTTAATGTCGTAAAACAGGGAAATACCTCTAAAATTGTAATTGGATTGCTGGTATAAGTGTCATGAGATGTCTTTAGTCTACAAGATGTATTTGGATGATAAAACCCCTTTAGTACCCGCCAAAGGGGTGTTGGGTTTGTTTGCATTAAGATATTGGATATGTTGACGTTTGCAAAGGATTTTATCAGCGGAATCAGTTGAAAAAAGTCTAGGTTAAGATGTGCCTTTTCTAAATTTGTATTGGTGGTGGCATTCAGGGAAGACTGAAAAGCCAAGTGGCATGCATTAAAGTCAGCCTCTAGTTTTGAAAACTGTAACTCATGTTCTTTCTCGAGAAGAGAGGCCTGTTGAAGCAGCCTGCCTCGAATGACAGCTTTGTGAGCTTCCCATAGTGTAAGGGCTGAAATATCATCTGTGTCATTAAATGAGAAATAGTGAGTGCTACTTCAATCTGTAAGCGATGAGATGGGTAAGCCAGCGTGGAATCATTGATACGTCAGGTAGTGTCATGTGACCTAGGAATTGGGAAGGCCATTGTGGTGTAAATTGCACAATGGTCTGTCCATGGGTAAGGAATGATTTTAGAGGAGATGATCTCAGGTAGAATACTATATGCGACAAGAATATGGTCTATGTGTGAAAATGATTTATGTGGATAAGAGTGGTGTGTGAAACGCCTGCTCATTGGGTTAAGTTCATGCCAGGTGTCTACTAGGCTATGTGTGTTAAGAAAATGTTGGATAGTTAGTTTATTAGAGCTGTTATTTGAAGCTGGTGGGGATTTGTCAAGGAAAAGAAAATCTCTGCATAGTATAGCAGTTCCAAACCTTTGCATTTCTACTATTTGAAGGAGATGTTATAGGAAGGCCGCCAGGCATTTATTTGGGGCATAATAAGAAACAATTGTGATTGCACAATCAGAAATATATTCTGTGAGTACAATGTATCTTCCCTCTGGGTCATTCAATTGTGAGACAAGTGTAAATGACATAGTACGAAGGAAACCAATAAGGGTTCCACGTTGCTTAGTTGTGGCTGAAGCAGTGTAAAATTGTGGGTACGAAGCCGAAAGAAATCTAGGAGAGACTTTGTCAATAAAGTGGGTTTCCTGTAGACATATAGGGCCAGATTCACGTACCCGGGCGTATCCTTGTGCGGGCGTGGCGTATCTATCACAAAGCACTTGCTCCCTAAGTTATGGCGGCATAGCGTAAATGGGCCAGCGTAAGCCCGCGTAACTCAAAGAAGCAAGGCAGTGGGCGTGTTTTATTACAATGAAATGTGACCCCATGCAAATGATGGGCCGAGCAAACGGCGCATGTGCCGTTCGTGGACATATCCCAGTGTGCATGCTCGGAATCACTTCAGATAGAATGCCTAAGTGACGTCGGCACGCAATGCCTATGACGTGTGAACGTAACCTACGCCCAGCCCTATTCAAGTACTATGTAAACGGCGTAAACAACGTAAAATTTGACGGTGTCGTTCCCTGGCCCATACTTTTGCATTAGCTGCGCCTCATATAGCAGGGGTAACTTTACGCCGGACGTAAGCCTTACGCAAACCGCCTATATGAAGCGGCCGGGCGCATCTACATTCGTTAATCGGCGTATGTTACTCATTTGCATATTTATAATGGGAACGCCGAATGCGTCCAGCGTAACTATGTGCCCACAATACGCCAGCGTAGGAAAGTTACGTCAGGCGGCTAAAGCCATGTTTTTTGGCGTATCTCGATTTGTGAATCGGCGCAAAGATGCGACAGCGCACATTTGAAATTACGGCGGCGTATCTGGAGATACGCTGTCGTAAATGCTTCCTGAATCTGGCCCACAATATGTGCCTTCTTATCTGCAAACAAACGCATTGCTTTGGTGTGCTTATGTGGGAAAATGAAGCCTTGCACATTCAAGGATAGAAAATTCATGGGGCCATAGCATGTCCAAGACAATTACTATAACCTACGGCGTGGGCCAGAACTACCACCAGGAGATAGAGGAGAGAAAAGAAGAAGAAAAGAAGGAGTAATTATAACCTAAGCAAACAACCCTAATAAGGGAATACAATGTCAGTAAGTAATAATGGTAGGGTGTGGGAGCATCTCAGGGGAGTATTAAAAAGCATTCGACAGGCTCTGGAGACACTCTCAGAAACCCACATAACTATAGCAGAGGTCAGAGGATGGCAAGGAGGGTGACAAGAAGAGAACCACATAATCATTTACAGTAAATAAAATCTAACTATGGGCCAGATTCAGGTAGATGGGAGCATCTTTGCTCTGGAGTAACGCTTCATATTTACGTTATGCTGCCGAAATTTTAGGAGCAAGTGCTGTTATTCATGAAGCACTTGCTCCTAAAGTTGCGGCAGCGCATCGCAAATGAGCCGGCGGAATTCAAATTGGGCGGGTACGGGGCGTGTATTATTAAAACTAAGCGCGATCCCGCGGCGAACGTACTGCGCATGCGTCGAGTGTCAATGCATCCCAGTGCGCATGCTCCAAATTCTGTCAGTGAACGTCAATGACGTCACATCCCCATTCATGAAAGTTTTACGCAAACGACGCAATTTTTTTTTTTCCGACGCGATGACGACGCCTATACTTAACATAGGATACTCCACTAGGGGGCTGCTTTATCTTTACGCCGCGTATCGCTTACGGAAACGTCGGAAAGTCACTGCGTCACGCCCGAATACGATCGTGAATTGCCGATTCCCGCTGATTAACATATTTTTTCATCGTAAATCAGCGGGAACGCCCCCGGCGCCATTTTTAAATTAAAGTTGCGATGCGATGGCGAAATTCAATTGCGCCGATCGCATCGGAACACCAACCCGGCGTTTCTTGTTTTCTGGTTACAGAAAACAGAAACGCTGGCTTAAAGTGACAGTTAGTCTGGAGTATCACAGATACTCCAGCCTAACTCTACCTGAATCTGGCCCTATAACTGTAACTTTAAATGTCTTTGTAATAGAACGATAAAAAAATAAGTCAATTCCAACCAGGAGATTGATCAGCCCGGTAACCTGTAGGAACAAAAAAAATTGGTTAATATGACAGTACAAAGAAAAGGTAGTCTGGGCACTGGGAATCAAGGGTATCAAAAGGCTACCAAAAATATGCTATTAACAATTGGGCGTCAATAGTAATGTTTTCTTAATAAAATGGCATATTACCAAGGGTTACACGCTTATGAAGATTCTGAAGTGTGGAGGTTTAGGGGTCTGGGCCAGCCACTGCTTGTTGTTGAGGTTAATGAGAGGCCTTCAAGTATAGAGTCTGGGTGCACCTTGTTCCACAAAGCCTAAATTAATCAGAACCGACTGCAGTTCCTCTGAAGAGTGACAGACCTTATTTGGTTTTAAGGTGGGTAAAGCGGAGTGAGAATGGAAATCCCCTATGGTATGCGACTTAGCTGCGTTGAAACAATTGCAATTGGGGTTTGAGTGTGTGCCTCTTAGCCACTGTGAGTGGGGAGAGATCCGTAAAGAGTTGGTATGTGTAACCCTGAAAGTTTAGAGAGTCTTTCCCACTAGCTGCTGCTGCAAGCAGCTGCTCTTTGGAACAGTAGTAATGGAACTTGGATATTATGTCCCTGGGAGGTCTATTAGGTTTGCGTGGGGCTAAAGCTCTGTGTAGTCTGTCCATTGCTAATCTCTCTACTGGAATGCCAAGCTGCAGTTCCTGAAAGAGTGCAAGCATGGTGGCTTGTAAATCAAGCACAGACTCACATATTCCTCTGATTTGCAAAATTAGACCAGTGGTCCTTTTATTCTTGGTCCTCTAAATGCGACTGTAGTACCAGATTCTCCTCTGAGGTTTTCAAAGTCAGAAATATAATGCTGTGTGTGATTTTCTATGTCATCCACCCAAACCTCCAATTCAGCTTTTCTTTGCCCCAATTCTCTAATTTCTCTTGTCAATTTGTCAGTTATGTGTGGTCAGACGTTTGCTTCAGGGCTTTCTGTAACATGCGTTCAAATTGTATGAACATACTGGATTGAAGCAGTGTCTGTGAGCTACCAGCATCAGAGTCAGACTCACCGGCTAATTCTTATAACTTCAATTTCTGTGACAGAGATTTAACAATGTGCTGTGTGCAGGGCTATGAGGTAGCTGACGCCGCCATCTTGAGAGGCAGCCTTGACGGTGCTTCTTTAAGGATTCAAGCCTTATACTTTTCGAGCCCCTCTGGCAGCGATACCGGAGGGTTCTGAAAGGTAACTATCAGCTATGGAAATCGTTCGAGGTGCCGCTGAGACCAGTGGTTCCTCGGCTTGTTCCCCCCTGAAGCAGAGCTCTAAGACAGCATGTCTGCTCCCTCAGGCATTCGCGCATACGCCTCCAACAGCTTTCATTTTACCATCAAAAAGAAAAAATAGCTGCAAAGACTTGAGAGACATTTATCTATCTTGTGCTGAACACACAGAACCAGGACATTGCTACCCTGATGTAAATCAGTCTGTGGTGACAGTGTGTGTTACAGCTGTTTATTCTAAAGTCATAATTGCTAACATTGTGAACATTTTGTGGCAGGGAAAAGCGTTAATTGCTTAGTTAACCAAACCCAGTGGCAATCAGTCTCGGTCTGTTGCCACTTGGCTATGAGTAAGCATCAGATGATGTGAAACATGTCAGCCACCTTTTTCCTGTTGTTCACTTCATTTTGATTGCATCGCTTTTGTTGTTTTTTGGATTTTATTTCTACAATAAAGACATTGTTTTAAGGAGTGCGGCAGTCCAGGATCTTCTTCTATCCAATGCACCTGTGCATGGACAGCACCCTTTTGGTTTAGTGGGATGGAAGCAAAGCCAAGGGATCAGCAGTTTTTAGAGCAGTATCATCTCTCTCTGTTGCCACTTAGTGGAGAGTGGTTCTGCGAGCTGGAAAATCTTTCTGCAGGGTGAGGATGAGAGTTTCATTGTCACGTATCAGTGACAGCTCAGTGTGTGTTTGACCAGTCATTTATCACAAGTTGGTTAAGTTGGTTAAGGTGACAATGGTCTGGCACAGTGTTTGTCACAGTGCCCCTGTGTCAGTGGGAAATGCCCCAACAGCATTGTTGGTCATGTTCCACACAGCTCCACTCAATGGCACCTGAGTCATGAATATGCAGGCCCCATCGCACAGTTGCGCCAACCAAAGGTTTCCATTGCATTTCTAGGTGATGGAGCACTCTGCATTTCAGCGCCTGGCACCCAGTGCCACTCCAGCTTGCAATCTCATTGTTGGGGCTGTTTCTACATCAACCAGCAGATTATCAAACTTGATGGAGTGGCTAAAGCACCCGTTTACATTTTTACTTACTTCAGGTTACATTAGCTTCATTGTTTGTACATCTATGAAGATGTTCAGAGAAAAAGCCACTAGCTCAAATCTGTAGTAGAATGGTTTATAGGAAAAAAATTCCTCACCTGAGAAAACCGCACTCCTTATCTTTGTCCATCACAGCTAACCCGAACACTGCAGCAGGCCTATTTTATCCAATCCTCATGAGTAAGCATTTCTACTGATGAGAGGTAGCAAGGCACATTTTCTCACTGCAGTAAACATGTAAACTAATGCAGCACTGCACTTCTGTGTTTGGTTTAACACCATCAACTTGAATTTCTTTTTCATAATGCAGGCAACAAGTTGTAAATCTACTACACATAAAGCTGTCAGTAGCCTCAAGGGGCAAAAACAGAAGGGTTAATAGGTGATCATACATGTATTTGTTATACAGGACTGTCACAGTGTCTTCTAATGGAGACTAAAAGTGTTTATTTTTAACACACTTAACGCAGCCATGCTCCACAATAATCACCATCAGGAAACCCTATGAATACATGCCTGCCATGGCTGGAGTGCATGCATGTAGACAGAAATGGTTGCAAAGAGGCTGCAGGCAATCAATAGCACTGAGATGCAACAAAGCAATGTCTCTGAAGCTGGCCCTGCTATGGATCCCTGATGATGCTCAAAGTTCCCATCATAGTAAACTACTGATCTCTTACTTACTTTTCTATGCTAAGAAGTAAATTCATTGTAAATGGTCCTCCTCTACCCTCCCTGCTGTATTGTTTTGGGAAGCCATGATTGATGCTGCGCAGTCCCTGTACAAATTGATGTACATCAGTTGTGGCTGCCAAACAAGGTTTGGAAGCCATGGACCTTCCAATAGAGTAGTCTGCTAAGCATTTCTCCTTCTTTTTGGCAACTGGACTGAGGTGTCCCATGATCCCCTGTCTTTAGCTGGTGATCCTTCCCACTACTCCCTCCCTATACAATTCCCCCTTTTACTGTTCCGAAACCTCCTTCTGAGGTAATGTTGCTACTCCCACTATGTGATTGCTGAAATCGGTCCTAAGGCAGTTGCCATACATTTTGTATATCTTTGTTAAATGCTGAAGGATGTCGTTTGTATTTTGTATGCTTGTACCTTTGTACTGTACGTACTTACATTATGCCATGTCAATGGTTTTTGTTTCCATGTATGCTGTACTATCATGTCCTTTAATTTTTTTTTTTCCACATCAGGCTTAACCCAGGGTTTGGAGGTGTTAAGAGGGGTTCATCTTGTTCCGCCCTTCATATAGCCACCTCGGATTTGCATCATTTGTGGATGGTACTATTTTTTTTTTTTTTTTCTTAATTATATTATTATATTATTTTTTTTTTATTTTTTTATATGTGTATTATATATTATAAAAACAAAGGTATAGTTACAAATGACAAAACCTGCTCTAGGTAATTAGATCGACTTTATCATCCCTCAGCACCACCTCCCTAGGTCTCTATGGTGTCTGTCAATTTATTTCTCTAATTCCCCCCCCCCCCTTCCCTCTTTTCCCTATTGGGTCGGGTCAAACACCTTTACTGGTTTGTTTCTAATAATATTGAAGTAACATTTTCTGATGTTTTATAAGTTCTCCACTGATCCCATTTCTTTCCTCCTCTTTCTCCCGCCTCCTCACCCAGGTCTAGTCTTCTTAAATACTCCATCTCTGCGATGTAGTCAACCCTATATATGAATTCTTTTAAGGGTGGTTTATGTGGGTGAAGCCAGAATTTTGGGATCAATCCCTTTGCTGCATTTAACAGTACTGGTACCAATGTTGAAGCATATTTTTTTTTCCCTTTTACTAGGGCATGTTTATGAAAAAGACAGGTCAGGAAATCTAGTGGAATCTTTTCTCCGGAGATTTCCTCGATCATTTTGAGGATCTCAATCCAGAATTCCCGGATTCTCGGGCAGTCCCACCATATGTGCAGGGCAGTCCCCTCCTGATTGCAGTTTCTCCAACAGAGGGAGGAGTTAGCTGATGATATTTTATTAAGTCTAACAGGTGTCAGGTGCCATCGCATCATGCATTTATAGTTCGCTTCTACTGTTGTTATATCTTTTGCATAGGTAAATGTCGCTTTAGTCATATGTGTTTCTTCTAATCTTTCTCCAATTTCTTTCTCCCAAGCCTCTATGCTTTGTAGTGTATCTTTTGTCCCCATTTCTGTAAGAATTTTATAAGTCGTTGCGATTCCATGCTGTAATGGTTCTCCCCTGGTGCATAGTTTTTCTATTGGATTTTGTGCTGTATTATCTCTTATTGGTGCTGGGAGTGAGTTTACAAAGTGCTTTAATTGTATGTATTCCCAATCCGTTATCTGTTGTGTCCCTTCTACTACGTGGATCTCATCTTTATTTTTTTTTTTTTTTTTTTTTTTTTTTTTTTTTTTTTTTTTTAGAGTTGAAAATATGTTTATTGGATTTTTAACATAATAAACATGAACAGCATGAGATGTCACAAACAGGAAACAGTCATAGTTACTTAGCAGTAAGGAGTCAGCCAAATGGCTATCGCCCACAGCTGGACTCCTATCAACGTAGAACTGAACGGGAACAGTTATGACAAGAACCCGGTACAAAAACTTGTGTGCGGCCAAAATGGCCTCTTAATAGGTGACGACAGTGCAAATAGAGCTTCCAGGAAAGAAACAATAAAATCAAAAAAGAGAAAAGAGAAAAAAAAAAAAAAAAAAAAAATATAATAATAATAAAAAAAAAATAATAATAAATGGGACAAAAAGGGACAGGGACCAGGGATAAAAAGTAACATAAAAATGGGAGGTCAAGAATCAGGGGAGTGAGTGGGCGGGGAGAGAGAGAGAAGAAAGAAAGAAAGAGGATGGTGGGAGAGAGAAGAATAGGGAAAAGAAAGCCAGAGGGGTATCATAGAATAGAGAGAGAGTTGCTGATATCGGGACTGGGAAAGCCTGCGTGAAGTAGGTGGGTGAAAGGGAACCTGGCTTGACTCTAGTTGGTGATACATGTGGAAGCGATCAGGAATGATCATGGTTGGGTGGACAACATTTTCGCCAGGGTGTCAGAGGAAGAGAAGTGGAGCCAGATAAGCCACAGTAATGTATAATTATCAAAGGTGTCGTTATCAAGGGCTAGCATCTCCTCCATTCTCATGGTGTCGTTCATAATAGAGACCCAACGTGACAATGGGGGAGTTGCGGACGACTTCCAATAGGAAGGTATGAGCTGCCTCGCCGAGGACATGAAGAAACGGAGGAGACCCCGTTTCTGCGATTTAATTGAACCTGGAAGTATAGAGAGAAGCGCAATTTTAGGAGAAGGAGTCAGTGATTCACAGTAGAGTTTGTTGTAACAGTCAAATACCTGAGTCCAGAAGGGGCGGATCCTCTCACAATCCCACCAGACATGTAGATAGGTCCCCTCAGCGGCGGAGCATCGCCAACAGGATGCCGGGGTGGATGGGAATATATTGTGCAACACGGAGGGGACCCTGTACCATCTTGACAGAATCTTGTAGTTCTTTTCTTGTGCGTAGCAGGAGATCGAGGATTTGTGAGTAAAGTAAAAAGAGGTCTGCCAGTCCGCCTGCTGAATGTCTTC
This sequence comes from Rana kukunoris, assembly GCA_029574335.1. Lineage (NCBI taxonomy): Eukaryota > Metazoa > Chordata > Amphibia > Anura > Ranidae > Rana > Rana kukunoris. The sequence continues at coordinate 320,733,317 of CM056052.1, read as the reverse complement.
GCCCAAGTCTGCAGACCACTTCCCGGTGTAAGAGGGTAGTTCGGTGTGCGTGAGTGTTTGTAAAAGGCCGTATATTGCTGACAGTAAGTGTCTGGGTGTCTCTGAGAGGGAACACAGTCGCTCAAACTCTGTGAGAGGACGATGTACCTGAGAGGAGGAATGTAGGTGCCTTGTGAGTGTGGACAAGTGTAGTGTAGTGAGCCAGTCATGAGAACCTGCCGGAGTCACTGGCGACCCCAGCGTAGGATGTACAAAGGAGCGTGCCTGGGGCCATTCAATCCTCTTGAAGGGGCCTAATGATGATACGCCAAGGCCTTGGGGAAAGGAGGGGTTATCGAATAGGGAGGATAGTGGAGAGGGATCGGAGGATAGAAGTGAACATAACCCCCTTTTGTACCATAGTCTGAGAGAGGCCAGTGTAAGTGGAGAGGGAGAAGGCATGTGTGCCAGTTCAGTCCCATAACCCCATAGAAGTGCTCGGAGGTCTACGTGAGACAGATCCTGTTCCACGGCAACGGAGGCCTTTAGAAAAGGTCGCGGGAACCACTCCAAGACCCGCGCAACGTGCGCGGCCTTATAATAGGTCTCGAAGTCAGGAATGCCAGCCCCGCCCCGCAGCTTTGGGCGGGTGAGCACATTGTATTTCACCCTAGATAGCCCACGTCTCCACAGGAATCTGATGGCCAGAGAGCGCAGGGAGTTAAAGAAGGATTTAGGGATTATGACGGGGACCGTTTGAAGGAGATATAGGAGTTTGGGTAGGGTGTCCATCTTCAAGGTGTTGATCCGTCCAAACCATGGTAGAGAGCGCCCCCCCCATTCCTCCAAGTCCTTCCGTAAGCGTGAGAGCAGAGGAACATAGTTTGAAGAGAAGAGATTGGACAGATTGGAAGGAATAACGATGCCAAGGTACGAGATTCCCTTCGTCTGCCATTTAAAAGAGAAATTGGCTTTGAGCAAAGTCATCGTAGCAGTGGGGAGGGAGACGTTGAGGGCCTCAGTCTTGGACAGGTTGAGTTTGAAGTTGCTAAATGAGCCAAAGCGACGGAATTCCGCAAAGAGCGACGGCAGAGAGATATGGGGGTCCTGTACGTATACCAAAAGGTCGTCGGCATAGAGGGATAGCTTGTAATGGGAGGAGGGTGTTTGGATACCGCGTATGGAGACGTTTCGTCTAATGGCGCAAGCTAAGTGTTCTATTACAATGACAAATAAGAGTGGGGACAGGGGGCAACCCTGCCGAGTACCATTAGAGATGTCAAAGGGCGCGGAAGCAGAACCGTCCACCAAGACCGAGGCTGAGGGCTGTGAGTAAAGGGACATCACTTTTGAAATAAAGGGCATTCCCAAGCCTAATTGTTCCAACGAGAATCGGAGAAATCTCCAGTTGACCCGATCGAATGCCTTTTCGGCGTCGAAAGAGAGGAGGCAAGCTTTCAGCCCCTTACGTTGGATGTAAGAGATCAGATGAATCGTTTTGGTGGTATTGTCCCTCGCCTCTCGGCCTGGGACAAATCCCACCTGGTCGTTGTGGATCACGCCTGGGAGTAGAGGGGACAAGCGATTGGCCAGAACTTTTGCAAACAGCTTTAGATCCACGTTGAGCAGAGATATGGGCCTATAACTGCTGCATTGGGAGGGGTCTTTGCCTGGCTTGGGTAGTACAGAGATGTTAGCAGATAACAGAGTCTTAGGCGGTAAGAGGGAGGCATCCAAGGCATTAAAGGCCTTAGCCATCAACGGGGATAAGAGTGGGGCAAAGGTCTTGTAAAAACGCGGGGTGTATCCATCTGGGCCAGGGCACTTGCCCACCTGTAGACTTTTGATGGCGCTGAGGAACTCGAACGCATCGAGGGGTTTATCTAGTTCAGCAACATCCGACGCATTAAGTGAGGGTAATGCTGTCTCAACAATATAACTTTGCATGTCGTCGTCCGAGGGCGGGTGACACCTAGTCGGTTCAGAGGACTGCAAGTTATAGAGTCGCGAATAGTACTCCCGAAAGGCCGAGGATATACCGACCGGATTGTACGATCTAGTTTGATCGGGGTGTGAGATAAAGGGAACGGAGCAACGTGGCGTTCTAGGGTGCAAGACCCGAGCTAAGTGCTTACCGCATTTATTGGCAAGTGAGTAATGGAAGTTACGCGCCCTGTCCCTGGCAATCAGGGAGTGGGAGTCGAGAAGCTGAAGGAGATCCCTACGAGCGTTTGATAAACGGACAAAAATAGCAGGGTCTAGATTACGTTTGTGCAAAGGTTCAAGCTCCGCTATGGTGGAGAGGAGACGGCGGATATCACTCGATCGCATTTTCTTGAGGCGGGAACCATGTTGGATGAGTACGCCTCTAAGCACACATTTCAAGGCTTCCCATTGGGTGGGAGGGGGGGTAGCGTCCGAGGAGTGATCCGAAACAAAGTGACGGATAGCAGCAGAAACTTCAGCCACACATACGGGATCCCGCAGTAAATTGTCATTAAGTCTCCAGTGTGCGCCTCTACGTGATGTGGGGGGGCGTGCAAGAGTCAAGTAAACTGGGGCATGGTCGGACCAGAGCAATTGACCCAGGGATGTGTGTATAGGGGTATCTAACAGAGACTGGGATATTAGGAAGTGGTCTAATCTGCTATATGAGTTGTGTGCTGCGGAGTAATGACTGTAATCCCTGTCTGTGGGATGCTGGACCCGCCAGACATCCACCAGGTGGGAGGAGTGTAGAAGAGCTTTGATGCGTGTCAGTGTAGAGTGTGGAATGGAGGACTTACCCGAGGATGTATCTGCAGACGGGGACATGACGACATTGAGATCTCCACCAATGATGTAACAGGGACCCCCGAAAGAGGACAGTCTGGTGAGGACCGATGAGAGGAACCGAGCCTGACCCACATTTGGAGTGTATATATTGGCCACTGTGAAAAGAAAGTTGTTTAGTTTCAGTTTGAGAAAAATGAAGCGCCCATTAGTATCAACCAGTGTGTCTAGAACCTCAGGCTTAAAAGATTTATGGAAGGCTATGGATACACCTTTAGACTTAGCTTGGGGATTAGAACTATGAAACCATTGTGTATAGTACCTGTTACGAAGAGCCGGCACGGAATCTGTACGGAAATGTGTTTCCTGGAGCAGCAAAATGTCAGAACGTTTTTTGTGAAAATGGAAAAGGACCTGGCTCCGCTTCTCAGGCGTGTTAAACCCCCTGCAGTTGAAAGACGCTAACGCTATCGGGCAAACAGAAGCCATGAGATTCGTAGGGGTGGGCGGTGTGGATAAAGGGCAGGAATACGGGCATAAGCAATACCAAACATCAGCAACTCTCGGAGATACAAATAGCGTCGGATAAGACCCAGAGGAAGAGAAAGAAGGGAGAGAGGGAGAAGAACAAAGGAGGGGAGAGGAGGGAATAGACAGAGGGAAGGGTAAGAACGGGTGCTAACAAAAAACATAAAGGCAAAAAGGAAATAAAAAGACATGGATTGAGTATGGACCCCGTCCGTGCCACCCTCGTCATCATGTAGAGGCAATAAGAAACAACTAGGGAAAGGCGGCAGGGAGGGAGACCACAATAGCAAGGTGAACAATGTGGAAAATAAATGAGCAATAACAAAAAAGGCCACTAGGTGGCTCCAAAAGACTGCACAGAAAAAGAAAAAAAAATTTTTAGCTAGGCTATTAGCCATAAGCCATACGGCATCCATAGTGATACCGTAAAAAAGAAAAACCCCTCAGAGGGGGGGGGGGCGCGGTGGGACCACTCCAGGTAGGGCGGACCCCCCGGCCCCAGCTCCACGGTAAAACAAACATGGAATAAGATCAACACGTGGTATGGTAAACAGTGGTACAAAGAGAGGAAAAAAAAAAAACACGAGTTGGTTAGGCATATGAGACAGGAGACCAAACGATCTAGTAGATACAGGCAACAGTGAGGTACAATAATAAAAAGCATATTGGTAGCAAGGCAACAAAGTATAAACATGTCATTTGAGGTCACATAAGAGAGGATACTTAGGAACAATCTGTGGATGTCTCCCCGTCTGGAACATGGAATCCGAACCACCTGGAAAGAGAGCCAAGATCAGAACAATAAACATCAACATTAAAGCAGTCCAGGACTCAGGAGGGGTAAACCCAGTAAGCAAAGTAGTGTCTAGGGAGAGCATCCGGCCGAGTCCCCAAAAGTAAAACAAAAAGAAAAATGAAAAATGAAAAATGGGGGGGATCCGACCCAGAGCTATTTCCGGGGGGGAACCCCCGGAAAGGCGAGGCAAGCGGAGTGATTAGACCGACATGAACGTATTCAATCTTCAGAGTCCCGGCGAGGCAGAGGTTGGGGGTTGCGCTTGCGGCCCTGCGTCTGCCAGGGGGAGGCGAAGGGCAAACCTGGGGTGGTCGGTGCGAATGGCCAGTCCGGAAGAGAGACTTGTGGAAGACCCAGAGTGCTGAGGAAAGTAGGCAGGTCTCCGAGCGTGCGGAAGATGGCTGTCTTGCCCTCATGGTATACACGCAGATGGAACGGGAATCTCCATTGGTACTTCATCTGCTTGGATATCAACAGTTGGGTAAGCGGCTTCAACGCTTTCCTCATCGCCAACGTTTGACGCGACAGGTCCGGAAGAAGCATTACGGGGGCATCATTAAACAGTATAGTGTCCTGTGAACTGGCAGCTCTCATGATGGCTTCTTTAACCTTATAGAAGTGGACCCGGCACAGGGTGTCGCGGACGAAGGAAGGGTCCTGGTTCCGCGGGCTGGAGGTTCTGTGGACTCGGTCCAGCTCAATTGGATCGTCCTTAGGGCGGCGTAGTAGTTGATTGAAAATGGCGGACACGGCTGCTGGTAGGGCCTTGGCGTCTACTGTTTCGGGAATTCCGCGAATGCGAACATTGTTACGACGGTTACGGTTCTCGATATCGTCCTGTTGGTAAGCCAGCTGCTGTAGCATGACAGTATGAGTGTTCAGAATTTGGTCATGTGCCTGTACCGTTCTGCTAAGACCGTCTGTGGTGGCGTCCAGGTCTTCAAAACGAACGCTCACATCTTTCTTGAAGTCAGAGATTTCTTTTTTATAGGTTTTTTCAATCCTGTGAACACAGTGTTCAAAGTCAGCCTTGGTGGGCAGAGATCTGATATAGCTATGTAGGGAGCGTATCTGTGCCTCCAGGTCCCAACCCTCTCCCGAGGTCAGAGAGGCATTAGAGCGGCTTCTGGTGAGCACAAAGTCAGTATCCCCAGGGAGGGGGAGACGATCGTGCGTGCTCAACTGAGAGTGTAGGGACGACTCAGACCGGGCCGGAGACGGAGGTGCCTGCGCCATAGTGGTTTCAGAGCGGCGTTGCGATGCGGCGCGGGATCGGGCAAAGTAGTCTTCCAGGTCACCTCCCCTACGGTCCCCACTGGATCCCTTACGTGCCCGCTGCTTGTCTTTCCCCATGAGCCGGGGATTGAGCTGGTTTCCAACAATGAAGTGTCCCGTGGAGCTGGGGGTTCAGGGGGTCATGTTAAAGTCTCATTGCCCCATGTAAGAAGTCAAATCACACTGCCTGCTTCTATGCTGAAGGATGGGGGGAGGATGCAGGACAGCCAGGGAGCTCTAATGTTTTAGGGGGGGTGCAAGGCAGAGAAGGGGAGAGGAGCAGAGTCTGTGGGGGACTGACTGGACAAGGCAAGATGGCAGTTACTCACTGTTTGGAGTCAGGAGACCAGGAGATGCTGCTGCCTGTGCAGTGGAGAGCGGTAACAGGCTCAAGGAGTCCCAGCCACGCGTTAGGAGAGGATTAGGCAGTAGGGTGGGAGGATGAAAATAGAGCCAGAGGACCCGGGTGTAGCAAGCTGGGCGCCGCTCTCCAAGACTAGGCCGGAGCCGCGGCCTGTCCTAGAAGTGTCGCCGGACGTCAGCGGTTCTTCCGCGGGTCCCGATCGTTGTACACCTCGACCGCTCCCTCCGGAGGTGTAGCGGGTGGTGGATGGAAAGAGACAGCCGCCCGTCCCGCAGATAACAGCCCTCTAGTGTGACAGACGCCGGAGGACTCGTAGGCCCCAAGATGGCGGCGGGCCTCGGCAACGTGGAGCCGGCTGAGGGAAGGAGCGAACCGTCCGGGAACCTCGGAATAGGCTGGCATCCGTGGGAGGGATGCCCAGATGCAGGTGCAGGCGTTTTGGGAGCCCACCGAAGCAGGACTGGCAGGGGATGGCAATAGATTGTGTCAGGCCTGATGGAGCTCTGTAAGGACACGTCTTCCCCGGAGCACTTCCGGACACGCCCCCCTCATCTTTATTTTTTATTTTTCCTTGTGCTACTATATCTCCTATCATGTCCTTTAATAAAGCACTCCTGATTGTTAAAAAAAAAAAAATAGGCTAAACATTCAATTTATAGCAAAATGGTCATAAGAGAAAATTCCAAATCCCTGGCTGTAAAACCACTAAATTAACACTTTCTGATTTACCAACCTAAAAAATATATGCATTCCAGGAAAATCAAAGTAAAGACAGTCCTTTTTTGCAAACTTGTTCCAGGTAAGTAACTTTACGTATTGAAGCAAGGGGTCAGCAGGACTGACTGACAATCAGCATGTTCAGAAGAAGAGTTCAGTAGTTTATTTTATGATGTTTCCTTTGGGTGCAGACAGAAATGTTATGCATCTACTGGCTTCAGGCAAGATGAAAATCATTATCAAAATAAAAGTTTGGATTTACAAAACAACACCATAGAAATCCATTGTGACAGCTTGAGCTGTAGGCTAGCATTAAAAAAGGTTAAGTGATTAAAAAGATGTTGTCTATTGTAAGTCAGTATAGAAAATATAATTTTGTCATGGCTGATAAGTGACAGAATGTACGGTGCATTGCAGAGGATGAGGATTGTAGAAGCTTAATTCAATATTACCGTTCACTTCATACTCTCTACTGGAGCTTGTCTGCCTAAGGCATCATCCAAACTTATGAAATGTTTGCGAATAAAACACAGGAAAACACTGCTGATGTGCAAAAGAAAATAGATTGGAAGTATCAGTCCTGGGGCATATATATTTATCAGTGGGTGAGCTGAAATTTGTTCATAAAGCTTTGTTGATTGTAACTGGATTTCCCATTTATTTATGGGATGCCGGCCAGTGTGACAGCTGCAATGTACGAAAAGTTGATTCCAGAGTGAGCATTATTCAGGCTTTCCCCAGTGAAGCTTTTTTATATGACAGATAATGATAGAGGAAACTAAAAATGAAACATATTACTAAACTCAAATAGTAGGTACATGCTTCAAATTGCTTTTATAGAAGCAAACAACTTTTCCAAGATCTATTTTGCCCTAAAAGTAAATGCTTATCCACAAAATGGAACACCATCAAAACAGCACCTGACAGAACAAATAAGGAATGACCCCAGTGCAGTAACAGATTACCAAAGGTGATATTCTTCTGAAAATGCTGTGGTACTGGCTGTTTCTGGTTGGGATGCTTTCTCAATAACTGAGCTATGACAAGCATGCAGCAAGTAAAGTATGGAATCCAAGTATTGATACTTGTTCTGGATCACTGACTCATTCTGGAAAATTAACTCTACTTCCTGCTCCATTATAATGGTGCAGGAAACTATCAGAAGTGTCATACGACACAATAACAGAGCAGATAAACCTGTTCCACCTGCACCAGTTTTTATTTTAGATCAAATTAGAAACTAGCACAGGTCTGTACCTGATCAACAGAGGAAATAGGAATACTGCAGCAGATCCCTGTCTGGTGCGACCCTGTTCTTAGGGGATGTGAGCTGTCAGCAGACAGCTTACATCCCTCTCTCTGCTCATGTAGTGATTGCGCAACATGAGCAAAGACTGAAAAAGGTTAACGCCCTTCTCCTCGCTCTGCTCTGAGCCAAGTGGAAGGCGGGGACGGACAAAAAGAAGCCTACAGCTCCAGGTCCCATTTTTGTCTTGTGCCTGCTCAATATACTAAATTTAAAAGCTTGCACAGCTTCTTGGTAATTCCCAATAAGTGTGGATGCCATTGGCTGATCACAACAGCTGAGCACAACAATAATAAACTTCTGTAACGCCATCAGTGTTACCCTCGATAGAACGAGCGCAGCTGCATCTTGTTCTGACAGCTGCGCTCCATTCTACAAGGCGTCCGCGTCACTTCCTGTGCGCGGACGTCTGAGCTCCACGCTGGAACGCGGAAGTGCGACCTGGAGATTTTCGCGCTCCAGGCGCACTATTTAAACCCCCTGCTCTGGCGGCAGGGTGTTCGATTATTCCTGTTGGACGCCTGCCGCCACCAGGGACCCAGACTCCCAGCACTCTCAGAGCTCAGCATTCCAGGACCCCAGCTTCCTGCTACTCCAGAGAGCCTCCAGCTCCATCCGGCTTATGCCATTCCTCTGTCATCAGTCTATCCAGACCTACTCATCTCTACTGGGACCTCAGGAACCTGCAACAACTCACATCAGAACCGCAAGTACCTTAAGTGGCCAATACTGCCTTGATAAGCTTATATGCATTGCTGTGTATTGAGGACTTTATTACATCTATCTGCCACTATTTGCTAGCCTGCTACTTCCCCACCATAGGGACTGTAGAGTTGTCATTAGTCATATATACTCAGCTACTCATGCTACAAACCACTACGCATCTCAGCCCTCTAGTGACCCTTTAAGGTACTGCTTCATTCTCAGTTTAACTCCATGTTGCTACAGTAATCTATACCAATACCAGGTTCTGCTCACTGGAGGCTGTGATGACCTGAACCCCAAATTCTCTGTGTATTATAGAGTGATCTGGTGGTTGTAATCTGAGTAACCTCCGCAGCTGAGATCCATACTTGTAGTCCAGAGTCCTAATACCTGCAGAGTCGTAACAACTTCATAGTTGTTTAACTATAGCTTTCCATTATTAAAGGGGCCCATTGCTTAGTTATTAGAAAAGGGGATCAGTCTGACTGCCCATGCTCCCTATCAGAAGCCTATTTTAAATGTTAATGTGATTCATTAGTACAGAAATGCATCATTACCATATTAAATTAGTCTTTTATATTGGACCCAGCCAAGACATCACAGGCAAACTAAACAAAGGATGTTACTGAATGTGGCATTTTTATCATCAGATATTGGGGTTGATGTAGATATGTGTACCTAACATAACAAATGAAGCCATTATTACTTTGAATATTCACCCATTTGAATGGGGGGGAAATGTATTTTTTTTTTATATGACTGGTGATGCAAGCATTTGCTTTTCGAAGGGAACATTCTCTAATGCTTTAGAAAGTAAACCCCTATTTATCAAATGGAACACAGAGCAACTGACATCACTTTGGCTAACACTGGAAAAAGGATGTCACCTTTCACTGAACACAACATTATAACTGTCTGTGTGATTGGTGTGAAATTAGGGGCACAGTGTAATTGCGCTGAGAAAGATAGATGTCTATAAACACTTACAATCTTCATTTATCCAAACATCCAAATGGACACAGGAAAATAAAATAATGTTTTCACTATACATGTGCTGAACACAAAGTAGAAAATGATCAGATGCCCTTATTAAAATAGAGAATCCCCATCAGTCGAGTATATCATCTGCTCATTTGAGTTGATCCTCATGTCTGCCAGTGTTGGATTTGGACAAAATCTGATGAACACAGATGCCTGAGTCAAATCCAAGTTTTAGTGGGGTTTTGTTGGCACTTCAACAGACTTTTGAAAGCCATGTGACCTCCACAGAACATAACAGAGGTCCTGGAATACTTTCACACTTAAATGTGAGATGTGGAAATTCTCAACAAAAATGGTAGAGGATAATCTGTATAAGTGTAGTAGTTCATAATAAAGAGTGGGAAATAGTGGAAATACATCAATAAAACCTTTGATTGCATATTCACAACCTGAATTGGAAGATTGCAGAAAATATAGTTGTCTCTGGGCGGAAGACAGTCTCTTTGGGGTTTTCTAGAAAATCTTGTGCTGTTTAATAAGATCATAATGAGGAATAGGCTAGAATGTTTTGAGCCTCAAAATAGAGTATTAGAGGTAAAGTCAGCAGAGGTGTCCATTTGGAATGAAGATGCTTCAGAACTTCTTCTTTAAACATATATTTATTGGTCATATATGATAAGACATATCAAGTTTTTAAAGAAATACTTCTCAAGTATCTCCTTTTCGTATGCAAGCCTCTATTGACCTCACCTCCAATTTACCTTTTGGGGGCAAAAAAAAACTTCTATCTCACTGTTAACTGTGGCTGAGATAGAGAAAATAGTGTCAGGAGAGGTCATTGCAACCTACTTGCCATATCACTGTAGGAAAGTGCAGTAGAGATTCCCACAGCAGTTTCTACAAGCCACCTCAACATGTTTCTACTCAGTGATCATAATTGTCCGAAGCTTTGGCAGTAACATTTGGAAGACCTTTAAGTGGTGCCCTGGTGGGTTAGGGTAGAGGGCCTTCAGACTTTGGAAACAAGCAAGCAGTATTTTTTATCTGGAATCTGTCTATAGAAATGATATAGCCAGGAAGCTTTGCCATTGGGGGGAAACGTATAAACTCGTGGGAGTAAGATTGATTGCATTCCTCCTTTGGAAGAATGCTAGGATTTTGTTTTATCCACTGATAAGGTCTCTCTCTCTCTCTTTCTCTCTCTCTTTTGCTCTCTCTCTCTCTATCTTTTTTCCTTCCATCTGTATTGCAAGATGTATGGCCAATTGCTGACATTCTGGAGTAAAGTCAAACATTATTTAGGGAGCCAAGATTTTACTTTGTTTATTGTGTACTAAATGGAGACTATTGTGGGCATGTGCTTGTGTCTGAGGAGAATGTGCAGTACCAAGATCAGCAGGAAGAGCAGGCTGGATGGGGGGCCTGGGTCCAGGTTAGGCCACTTTGGGTTGCTCTCTAGGAGGAGTACCCTACAAAATGTTCCCCTAACAAACAAAGTGCAAGTGCTCTCCACCAATTTATGCAGTGCCTTTAACAGCTCCCCCACTTATTCCAATAAGATTCTGGACATTATTTTACAATATATATAAATGAATAAGAGAGTTACCAAAAAGTCACATACTTTTTCCCTTCTTTTGCCACTTTTCATTCACGTTTTTTCATCCACATTTTTTTATTCTTATTTATTTACATTTTTGTAACTCTCTTTTTCATTTATATATATTGTAATATAATGTCCAGAATCGTATTGGAATAAATGGAGGAGCTGTTAAAGGCACTGCATAAATTGGTGGAGAGCACTTGCACTTTGTTTGTTAGGGGAACATTTTCTACTGTATACCCATTATATACACAGGGGTTTGGTTGTTCAATTAATGCATTTTTAGGATCAATATACTTATATTTGTGTATGTTTGTATAATAAGCACATATTTAAAGCTTAGTGGCAGTTCACTGAATGGCGAATATAGGATATACACTTTTTGAAGCCTGGTTCAAATTCCCACTTGCTTAAAGGCTCATTCATTTTTAAAAAGTTTGGCTGAACCACAAAAGATGGAATTTTTAAAAAGTTTGCTCATGCTGTAATTAGCGCTTATCTAATTTAGTAATTTAGCAAGCCTCTCTTTGCCAGTTTGTTGATCCGTGCAAATAAAGAATCTGAAAATCTCACATCAATTTTAATAGTGTAATGTAATCTCTTTTGTTGTGTTCAAGGTTTTTAAACCTGCAGATTTCAATAAAAGAATACCTGAATCCTATCATTGAGACCTTTGTTTTCCAGTTGTTCTCTTTTGTTGTCATCTGTCACAGGGGGACACTAAAAGTGGTTTTACTAACACACATTGCACATGTAGGGTCCACTGTTGTCAATATCAGAAAGCCGGCTGAATGAATCGGGATGAATTGAGCAGAACCAAGATGCAAAAAAAAAGTTAAAACAGGATGGCATGTGTAACGGTCACCACCGTTTACGACCTTCCATCCACCCACGACAAGCTTATCCGACACACTCCGACAATACTGCATACACGATCCATATCAATTCCCATAATCAAGATGAGACTCAGCTCTGTACTTGCTTCCAAAGATATGAACACTTTATTGGTTTCTTTTCAACTTTTTTATACAGTACAGGTAATCACACGACAATGCAGTCCCCACCCCCCCATTCACTCACTGAGGCTAATTATCTAATTGTAGCAAGACATGTCGGCACCGCATCATCAATAGACTTAACTCAGAGAGAATGACATTCCTGTAGATAATGACAACAAAACAAAATACTGTCACACAATGATTTTCCCTTTTTAATAATACACAATCACAGATAATCTTCACACACAGAAAGGAGTCTTCCAGGAGCCGATGCAATTAACACCTTTTCAACAGAATATGTCGTTCACAGTGAATAGCCAACACCTCAAGACATTTCATTAGCCTTTATACAATGTCTTTCACAAGCCGGGTCACTTAGCGTTTTAAAAGCAGATGTCTAGTAGGAACACCTTAATATCTCAGTATCCTGCCATGTGAATTATTATTAATGTCCCATCTCATGTAATACATGAATTATGATCCTATTAGCCACCCTACACCCAAAAGGGGCACAGGGTGGATTTCGACCAAAGAATTATTAGTGACGCTGGCACAGGAGTATCTCTCATCCTTCCAACGTCTCTGGTTGTCACGGGTCAATCCGTTACATCATGGGAAGAAAAATGTGCAATGAAATGTGTAGTTTAAATAAACTGAACTTGCAATTTATAAAACACAGTGGACTCAATTTACTAAAACTAAAATATTTCTCCAAAAACAGCAGTAAAATAGCACATGTAGTATTTTCCAAAAACTCTATCATTTCATTAACAAACACTTCTAAAATACCACATGCCATTTTCTAAATTGATGCAGTATTTTAGTATACAAATGCCTGATATTTTTTGCACATTTAGCTGGTTGTTAAGGAGCCAGCGACCACTGGGATACTTAAAGTGGTTGTAAACCCTTACATATAATCAGTAACGTGACTGGCCTCATGTGATACACACAGATGAGACAAATCTTCCTACTGAGTTGCAGTCTATCTGCAGTCTTCTCTTCTCTACATCTATTCAACGTGCTGAATTTACAAAGCTTGTCTGAGAGTTCAGAAAAAAAAGGGGATGGAGAGCTGAAGTTTCAATCTGCGGAGATGATTGGAGGGAAGGGACAGATTCCCCTACACACAGGAACAGAGATGAGGCTATCAATCTGCCGGAGCACCCTCCCCTGTTACCATTTTTCTCTTGGTGTCAGAAAAACTTGTCAGTATTGATTCATGCAGAAGAATGAAGCAGCAGACAGAACTCACAGCATTTCTGACAACAAATGTTCGATGTGAGCTTGTTGTCCGAAAATCTGACCGTGTGTATGCTCTATCGGACATTTGCTGTTGGAATTTCCGACAACAAATGTTTGAGAGCAGGTTCTCAATTTTTCTGACAACAAAAGTTCTTGTTGGAAATTCTGATCGCTTGTAGCCAATTCCGATGCACAAAAATCCACGCATGCTCGGAATTAAGCAGAAGAGCCGCACTGCCTATTGAACTTTATTTTTCTGGGTTTGTTGTACGTGTTGTACGTCACTGCGTTCTTGACATTGGGAATTTCCAACAACATTTGCGTGACTGTGTGTATGCAAGACAAGTTTGAGCCAACATCTATCAGAAAAAAATCTGTGGTTTTGTTGTCGGAATGTCCGATCATGTGTACGCGGCATTGGTGTTCCTAATTGGAGAAAAGTACAACTTTAGGGGTTTAGATGAGTTTGGAACCACTTTAACGACCAGTGACAAATTTTTGCTGTCATCCCCATATTCCCATTTGATTGCAGAATGTAAGCAAAAGTCCAGACAGCAAGGATTTTTTTTTTTTTTTAAGTGTGTGACTTCACAAGAAAAAATATTCTTGTGAAGTCCCTCCAAAATCCATACTAGGCCATGCAGCCCAGCAAGCCAGAAAGGGAAGGTGGGACAAGCATGCAGCCCCTCCTCTTGAACCATAGCAAGCCACATGCCCTCAACATGGAAGCTCCCCTGGTAAAGCACCTTGTCCCCATGTTAATGACAACAAGGGCATCTTCCCCACAACCCTGACCCTGATTGAGATTTACCTACATTGATGGACAACGTGATTGATGATGAATGTACATAAAGGGACTTTTTAAAATATTTTTTTTTGTGTTGTTATTTCTAGGTGTTAGAAATTCTGTATATAGACCTACAGAACATACAGTGCACAGTTTACATGGGGTTTGCTGCTTAACTGCAGACAGGAAGCATGAACTTTATTATACAGAGAAAAGACAAAGAGTTTAACCACTTCCATACCAGGCACTTACGCACCTTCCCGCCCAAGCCAATTTTCAGCTTTCAGCACTGTCAGATTTGAATGACAATTGCGCGGTCATGCTACACTGTACCCAAACAAAATTGGCGTCCTTTTTTCCCCACAAATAGAGCTTTCTTTTGGTGGTATTTGATCACCTCTGCGGTTTTTATTTTTTGCGCAACAACTAATAAAAGACTGAAAAATTTTCTGTTAACTTTTTTGTAAATAAGTATGTTTTCTCTTTTAATTATGGGCACTTATATGGCGGCACTGATGGGCACTGATGAGGTAGTACTGATGGGCACCGATGAGGTGGCACTGATGGGCACTGATAGGCGGTGCTGGTATGCGGCACTGATGGGCACTCATATGTGGCACTGATGGGCACTCATAGGTGGCACTGATGGGCACTCATAGGCGGCACTGATGGGCACTCATGGGCAGCACTGGGAACTCATAGGCGGCAGAGAATGACACTCATGGGTGGCACTTATGGGTGGCACTGAAGGGTACTTATGGGTGGCACAGATGGGCACTGATAGGTGGGCACTGGGCATGGATTGGCACGGAGGGGTGGCACTGAAGGACACTGTGGGGTGGCACTGATGTACTTTGAGGGGTGGCACTGATGTATATGTTGCCATTCAGTGCCCATGTGTGGGCACTAACTGGCATCTTTCTTTTTTTTTTTAACCTGTATTTTTTTTTTTTTAATCCTGTGTTTTTATTTTATTGTTTACGTTTTTTTTTGTTTTTTTTGCCCTGCCAATGTGGGCATCCCTGGTGGTCTAGTGTGGGCATACGAGGGGGGGCTGCACTGATAAACAATCAGCGTGAACCCTCCCTGTCAGGAGAGCTGCCGATCGGCTCTCCTGTACTCGCGTCTGTCAGACGCGAGTGAGGAAGTGCCGTCGACGGCTCTTCCTGTTTACATCGTGATCAGCCGTGATTGGACACGGCTGATCACGTGGTAGCGAGCCTCCGCCAGGGACTCGTTAACGAGATCGGTGATGCAGGGTGTCAGACTGACACCCCGCATCAGCGATCGGCGCGCGCGGCATGAAATCGTGCTGGACGTTTGAGAACGTCTAGTCACGATTTCATAACCACTTCCCGGCCATAAATCTGCTATTGGCCGGGGGGAAGTGGTTAACCATAGATGCAGCTACAAACTTATAAATACTGTCATCTACTGGTTGATGTAGTTGTTGCACAAAATTCATGAACAATGCATTCCAATATGCCTATTCAATAACTATTTGAACAGTCCCATTTTGGATCTCAGTTCTATAAATCTGTTTCTTGTAAGTGGTTTTGTTAAAGCTTTTGATCCACTTTTGCTTCTCATGATTTGGAAGTCTTTGCATCTCATTCCGTAAAATGGGCTCTTGGTTTTAATGCTACGCAAGCAACATAGAACAGATGATTGGCTGGGATGCCCTTATTGCTTTTGGTGAATTTCCTGATAAAAGCTTGTTGTGGCCTGGTTTCTTCTTTTACAGCATTTGTATTGTCTGCGTTCATTTCTATTTCTGTCTCACTGTGACACTGATGTGGAATTTCCCTCAGTATTGAGCAATTGTAATTTTACTACACACAGAAGTATCATTGACAGTTACACTTCTACTGCTGGTTACTTTGTTTGTGTCTCACTCATCCGTTTATGGACCTTGCTTTGTGCGCTAGTTCAAATCATTTGGTGGAGAGGACATTATGGTGTGGGGTTGTTTTTCAGGGGTTGGGCTTGGCCCCTTCCTTCCAGTAAAGGATACTCTTAAGGCATCAACATACCAAGGCATTTTGGACAATTTCATGCTCCCAACTTTGTGGGAACAGTTTGGAGATGGTTCCTTCCTGTTCCAACATAACTGTGCACCAGTGCACAAAGGTCCATATTGACAATGCTGTGAGAGTTTGGGGTGGTGAAACTTGACTGGCCTGCACAGTCCTGAGTTCTGACCTCAGCCCAATAAAGCACCTTTAGGATGAATTAAAATGGAGACTTATATCCAGGTCTTCTCGTCCACATCAGTACCTGACTGCACAAATTTGCTTCTGTAAGAATGGCAAAATATTCCCATTTACACACTCCTAAACCTTGTGGACAGCCTTCCCAGAAGAGTTGAAGCTATTATCACTGCAAAGGGTGGGCCAACTCAATATTGAACCTTACAACTAAGATTGAGATGCCATTAAAATTCATGTAAAGGCATTACCAATACTTTTGGTAATATAGTGTATGTATGAATTGATAATATATGCTAAGAGTTTTTTTCTTTTCTCTATCCAGTCATTCGAAGGGTGTTCTGGCCTAACTTTATTTATACATTTCCACGTACCTTCTCTGGTTAGCAGTATTTTTTATCTTGAATTTCTAATGCCGCGTACACACGATCACTTTTTGTGATGAAAAAAACAAAGTTTTCAAAAACGTCATTTAAAACCACCGTGTGTGGGCAAAACGTTGTTTAAATGTCTTCAAAAAAACGACCAAAAAAAAATTCGAACATGCTTGAATTTTTTGTGTCGTTTTTCAAAACGTTGTTTTTTGTGTCATAAAAAGTGATGGTGTGTGGGCAAAACGATGTTGAAAACGACGTTTTTAAACCCGCGCATGCTCAGAGGCAAGTTATGAGACGAAGCTTCAATGGAACAGAGTGCCGTCGAACGTGGTGTACGTCACCACGCTTTGCTAGAGCATTTTGGAAAAACGATGGTGTGTATGCAACGTCGTTATGGAAAATTAAGTTTGAAAAACGTTGTTTTGTTTCATCACATAAAACGTCGTTTTTTTTCATCACAAAAAGTGATCATGTGTACGCGGCATATAACTGGTATTTCTGGTTTGTCAGATTTGCAAATGAAAGCTTTGTTGCAGTTGTGTTACTGGCCATTTTCTTTTATTCTGTTGCAGTCTTCTTTCTGCTGCTGTATCTCGCACTTATCTGCTGTAGCTGGCTATGACTGGGTTCTCAGCTTTTCTCTGAGCCCCCCCCCCCCCATTTCAGATCTACCCCTCGGATTTACAGCAACCACACTTCCAAGTGCACTTTGCACTTGTAGTGCAAAAGTGGATTTGCCTTTTGTAAATAACCCCCATAGTGTTTAACCATAGATGCAGGTACAAACTTATATACACTGCCATCTACTGGTTGGTGTAGATAGGAGAGACTGCGGCTCCAGGTGAGCACACCTAGGCAATCAGTGTCCACTCAAGACCCACCTGGTGCTGGCAATGCACGGAGCATGAAAAAAAAAAGAATATATGGACACCTACACTCCAGTAAATCTTAAAAAGATGTAGCCCTTTAATTAGGTAAAAAGGAAAGCACTACAAAAAAACAGCATACAGTGGGATATGAACAGCTGGCGCGTTTCACCTTGGAATACAATGCTTAGTCATATGACTAAGCATTGTATTCCAAGGTGAAACGCGTCAACTGTTAAAAGGGCTGCATCTTTTTAAGATTTACTGGAGTGCGGCTGTCCATATATTCTTTTTTTTTCATACTGGTTGGTGTAGTTGACACACAAAATACATGAACACAGTATTCCAGCACTAGGGAACACTTGTGTGACTGAGTAGGGGTTAAGAGCAAAGGATAACTTTTACTCATTCACATGGGTGGATGATATCTGGCGATCCCCTTATTGTTAGAGGGGGCTTCGAAATTCCAATAAATACCCCATCTACAGACCCCCATAACCACAACCATACAATTGAAGAAGGAACCTTGATTTAATTGGATTTCTATGTCTTGCTTGCCTGCCAGAATCCTTGAGATATTGAACTTTTGTGTAGAGTGACAACGGATTAGAACCCTTGGAGGGTTTTTACAGCTATTTTCGGTTTTATTAGAGAGATTTTACCCTCATTAAGTGTCCCAGTGAAAACAGTTTAATAGATTGAATGTTTGCAAACGCAATACAGACAAAAATAAAAATGCTTTTATCAAAAAATAGGGGATTTTTTCCCCACACTTATTGTCTATTGAAACCTCCATTAATGGGGCCGTAAGCAAGGGGAAATCTCTCTAGTAGAGCCAAAAACAGTAGAGAAAACCCAAAAGAGGTTTTAACCCATCCCCACCAATTTCAAAACAAACAAAATTGATTGGAGTTATACTTTATATTTATACAGCTTTAGATACTGCCTACTAGTCTCTAATTATGTCAAACATCAACTATGCACATTGTAAAACTTAAATTATCGTTTGCTTTGGCTGTGGGTGAAACAATTGAACTCTGAATAGTGTTTTATTCACTGTGAGAAGGAAGTGCTTTTTTACTCAGAAATGTACCGTATGTAATGACATGTGCACTATTGATTCATGTAAAGCGTGATTTTTAGTAATAGGTCTGTTTTAACAAGAAGGACTGGTAACTTAGCTGTGAATCAATGTCCCATGTTCTTCTAAAGCAAGTACCTGGTGAGAGGTGTGGACACAAATAATCCCAAGGGATATATTCAGAAGCTTAAACCTTTTGACTGCTTATTGGGGGTGAAATAGGGCATCAGAGCATAGCTCATTAAACACAAACTGGCTTTTGAAACGCATCTCTTGCTACAGTTGTCTGAAAAACAATCTATTAAAGAGCCGCTGGATGTGACATTTGCCTAATTTAGCATTAAAATAGCCAAGTTTACTTCAAACATGTAAAAAACCTAAGAGATATTTAATTTATAAAAAGCATTCTGCAGATTAATTTTCCTTTTGAATGGCACATCCATTTCTCAATAAAGGTTTATTCCTTTACATAGTTAATACTAACTAACTAGCAAATGAGTGCCTGCTCATGAGTGGACTAATTAAAAGTGTTTGTTACCTAAAAAAAAAAAAACACAGTGCTTGGGCTGTGTAATTTGGCTCCTTCTATCACCTGAAATACTTGGCTGATCCTGCCTTGTTCTGCCCTCCTCGCTGTAAACTGACAATGGTTTATCATGTGGTCAGTTTACATTCTTCTGTTATCCGCAGCTATCTGCAGCTCTCCTCTGTCCTTCTCTCCCCCTCCCTGCCTGTCAGCTTGTGACAGTGCCCGCCCTCTCCCCCTGCTGCTTAAAATACTTTGCAAAGTACATCAAAAGCCCCTCTGTTAGAAAATGTTCTATGCCCCAGTGACTGTGCTTTGTAAAACATATGACAATGTTTACCTTTCACAGCACTGCTCAGTGTTCAGCGCTCATGTGACTGCTCGCTGCTCTCCTCGTCCGCTATTGTCCCCTCCCACTCTAGCTGTCAGATTGGGAGAGGGAGCAGCAAGGAGTCATGTGAGCACCGAGTGGCACTCTAAAAATAAGGTAGAAATTGTCATATTTTTTTACAAGCACAGACACTGGGGCAATATAAAGTTTTCTAACAGAGGGGATTGCATGTACTTTACAACCACTTTAAGCTGAATGATTTTTGGACTCTACATCAATATATATAAATAAAAAGAAAAAAATGGATGGGGAGGGGACTTTAAAGGCACCAACAAACACTGTGGATGCTCACCCTGCAACATATGGAGGATTGTTATCCTGTAATGGGGGGGGGGGGGGATTCCATTTGGCAACCACTGTCTTTTTGGAATTGTCCCTTATGAGTGCACCTTTGTTTCAAGTGTTAAAACTTGCAATTTTATTATTCCTTTCTTATTACATTGAATTCATTTTGGGGCTTCATATACTGGGCTACATGCAACTTTTTTTAGGACCAGCAAGACAATCTTCCCTTGAATTGCCTCCTGATTCTTGAATCTGTGTTGAGCTGCTATTGACATTTGCCTATTCATTGTATTCCTCCACAAAGAACCCCCTAAAGTAGACTCCCTTTAGTCAAAACTTTGGGGTATTGTTGTGACTATATTTTGAATTAGAATAAAATATGTTACGATGTGTCACTGTATATATGAATTGTTTGTGTCTGAATATGTTTTATCTTCAATAGAATTTTAACATGTTTGTATCAAATATATTATAATGTAAAGTGTTTGGTGGTGCCTTTAAAGTCCCCTCCCCATGCATTTTTGTCTTTTGTATATATTCATTGGGATGTTGCACCTGTTCAACACTTGGACAGTTAGGCCCGGATTCACGTAGATCAGCGCATCTTTATGCAGGTGTAGTGCATCTCATTTACGCTACGCCGGCGAAACTCAGAGAGGCAAGCATGGTATTCAAAAAGCAAATGCTCCCAACGATGCGCCGGCGTAACGTAAATTCATAGGCGTAAGCCGGCGTAATTCAAAATAGGAAGTAAGTGGGCGTGATCCATTTAAATGAAGCGTGACCCCATGCAAATGAAGGGCCGAACGTATGGCGCATGCGCCGTGACGTGGATGTATGTCCCGCGCCCCTCTGCGCATGCTCACAACTACAACCGGCATAACCCCTGAGATACGCCGGCCCACCGCCTACGCCCAGGGCATAAATACGCTCAGACATGTGCCCGTCGAGCGCAAAAGTACACCGTTTGTTTGTTTGTGGTGTAGGTACTTTTGCTTTGAGCCATGTCTGCTCCAGCAAAACAAAATAAAGTCGCGCTGCTAAAAATGTAAAAAAGAAAGAAGCAGCCAGCACTAACAGTGAAACAACCTGTGAGTAGACAATGAAAGAAAAATAAGTGCAGCGCTAGTGAGGGTGAATTTGCGTGAAGCAATTTAGACCAATCCCATTCAAATGTGTGACATTGTAATGGTGTAGTCCAAAAACACAATAACAAGAAAGTATATAGAGGGTGGTGAAACCCTATAGATGCAAACGGTGGGGTGTAAAATGTAAACTACAAAGAAAGTCCTTTAGATCAAAACAGGCAAGTCTTCATATGGAACACTCCTATACACCGCTCCTGTGTTACTGGAGAATCTGATGGTATGCGTGATCCACTTAGATGGGCATACAGGATAACCAAACAGATATATGAAAAAGGATGGGTTACCACAAAAGTTGGACACATATGCCAAGAGCACTGTGTCAGATGCGCTTGTAAGAGCTCCTCGGATGGACGGCTCTATGAGGAGTGATGGTTGGAAGGATTGTAGATCTTTCCCAGGGATCACAGGGTCCAAGATGGAGAGTAGTTCCAGGTTTTCAGATGGAGCAACGCTTTTCAATGGAGAGGACAAGACCAACAAAGCTGAGGACTTTTTAAACCTCGAATCCTCCCCTGTGCAAGAGACTTTTAAATCACCTGATCAGTCTTTACTTTTGGCAGGGCCCTCTCAGACATCCACCCCAATCAGGTCCAGCCCCTCAGGGTCCACCCCCATCAGGGGAAGCCCCTCAGGGTTCACCCCCATCAGGGGAAGCCCCTCAAGGGCCTCCCCGTATAGAAGGCCCAAAGCCTCTCCTGGCCCCAGGAAGGCTACGAGGAAGACAAGGGGTGTTCCTGAATTCCTCCCAGAATATCTAGGGAGGGAACAGGCCTGCCAGACCCGCCATATGGGTGCTGTAGCCGTGGAGATGTGACGTGTCGCAGACAGGCTGGCCTTCTCGGCCCAGATAAATGATAGCATCCAGGATGTCAGTGGGAACTGTGCTGCGATGGTCACCTGCCTTGGGGAGCTGCAGGTCACAACAGCAGGCCTTGTGGCAGAGGTCAAGAGCCTGGCAGTGGCGGTAGAGGCCAATACAGCTGCCATCAAGGCAGGGGGGAGGCAGACAAGGCTGATGCAGGCGGAGACTAATGCGGTCCTCACCCGCATTGCCCTGGCATGGAGGGCAGGCAGGCAACCAGGGAGAGACCAGGGGATGCTCCTCCACCTCCTGATGCCCCACCCGAGGCTCCCACCAGAAAATGAAGGAGCCGGAGCCCTGGCACCAGGCTTGGCCCACGACAGGGCAATTAATTGCCTTTTTTATTTTATTTATGTGCTCAGGTTATGAGCTTTTTTATTTTCTTTATGTGCTCAGGTTATGAGCTTTTTTATTTTTTTTATGTGCTCAGGTTATGAGCTTTTTGTTTTGTAGTGAATGCACACGGTGAGGAGTGCAGGCTACAGTGTGACTGGTGTGAGTGACACTCCTGCCAGTAAGGTGTGTCACCCTGGGTCGTCGGGGAGAGGTGATCCCCACAACCGTGTTAATGTGGTATGAATGGACAGTGACATAATTGGTGCCTTGGCGTGGCGTTGCTGCTCCCATGTCCTGCATGGTGGACTTGGGCTAATCCAATGTGAGGTGGATGTGGTGTGTGCGAGCTAGGCTCCACAGTGGTGTGCATGCGTGCATTGTCCGTGTGCCATGCTGAATGTCTGTGTTTAACGTGCAAAGATGCCTACCACGAGGCTCCTCCTGACTGCTCTTCCCTCAGCATATGGGGTAGCCTCGTTCATGGGGGGACTGTGTGGGTCGGGGGTCAGGTCATCACATATGTCAATCTCCAGGCCCTTTCTCATGGCGTAGTTGTGCAGCACACAACATGCTCCGATGATCTGGCACACAAAGTTTGGGGCATACAACAGGGTCCCCCCCGACTTATCCAGGCATCGGAAACGGGACTTCAGGATGCCAAATGTGCGCTCCACCACCAATGCTGCACGGGTATGTATGTGTGCAGCATTGTATCTTCTCTCTCCTCTGGATTGGGGATTCCGGTATGGAGTCAGGAAATGGGGCCCAGTGCATATGCCGAGTCACCTGGAAGGGAAAAGACAGGAGGATGTTAGCCATGCATGTGCCCCTCGTGATGTCCGCATCATGGGGTCAGAAAGTCATGCCTGACTCCCATGTCACTCACCAACCAGCCAGCTGTCCCTGTTCGAATTCCGTTGGGATGGTGCTTTGACGGTATATGTAGCTGTCGTTGCTGGCCCCTGGGTGTTTGGCACGGACGTGCCATATGAGGCATTGGGCATCGGCTATCACCTGTACGTTGATGGAATGCCAATGCTTACGATTGCAGTATATGTGCTCTGTGGCACGGGGGCCGTAGTGCCACATGTGTGCAATCAATGGCCCTGATGGTGCGTGGGAATCAAGCAATTCTGTAGAAATCCTGCATTGCCTTCTGCCGCAGATGCTCATGGGTGGGTCTGATGATGTGGTGGGACATGCATGTGAGGATTGCGGGGACAACCTGGTGCACACATCTGCTCATGGTGGATTGTGACATCCCAGCCACAACTCCACTTGTACGCTGAAAAGATCCACTGGCAAGGAAATGGAGTGTTGACAGTACCTTGAACAGTGGCTGCACTGCATGTGAGAGATCTGTCTGGCTGGTGATGTCATCATGCAGGGCTGTGGCTAATTCCAGGATGGCATTAGGGCTGAATCTGAAGATGTGATACACCTCCGATTCCCCCATGCCAAAGACGTTCATGCGCGTTCGATATACCCTCTTCCGTGCCCTCCTCCTCCGTGCCTGTGGACACAGTAGTAGTGCTATGACCATGGCTGCCCCTGGCATGTTGGCATACGGATGTGTTGTCCTGCAAGTGTGGTTGCTCAGCTCGTCCGTAACGGTGCAGCTGCAGCTGCTCTCCGCTGATCTGTGCACATGTGCTGCTGACTTACCCCTGCTTTATGAGGGGTAACTTTAGGCCGGACGTACAACTTATGCGCACATCGCGTAGCCTGCGCCGGGTGCACGTACGTTCGTGAACTGCCGTATCTCCCTCATTTGCATATTTGAATAGGAAATCAATGGGAGCGCCAGATGCGTCCAGCGTAAATATGCGCCCACGCAATGCCGGCATAGGAAAGTTACATTGGTCGGAAGAAGAATCTTTTCAGGCGTATCTAGTTCTGTGGGTACGGCGCATAGATACGCCAGCCCATATATACACTTACGCCGCGCATCTCGAGATGCGCCGGCGTAGATGCTTTGTGAATCCGGGCCTTAGGCTTTTCATATAAAGCTTTGTCTACATCTATATATATATATTTTAAATTAAACAATATTTATCTGCACACACATTATTTAGGTAAAGTATGTCATCTATGGAAGATAATGTGTGAGCTGTCATGTATTTCTACTGAATAGTGTTGGGCGAACGGTTTGAGCCTAACAAAGGTTCGACCTGAACATCGCCTGTTCGCCCGTTTGGCGAACAACCGAATGTTCAGGTAGCTCCTGCCGAGAATCCCACAATGCATTGTGCACTTCACAGTGCATTCTAGGGCCCTAATTGGATGAAGCTTTGCACCTGACCGCTGTTTTTTAAATTTATTTTTTATTTTACAGTTTTTACATTTCTGTCAGTGTCAGTCCTCAATTTAAAGTGCACCAAACACCACTTTTGTGCATCCAATCATGCATTTCCCAGTTTCTATCAAATGTGGGTAAAAAGCCTATTCTGCCCCCTTGTACACAGCTACTTCTGCCATAGCCAAAACATCATGCATGGAGGAGTCAGCTGAATTATTTGAACATAGCGTCAACCACTTGCTTCTTGAATATGCACAGACATACTTGTTTTTGATGTTGGTTCTGAAGTAGAGAAAGGGAGTAAAATGAAACTACAAAAAGGAGAGAACACTGATAAACAACAAATTGTCAGTTATGTTCCCCCTGCAGCAGCGTATTGCCAAATTGGCTCCAGTGATGATGAGGATGGAGGTAATGATAATAATGAATTCACTGATGCGACTTGGGTGCCAGATAGAGGAGGAAAGTGAGGAGGAGAAACAACCCCAACAATCCAAGATCTCCTACAGAAGCAGCCATCATGGAACAGTAGAAAGCAGCCACCCTATTCCATCAGATTGTGGAGGAAAAAGGCAACCGTATCCAAGCTTACAGAAATCCTTTACGACTATGAATAGTGGGATGGAGGAGCTTCTGTCATCGTCCTTTAAAGCAAGTGTAGAGCACACCCCAAATCCAGGGGCGCTATTTCAAATTTAAGGGATGTCTGGGTCAGTACTTTCGCCCAGGCCTGTTTGATTGATACAAATTTGCCTCTGCTCTGGCTGTGATACTATCTGGTAGATTCCCTTGTTGCCTGCAGGTGGCGTTACCATCTCGGGCTTATGTTGGAACACAGATGTACCATTGTGTATTGGGTGTCCCTTCTTGGCAGCGGTGCAGTGGGAGTGGTGACCCCGCTGTTTATGCTGGGGAGGGGTAGTTAAGGGGCAGACACCGTTTTAGTAGTTAGCACCTGAATGCACTCTTTTAGCAGCAAAGAATCTACCTGGTCTGATGACCCTTACCTATAGGAACCATGTGGATCTTTGTTATGCATTGAGCTCATCATTATTATTATTATACACGATTTATATAATGCCAACAGTTTACGCAGCACTTTACAATGTAGAAGGGGGGCAGCACAATTACAGTACAGTTCAATACAGAAGGTACAGGATGGCCCTGCTCAAAGAGCGTACTTTCTAAAGGGAGGGGAGTGGTACAAAAGGTAATAGCTGCATAGATTGATTTTATGGGTGTGGCTCTTTGTGGGTGTGGGATAGCTCATAGTGCAGGGCAGCTGGAAAACTGACATTTAGTCAGGTATAATAATAATGGTACACTGTTACATGAGTAAGGACATATCTATTCGCTAGGCAGCAGGAAACTTGATGGATGGTTTGCAGCTATGGGCATGCTGGCATGCAGTCCTTGCATGTGAACACCCTATATGTAAGCTGCTGGGTCTTTAACTGTTCCTCAACTCTTCTGCCTGCTTCCCACTCCTGGCAAACTTCTCCCCTTGTCCACTTCCAAGATGGCTTCCAGGTAGTCTTGCCCAACTCCAACATGGCCACTGTGGGAGTTTTTGCCCAAACCAAAGATGGCCCCCATGTGAACACCAGCCACTTCACCTGTTCACCATAACACCTTCATTCTCTTGAATGTAGACACTTAGCTTCCTCTTCCACAACTTATACTAGAATTCATACTGGAACATGGTGCAACTGCAGCCCATCCGAGAGGAGATGTAACACAGAACGTATGAGGCCAATTTAGAGATAAATTCCAAAAAAATTAAAAACATACTTATCTTGGAAATGCGGTGTCACAGTTCAATAAATCCAATCACTTCTGGGAGGCAGGCTCCAGACACAGACAGCTCTTCTAAAGAAAAAAACACTGGCTGCACTGCTATATGTAAGGCTAGCAGTACCCAATTTTTCACCCCAAAATATCCACAGAAGGAGCTCCCTGCCTTATGTCAGTTTTTTTTTCCATATGTGTCTCAATGATTACCCCATAATTTTCTGTCCCATGACCAAATCAAGAAATCCATAGAAAATCCTCCAAAATGAATCCATTGTTATCACAAGGGTTAATAGTGAACTATTCTCCCCATTGGAGGATTTCCCCTCTATTGCTGTTCTGGGGACCACCCAAAATATGGAATTTTTTTTACTTTCAATTTTAGTGATAACATTAAACATGACAGTGGGAGAGGGTGAATCACCCTAACAGGGACACAGGAAGCAATAAAAACCTGACTTCAATCGATATAATACTTAAAAGAAAAAAAATGCCTTTAGTAATACTTTAACTGTTATTAATATTATATCAGTGGCGGCTGGTGCTCAAAATTTTTGGGGGGGCGCAAACGAAAAAAAAAATATTGCAGCCTCACTGTGCCCATCACATGCAGCCACTGTGCCATGCCACCAAATGTAGCCACTGTGCCATGCCACCAAATGCAGCCACTGTGCCATCAATTGTCACCACTGTGCCATGCCATCAAATGCAGCCACTGTGCCATCAATTGTCACCACTGTGCCATGCCATCAAATGCAGCCACTGTGCCATCAATTGTCACCACTGTGCCATGCCATCAAATGCAGCTACTGTGCCCATCAATTGTCACCAATGTGCCATGCCATCATATGCAGTCACTGTGCCATCAATTGTCACCAATGTGCTATGCCATCATTTGCAGTCACTGTGCCATCAATTGTCACCACTTGTGTCACTAATTGTGCCATGCCATCAAACGCCACCACTGTGTCATCAATTGTCACCAATGTGCCATGCCATCAAAAGCAGCTACTGTGCCCATCAATTGTCACCACTGTGCCATGCCATCAAATGCAGTCACTGTGCAATCAATTGTCACCACTGTGCCATGCCATCAAACGCCACCACTGTGCCATCAATTGTCACCACTGTGCCATGCCATCAAACGCAGTCACTGTGCCATCAATTGTCACCTCTCTGCCATGCCATCAAATGCAGTCACTGTGCCATCAATTGTCACCTCTCTGCCATGCCATCATATTCAGTCACTGTGCCATCAATTGTCACCACTGTGCCCGGCCTGTGCTCATTGTTGCCTCTGTGCCCCATGATGCCACTGTGCCCCATGCTTCTACTGTGCCCCATGCTGCCACTGTGCCCCATGCTGCCACTGTGCCCCATGCTGCCACTGTGCCCCATGCTGCCCCTTTCCCTGTAAAAAAATCACTTACCTGACGCTTCCATGTCCTCCCTCGATGTCTTCTGCCGCCCTGGAGAAGCTTCAGCCAATCAGGTTCCTGAAAACCAGAATCCGGGAACCTGATTGGCTGAAACGGCTGTCAGTCTAATGCAAGGACCGCAGATTGTCTGCGCTCCGAGCATAGACTTCCGAGAGCCGGAGGGCGGGACTGGAAAAGCCTATCAGAGCCACTGGCTTTGATAGGCAGTTCCCCTCAGCCAACCAGCTGTCGCTATTCGGGTAACCGGCGTCCCATGTCCGGTTATACGAATAGACCAGGCAGCTGGCAACAGTAACACACGTCCAATGCATAGCATTGAACGTGTGTTACTTGCGAGAGGGGGTGGCGCTGCAGCGCCCTCTATAGACGGCCGCCAGAACTTCGGCTAAAATGTCAAAATGACATTTTAGCCGAATAAAAGTTCTTAAAGGGCCCGTTTTTTTTTTTTAATTCTTTTTTTTTTTTTGTGACTGCGGGAGGGGGGGCGGCGCCCGTGCGCCCATATGGGCGGGCCGCCACTGTATTATATGTCTTCATGCTTGTGAACAATTAACTTTTACTAATTGTTTCATATTATAACTGAGCTATTATAATTTATCTTTCACAACACTGATGATGTTTTATCATTTAATTTAGAGCTATGATCAAGAATATCTATTAACGTTATGGGGTACACAAAGACAAAAAGACTGTTCACTTTGCAAGTGAAGTTGTACTGTGCAAGGGAATTTTCCCCAGAGGCTAGTGCATGAGCTAAAGCTCTGCTGACTTCCATCATCTAAGCACGTGCAAGAAAAAGGGCATTTTTTTTTAATTTCCTTATATGTGATTAGGTATTCTTTGCTATGTCAAATTTCATCACATTCACTAAGCTCTGGGGAAACTTTCCTGGCAAAGTGCAATTTTCCTTGCAAAGCTTTCCACTGTCTTTGAAAGTAGGTGGTTTGGTTCGTCTGTCTAGCAGCCATAAAAAAAACTTGACAGAAGTTCCAATCCTTCCAACTGTAAAAAAAATAAATAAAAAAAAAACTGTTTCACTTTAAAATAGTACACAGTTGCTAAGGAAAAAACATATGATTATCTATCATTAGCAAAACAGTATGATAAATCGAATATTTTCTACAGCCAAGAACAAATATAGAATCTTGCTGCATCAATATGCACATTACTAGCCTGCTAACATTTGCCATTTTATTGATTTGTCATGTCAATTGTGTCTCTGCATTGATAACTGGACAAACTCATCCATGTGGATAATGCCTAAGAGGAGCTTATCAAGAAGTCTGCTTCTAACCGTTTGTAATTCTGAACAAGTAACTTGTGGAATTACTTTTGCAATTTACTTCAATTAAGCTGTATCATATCCTTGAAATAACCAAGACTGTGATTTCTCACTGAACATAATCTTTTAGAAAGTCCTGATAGGCTTTGGACACAAACATGCAGTGTGCCTATCTTGGGAGATAAACTTTATGGCCTCGTACACACGAGCAGACAGATTTGTTCAAATCTGTCCGTCCGACAGATTTGAACAAATCTGTCTGCTGGGATTTTGGTTTGCTCGCGTGTACACACGAGCAAACCAAAATCCCCGCCAGCAGACGGCGCGCTGACGTGTCGGTGACGTGGCGGTGACGTTGACGCCGCCACGTCACCGCACCAGGAAGTAAAACACTTCCGCGCATGCGCCGAATCCATTCGGCGGCGGTGCGGCGGCGGTGCGGGACGACATGTCTGCTGGTAAGTGTACTAACCAGCAGACATGTCGGGCGGACGGATTCCCACCCGATAGATTTCAAAGCATGCTTTGAAATCTGTCGGGTGGCCAAATCCGTCGGCTCGGCCGTACACACGATCGAATCTGTCTGCTGAAACGGTCCAGCGGACCGTTTCCAGCGGACAGATTTGATCGTGTGTACGAGGCCTATGGTAAACTTGTATGAGTTAAAAGTATTCTCCAGTCATATTGAAAAATGAAGGCTTGAGAATTATACAAAAACACTGCTTACCTGCTCAGTGCTTCAGTTTTTATTCCAAAAAATACTATATTCCACCAGTCTTTGCAGGTTCCTTTTGTAAGTAGTCAGGTGATCTGGGAACCCATGCTTGTGATGCAAGTGATGAATTTCTAAGCATGCCTACTGTAATTCCTTTAGAATCTCTTTAGATATTTAAAAAACCTTGATGTTTCTAAATTGCTGTACTAAGATTTCTCTTGCAGCCACCAATCAGATTCAAACCTACCCTGGACATTTGAATTTGAATGGTGAAAAGGCAAAGGTAAAGGAGTTACAAAGAGCATGCATCAGGAAGTGTGTTAGGTCTGGAGGAAGAGTGTTCTGTCTAAAATACTACTTAACACATTTGCATAATCCTTAGACCCAGTCTGTCAATTGTAAGATAAATTATAGTCATATTTTTTTTTTCCTGTCCAGTCTTCCTGTCCCAGTGACAACTGCTCCCCTTATTTCTATGGGCAAACCAGGGACAGGAAGTAAGAAAACATCTCCCTAGGGAGATCATAGACAGAATACAAGCTCTTATCTACTCCAAAACTAAGAAAGGGAAACATTGGCTACGAGCAGGCTAATGTATATGCACATAGGTATAATACTGATATGCTGTGAAGGATCCTACTGATAGAGGATAGCTAAGCAAAAAGAAGCAAGTATTGGTCCACACGTGCTTGTATTTACACAGGTCCATAAATGTATATTGTATTTACTCACATCCATAAAAATCTTTTTTTCTTGCCCTGCTGTGGGAGGAATGTTAACTGGCTTTGTACTGTGTACTAGTGTTGCTCAAGAATATTCGCATTGCGAATATTCGTTACGAATATTGCATATTCGAGTATTCGCGAATAACTCGAATATCGCGGTGAATATTCGCTATTGCGAATATTCGTATTTTTTCAAATTTATTTTTAAAACAGATCACATCCTAGTGATCTCCATCGACGTCTAAAAGCATTGCTGGTATGATTAGAGACCCTGGGCCGAGTAGCTGAGGCGATCCTTTTATGTTGCCGAATATTCGCAATGCGAATATTCGTATTACGAATATTCGCAAATACTTTCTCTGCCCTTCTTTTGCATCAGAGCCAATCAGAGTTCTCCTACCACAGTTGTCAGAGGTTAGCAACCTCCATAGCAACCAATAGGAACCTGCCTGCACGACCATTATATAAGATCACTCCCAGCAGTATTTCAGTGAAGATTCACAAGGTGGCTAGAGAGAGTGGAGTGTTTCTGTGCGTTTTTCCTGTGTATTGCGATCTTAGAGCTTAGCATTGTGCTTCCTATAGTGCTTTCAGTTCTGAGTTTCCTGCTTCTAAAACCAAATGCTTTTTTCAAAGCAAAAGACCCAACAGCTTTTCTAAAAGCTCAGATTTGTGTTGTTTTGTCCAGGTTAGTGTAGCTTAGTGTTAGATAGATTTCTGTGTAGTTAGTGTAAGTGTACATTTCTTTAAGGTAGCTTAGTTTAGTGTGTGTTTAGCCTCTGTGTTTTGTGTATATAAAAAAAAAAAAATTGCTTTAGTTTATTCATATAAGTTTGTGTAAGTAGAGTTAGTGTTTAGTGCATATTAGTTTATTATTTGTAGTCCTCGTCTTTGTCCTTGCCAGTCAGTGTAAAAAAAAAAAAAAATGTAGCTTTAGTTTAGTCATATACGTTTGTGTAAGTAGAGTTAGTGTTTAGTGCATATTAGTTTAGTAATCCAGGAAATAATCTCAGTTTTCGCGTGTTGTTCGCGCGCATGCGCATGCTTAGCGAAATTTCGCAAATTTCTTTTTTTTTATAAAATATCACGAATATTCGATATTAACGAATATTTCACAAATATTCTTCTATATATTCGTGAAATATCGCAAAATCGAATATAGCGTATTCCACTCAACACTACTGTGTACCTTGTTTTGGCAGAAAAGGACCCTGTTATTGATGTTATAATCAAAACTATCTTGCTTGTTATGCCAAGGAGAAGGAGGCTGAGGGCGCTGGAAGATACAAGATTCAGGCATAGCTATTGGACATATAATGTGGTGTGCCAATGTGTGACACATGGCTTCTTTACCAATAGGTATGGAAAGCTTTGCCAGTATCCTGAGAAGCTCTTCAACTTCATCCAGATATCTATTGCCACCTAGGCCCTCTCTGATTGTAGTTACGGAGGCAATCCTACTTAAATTACGCCTGGATCTCCTTCTTAATGTCCCCCAGGTACCAGAGGTGTATTTAAGTTTTGTGCTGCCCTAGGCCTGACTAAACTTGTGCACCCCCTAATTTAAATATGACCCACCCCTTCCTGTCACAGCCACACCCTGTGTTGTTAAAGACCCGCCCTGAGATTTTCGAGTGAGGACACTAGTTCTGAGGGCCTGGGGGGGGGGGGGAATGGATTCCTTTAATTTACTTAGATTTCCTCTTCCTTCCTGGTTGCCCATAGAGCAGGAAGTGAGGGGAAATCTTCGCAATGGGACAGGGATGGTAAATGTGTTGCCTATAGTTCTACTTTAAGTAGATGGTTCAGCATAAACATATATAGCACAGTGAGGAAGGTTTGTGGTCCAGGATGACAAAACAGTCAAAATTGGACACAGTTGCGGAATGCCGGCCGCCCGCATACTAGAAGCAGCGCGGCTGCTTTATGGGGGCGCTAGACTAATTTTCCTAACAGTGTAGCGCAAGCCGGCGGGGACTCTTTTCATGCTGCCCCCCTGCAAAGTGCTGCCCTAGGCCTGGGCCTTGTTGGCCTAGGCCAGGATACAGCTCTGCCAGGTACCGACTGACAGGTGATCAATCCTTCAGTGTTCGGCTACCTTGATTCCTGGTGGTTTGTCGAGATCCTTTTGGACCGCCAGCCTCTCAATGGCGCTCCTCAGACGGACTCCCCACCGAACAGCAATACCGCTTGGGATCCTCAAAGGTGGAAATCTAGTCAATCACTGGGTCCTCGTCGCTGCTCAAATGCTCTGGATCAATGTGGTCCTGGAACCAGGAACACCGTGTAGCGCACACGCCCCAGGCCAGATAGGCCATAGTGCCGGGGCACAGTGGTGTGGCCACCCTAAAGGTGGGTGCCACACTGGACAAAAGAAGAACCCAGAACCAAATGGCATCTGCCCATAAATACCCCCCCAGCATGCACAGCGAGGCTCAACCCTCCTGACTGGCTGCTGGGGAAGAGCACTCAAACCTCGACTCCACTGCTGCCACCTTCTGCACAAGGATGGGAAAAACACCCCTGCACAACAGAATGAGCCCACAGTACAGCCAAGCTGAGACAGAGACCCTGTTATAAGCATAACAATTTGAATCCGAGTTTAACTACACTGATCTCCCTTTAAATCCAAATAGCACTGGTACTTCAAAGTAACTAGGCGCTACACCTATGTACATGTATTTATTTTCTTTGATAGTATTTAGTACACTATATTTTACAATGTAGTATAATGTATAATGTATTGTACACTATGGTCTATAAATTAGATTCTTTGCTTCAGTTCAGTAGACCAAGAGTACATTTCTGTACAGGGCTCAGGGAGTTTTGGACTGAGAGTCAGGTCTGTAGAAGTACAACACTTTCAAAAGAGCTGTGAAAAGCTGATGTGTGTAAAGTGTGTGTGCATATATATCTTATTTTATAAGGATAACTAGTTAAAGTTTTGGGAATTTTGCTACTATACGGACCTTCTCGTCACTGCACTACTATTTTCTCCTTGGTGTGACAATGATGGGCAACATGGTCTGAGAACTCTGTATGCAATTGCATGAGGATCTGAGGCAGCTCATGAGGGCAGAGTCTACGGAAGAGTTGTGGGAACAGGTGGCAGATTAGTTCTGAGAGAAGACACAATTTTCCCAGCTGCATTTGAGCTCTGGACAGCAAACACACTTTGGGTAAAGATGCCACCTAACAATTCCTAAATATATCTACTAAAATAAATATTTTGCAATTGTACTCCTGAGTGTGGTGGACATCATCCTTTTCTTGTTGTCAATGTAAGAACCTACCAAGTTGCAGGAGATTCCCACATTTCCAGAGAGTCTGCAATAGGATGAAGATTGTACAAAGGGATGTCTAAAGAGATTCCACCTAGGAGGCTACTGCCTTGTACAACTGAGTCATATGTTTTCGCGGCAGATGAGGTGTTTGGACTTTTGGAGAAATTAATGCCCCCTGTGGTGGCCATTGCTTTAACCAAATAGAAAATATATATGGTCTGAGCTATACCAGATTCTGTAGTGTCTCTTCAGTTTGTACCACTAAATGGTATGTTTTCCTTTGTGTAATTTTATTTGGGGATTGCCATCAAAGTGATCATTGCTTGCTGTGTACTCCACAATTTTTAAAATGGAAAAAGAGAGCCTGTGCCTCAAAACCCTGCTCAAGATGTGAAGTTCATGGGCTTGCAGACTCCTAATCATGCAATAAGCATCAAAAATGCCTTTACAATAACAGAGTGGCAAGTATTTGTATTACGTTTACCATAGTAATACAGAAAATATGTGTAAATCACACTGGAAATGTTTGTTCATGCTGTAAATCCTAAATCACTGTGGAGTTTTAAGTATTACAACATGAAAGAACAGTTTACATGGAATATCATATTTCAAAGGGACCTTAAACAACAGATTGCAAAGTGCTTGATGGGGATAACTTGATTCTATGCTATCTACTCTATTGAGTGATATGACATTCTGTTACGTGTGAACTTTTTGTTTAGGCTGTAAAGTTAAAACACTGTTACAGCGTGAAGAAAAAGTTCACATAATGCATGAGATGCAATTGAAAATTACTTCAGGGTTCAACATAAATGTCTTACAAGCTTAGATATTCTCACAATCTGGAAAAGGAGATGTGGTTGGGTGTTGATAGGATTGAGGGTAGTCATTGGGGGCCTGTGATTGTGTCACAGACTGGCTGGATGCAACAGGGGATGGGGCATAATGATAGATCTGGTAGTGCTGTCAAGGTGGTAATAAGGAGGGCAGGGTGGATAGGGGTGCATTCTAGTAAAAGGGAAGAACCAAAGTGGAGGTGGCAGAGGCAGTGGTCAGGGTGGATAGCCATTTGCAGAGCTGTAAAATTGCCCTAAAAAGTAGACCTGTAGGCTGTTGGATAACATAAATGTCTTCTGTGGTCTCTGAGAGATCTTCCAGCATGGGGAAAATATTGTGGCATTAAAGCCTAGCAACAGGTTTTGTGTTAATTTAAATAGTTTGTATTGTTGTAGTGCTTTATTCCGGCAGCGGTATGGGTACTCGCTGTTATGTCCCCAGGAGCCTGGACTTAGACTTTAACCACTTCAGCCCCAGAAGGATTTGCCCCCTTAATGACCAGGCCATTTTTTGCGATACGGCAACTAACGATTTAACTAACAAACTGCGCAGTAATGCAACACTGTACCCCAACAAAATTGAGGTCCTTTATTAACCCACAAATAGAGCTTACTTTTGGTGGTATTTGATTACCTCTGTGGTTTTTATTTTATATAAACAAAAAAGACCACATTTTTTACTTTCTGTTATAATTCCAAAAAAAGTTTAGGTTGATATGTATTCTTTTTGGTAAATAAATCGCAATGGGCATATATTGATTGGTTTGCGCAAAAGTTATCACGTCTACAAACTATGGGATAGATTTACAGGGGTAGATTCACATAGATCAGCGGATCTTTTGATCCGCGTGATCTATCTTTTTTACGATCCGCCTGCGCCAGTTTTTGAGGCAAGTGCTGTATTCAGAAAGCACTTGCCTCGTAAGTTGCCCTGGCGGATCGTAAATCCCCCCGCGGAATGCAAATTCCGCGGCTAGGGGGAGTTTACTATTTAAATCACGCGCGTCCCCGCGCCGATCGTACTGCGCATGCGCCGCCGGCTAAATTTCCCAGCGTGCATTGCCTCAAAAGACGTCGCAAGGACGCCATTGTTTTCGACGCGGGAACGACGGCCATACTTAACATAGGATACGCCGCACTTACCCCGCATATAGCAGGGGTAACTATCCGCCGGAAAAAGCTGAACGCAAACGACGTAAAAAAAAAACGACGGCCGGGCGTTCGTTTCTGAATCGACGGTTCTCCTCATTTGCATATTCGTCGCGTAGAATAACAGAAGCGCCACCTAGCGGACGGCAGGAGATTGCAGCCTAAGATCCTACAGTGTAACTCACTTACACCAGTCGGCTCTAAGGGAGATCTATGCGGAACCTGATTCGAGGAATCAGCCGCATAGATCCGAGCGTCGGATCTCACAGATACGACGGTGTATCAGTAGATACACCCTCGTATCTCTATGTGAATCTACCCCACAGACTTTTATTTTTTATTATTATTTTTACTGCACTCTAGAAGAACAGCATACCCGTGCCATTCCTTCAGAGTCGTGCTGCATGCGCGGGAGTGACGTCATCACCGGCTCGGCCAATCATATCACCAAAGCCTGCGAACCCAAAAAGAAGACCGAGTGAAGATGGAAGCATCTTCAGGTATGTCTGCCATAATGTGTTAGTATGCAATGCATACTAGCACATTAGGACCTTAACTGCCTGGGTGCCCCATTGTTATGCAGTTTACTACCGCTTTAACAGAAGCTAGGCATTTCTGTTAACTACCCAAACAGGTGTCATTCATGTGTCAGACTGCTTATGCTCTATTCCAAGTTCAGCGTTCTTTGCTTCCTGACTTAAACATAACTCCTGAATTTTTTCTACAATGTTG
This sequence comes from Rana kukunoris, assembly GCA_029574335.1. NCBI lineage: Eukaryota > Metazoa > Chordata > Amphibia > Anura > Ranidae > Rana > Rana kukunoris. Next base: position 320,696,933 of record CM056052.1, on the reverse strand, counting down.
TGGGCTATTAAGCTTTTGATCCTCCTTGCCATAAACGGTATGCCAAGCTTGGCCAAGCACAAATTAGAGCACAAAGAAGCAAGTCTGTTGTGAGGTCAATGTTTAAATATTCAGTGAAAATAAGTTAATAATCGTATACAGCTGATGTATTGAAAAAGGCATTACTGACAAAAGAAAGCTTATTTCACAAAATGTGTCACCTTATGTTGTAGCTAGCATAGAGATCTAAGACTGCTTTTGTAGCTTCTGACGGTATTACTCATACTGATCCCTAGTAATTCAGCTACTCAAATCATCCCTTATCTTTATCTCTATGGTGAAGAGCCTTTGCTCTATCATTCCAGCCTACACCGGATGAGACTTGCTGTTCAGCAATGTGCTTTTCCAAACCAATGCAGGTTTTTTTATTTATTTTTTCACACCCACAGTACAGAAAATTATCACATCAGGTCATGGAAAAAGTAGGAGGCTATTGTTTCCGAAGGCTACGAACAGGCGAAAAACATCAAGACAATGCAATTGAAAGTCATGCCCTTCACTGCACAAGCTGAGGTATAGAAACAAAAAAATAAAAACTGTCAGCACGAGTAAAAAAAAAAAATACGCAGCTTAATTTTATTTAAAAATAAATTCAACTGCATATGAATGCTATAAACAAAAGTTAAATTAGAGACACATATATGGATATAGTCTGTCCTCAGCAGCCAGTGTTCAAGGAGAGGAAATTATGCTTGATGTAAAAAACAATTTGTAAAATATTCATGCAAAGTTTAAACAAAGGGTTTCTGCTCTGTTCAACAGCCATCTCATCGCCACTTAATTTGTAAACAACGGAATTCTCCCTTAACTCCTTTTTTACATTTTCTACAAAGCTTTATTTAATATATTGTATGCTGAATACCACACACAAAGCACAAATTCTACCTTTTATCATCATTGAAGGTTTCCTATTGCCAGTACTTATTTTTTTTCAGAATTGTCAAACATTAGCCCAAAAATCCACACAAGCAGGCAAATTCTTTTTTATTTAGCTAATGGAAGACATGGCTTAACCTGGACATATGAAGAGAAAGGGCATAACAAGCACTGAAACTGATGGGGCATCTTTTTTTTTTTTTTTAGATTTAAGTCTTTTTTATTGAAAATAAAATAATAATACATGTACAAGTGATACAACTAAACGTACAATATACAATAATATAGTACATACTGTCGTGTGTAGTGTTGAGCGGAATACGCCATATTCGATTTCGCGATATTTCACGAATATATAGAAGAATATTCGTGAAATATTCGTTAATATCGAATACTCGTGATATTTTATCAAAAAAAAAAAATTTTGCAAAATTTCGCTAATGCGAATGCGAATATGATTGCAAAATTCTCGTTCGCGCATGCGCATGCGCGCGAACAACACGCGAAAACGGAGATCATTTCCTGGATTACTAAACTAATATGCACTAAACCCTAACTCTACTTACACAAACTTATATGACTAAACTAAAGCTAATTTTTTTTTTTTTTTTTTTTACACTGACTGACAAGGACAAAGACGAGGACTACAAATAATAAACTAATGTGCACTAAACACTAACTCTACTTACACAAACTTATATGACTAAACTAAAGCTAATTTTTTTTTTTTTTTATACACAAAACACAGAGACTAAACACACACTGAACTAAGCTACCTTAAAGAAATGTACACTTACACTAACTACACAGAAATCTATCTAACACTAAGCTACACTAACCTGGACAAAACAACACAAATCTGAGCTTTTAGAAAAGCTGTTGGATCTTTTGCTTTGAAAAAAGCATTTGGTTTTAGAAGCAGGAAACTCAGAACTGAAAGCACTATAGGAAACACCATGCTAAGCTCTAAGATCGCAGCACACAGGAAAAACGCACAGAAACACTCCACTCTCTCTAGCCACCTTGTGAATCTGCACTGAAATACTGCTGGGAGTGATCTTATATAATGGTCATGCAGGCAGGTTCCTATTGGTTGCTATGGAGGTTGCTAACCTCTGACAACTGTGGTAGGAGAACTCTGATTGGCTCTGATGCAAAAGAAGAGCAGAGAAAGTATTCGCGAATATTCGTAATACGAATATTCGCATTGCGAATATTCGGCAACATAAAAGGATCGCCTCAGCTACTCGGCCCAGGGTCTCTAATCATACCAGAAATGCTTTTAGACGTCGATCGAGATCACTAGGATGTGATCTGTTTTAAAAATAAATTTGAAAAAATAAGAATATTCGCAATAGCGAATATTCACCGCGATATTCGAGTTATTCGCGAATACTCGAATATGCAATATTCGCAATGCGAATATTCTTGAGCAACACTAGTCGTGTGCCCCTTTAAACCCTCGGTCATCTTCAACCGTACTTCCCAGCCCTATTTATACCCTCCCACCACCTTGTTATCTGGGAGAAACAGCGACACTACCTGAAACACAAAACCAAAAAAACAAAACAAAGAAAAAAACACAAACCACAAAAGGGGAAATAAAAAAGACAAACTGAAAAATAAAAAGGGGAGTGAAAAAGAGAGATCCCCCCGCCCCCTCCCCTCCCTATTATCCTCCCTTTGTACCTATCCCTCTCTGTGGTATTTGCCCTTACCCCCTTAGGTCACTACCCTGGATACCAGGAAGGATTCCCAGGAAGACCATGTTTTAAAGTATCTTTCTTGTTGATGTCATGCTGTCAGTACAAGTTCTTCTAACTTACTACTTTCTTTCACCTTATTTATCCACATCTCTGTAGTTGGTGGGGCTGGTGATTTCCACTTCTTTGTTATGCATGCTTTTGCCGCATCTAATAGGTGGCGTATGCTTATCTCTCTATATGCTTTCTCTGGGATTTGGTTCATATGTAAGAGATAAAATTCTGGATCTTCAGGTATCTCATATTCTGAGCAGAACTGAAGGGCCCTTTTGATCTCTAGCCAAAAACACTTTAACAAAGGACAATCCCAGAATAAATGCAGCATCGTTCCTTTGCTTCCTTGGCACCTCCAACAATTATCTGACACTTCTGAGAAGATTTAGTTTAGTCTTTCTAGTGTCCTGTACCATCTTGCAAAGATCTTATAATTTGTCTCTTGGGTCCTCGCGCAAATTGAAGTTTCATGCATTAGTTTATACATACGTTGCCTTTGTTCCGTATTGAATATCTTTTTTAGTTCCCGTTCCCAGTCTTGGACACAGTTCGGAGGGCAACTCCCTGATCGTGCTAGTATTTCATAGCTCCTCGATAGGGTATGTAACAGTGTTCCCCTCTCACTACACATTTTCTCAAATCTCCTAAGTGGTCTCTCACAGGCCCCCGTGTTTGGTAATGTGTTCAGGAAGTGAACCATCTGAAGTGCATTCCAAAACTTTAAACAGAACACATTCCCTTGTTCCATCAGATCAGCTATAGTAACCCATTTTCCCAGTCGGATAAAATCAGCCACCTGCGTGCATTCTCTGTCCCGTAGATGTCGGAAGGCACCTTCTTGATATCCCATCGGAAACAAAGGGTTACCTATTACCGGGTATAGTGTGGAGGTCCTGGGGGTCAATACCAATCATAGAAAGTGCTACTGCACATATCTTCACCGTATTTCCCCATATCGGGTTCATATTTGTTTTTTTAGGTAGTGAAGTATACCACCATGGTGCCCTTTCTAATGGTATTTTGGATTGGGACAGTTCTATTTGTACCCATAATTTTGTACCTGAATGCCTGTTCCAGTCTATTAACCTATTCAGGTGTACGGCATAGTAGTATTTCCTTATATCTGGGACCCCCAGTCCTCCCTGTTGCTTGGTATACTTTAATTGTTTCCTTTGTATCCTGGGATTTTTATGTGCCCATGCAAACTCAAAGATAGCTCTCTGACATTGTTTAAAATACTGCACTGTGATGTGTATTGGTAATGTTTGTAGTAAATAGAGGATTTTCGGGAATATATTCATCTTGATAACATTGCATCGGCCCAGCCAAGTATGGAACCCTTGGTTCCATTTGTCAAGTAATAGCTTCACCTTTTGCAGTAATGGTGGAAAGTTTAGATCAAAAATCTTATCTACCTTCCCTGGTAATTGTATGCCGAGATATGTCAATGCTCTATCTGTTCATTTGAACTTAAATGTTTGCTTTAGTTGTGTTATAGATGTTTGTGGGACATTGACTCCCATTGCTTCTGACTTTTTGAAATTGATGCTTAAGTTCGAAAGAGATCCATATTTCTCAAATTCCTTCATCAGATTCGGAATTGAGATCAACGGATTAGTGAGGGTAAACAACATATCATCTGCATATGCTGTAATTTTTCAATGGTTCTTCCCTATTTGTATTCCTGAGATGTCTCGGTACCGGCGCAGAGTGCACAGAAATGGCTCTAGTGACAGGGCGAAGAGGAGTGGAGACAGGGGGCAGCCCTGTCTGGTTCCGTTCGATATCTGTAGGGGCTCTGATAATATTCCGTTGGCCCTTACCTGGGCCGTTAGCCCTGAATACATGGAGAATATCCATTTTATTATTTTATTTCCAAAGCCTCCATGTTGTAAGACTGCCTGCATGAAACTCCAATTCACCCTGTCAAAGGCCTTCTCTGCGTCTGTGTTTAGGAACACACATTGTGTCTGAGTTGTGTTTGCAATCTGTACCAGGTTGATGGCTTTAATAGTATTGTCACGTGCCTCCCGTGTAGGGACAAATCCCTCTTGATCCAGATGTATCAGACCTGGGATATGCTGTTGTATCCTGTTTGCCAAGACCTTGGCGAAAATCTTCACATCTAAGTTTAACAAAGAGATCGGCCGGTAACTTCCGCATAGTTCCAGATCTTTCCCCTCTTTTGGTAAACCGAAATGTAGGCTAGTAAAGTTTCTTTCATTAGATTAGCCGCTGTCCCCAACGCGTTAAATAGTTTAGTCATGTATTTCGATAACGAGGGGAACATAGTTTTATAATATTGACCCGTGTAGCCATCTGGTCCCGGAGCTTTCCCCATTTTAATTGAGCTTACTGCCATTTTTAGTTCCTCTTCGGCTATAGGGGCATCTAAACTGTATTTATCTGATTCTGATAGTCTTGGAATGTTTGATTCTTTCAGGTACTGGTCAATCTGGTCTAGAGTCGGGTGTTTACTCTGTATATTATAAAGGGAACAATAATATTCTTGAAACTCTTTGGCTATGTCATTTGGCTTAGTGACCTTCGGTTTCTTTGGTGGCTTAATCTGTGGAATATAATTGCTCATCTTTTGTTCTCGTAATAGTCTAGCAAGTCTTTTCCGGCACTTATCGCCTGATTCATATGCAAACTTTTTGCATCTCTGTATTGCTGCTTTGGCTTTATAGTACAGAAGATCTGTAATTTCCGTTCTCTTCCTAACCATCTCTTCTTCAACTATAGTTAGTCTTGTTTGCTTATGTCTGCTCTCTAGGATGGCTAGTTCTTCCAATAACCTTTTTCAAGCTTAAAAATATAGATAAAACCTGACCTGTCTCAAAATATTTATGGAAACCTAAATGAAACAAATTATACATCATTCATAATTTGTTGTAATTTAATCATTTGTTTTGGAGTCTCACGTACCATCTTTTAAACATAGTTTAGGTGTTTGCAGACATGTGACATGCTACCAAAATGCATTTTGTGTTTTAAAATTGGAATAGTGGAAGTAGATCTAAACCCAACTACTAAAATCTTGTATCCAGTTAACCACTTCAGTAGTAGCCTGTAATATTCCTCCATTATTAGGCAATGTTTCAGTATTTGGCGCTGTGATAGTTTGACTGACAATTACAACACGTTACCCAATGAGGTATAGCATGTTCTATCATTTTTTATAGGGGTTTTTATTTTTTTGTTGTATTCAATAACAACTGAGTTAACTTTTTTTACTATGAGACAAAAGACCAAAAAAATGAAAAAAATATCAGTTTCCTTCAATTTCTGTTATAAAAAAATATATAAAATAAAAATTCCAGCACGGTGCAAAACCCCCCAAAATTACCCCTTTTTGAAAAGCTGCCACCCCAATATCATTATTTCATTTATTGCTACAATTTTCCAACGAAAGAAGAGGGGGCAGGCTTACCAATGTAAACATTACACTGATTGATCACATTACATTACACAGTGATCATATGGCACATGCCACTTGGATCAGCTCTTTAGACTGTATCTGTGAAGTCATTAATGAGCCATTTATAAACAGCACTTGGGCTATAAACATACACTACATTGCTGTTCATATACAGTACAGACCAAAAGTTTGGACACACCTTCTCATTCAAAGAGTTTTCTTTATTTTCATGACTATGAAAATTATAGAGTCACACTGGAGGCATCAAAACTATGAATTAACACATGTGGAATTATACATAACAAAAAAGTGTGAAACAACTGAAAATATATGTCATATTCTAGGTTCTTCAAAGTAGCCACCTTTTGCAGCAGACACATCTCTAGAACAACTGTTAAGAGGAGACTGTGTGAATCAGGCCTTCATGGTAGAATATCTGCTAGGAAACCACTGCTAAAGAAAGGCAACAAGCAGAAAAGACTTGTTTGGGCTAAAGAACACAAGGAATGGACATTAGACCAGTGGAAATCTGTGCTTTGTTCTGATGAGTCCAAATTTGAGATCTTTGATTCCAACCACTGTGTCTTTGTGCGACGCAGAAAAGGTGAACGGATGGACTCTACATGCCTGGTTCCCACCGTGAAGCATGAAGGAGGAGGTGTGATGGTGTGAGGGTGCTTTGCTGATGACATTGTTGGGGATTTATTCAGAATTAAAGGCATACTGAACCAGCATGGCTACCACAGCATCTTGCAGCGGCATGCTATTCCATCCGGTTTGCGTTTAGTTGGACCATCATTTATTTTTCAACAGGACAATGACCTCAAACACACCTCCAGGCTGTGTAAGGGCTATTTGACCAAGAAGGAGAGTGATGGGGTGCTGCGCCAGATGACCTGGCCTCCACAGTCACAGGACCTGAACCCAATCGAGATGGTTTGGAGTGAGCTGGACCACAGAGTGAAGGTAAAAGGGCCAACAAGTGCCAAGCATCTCTGGGAACTCCTTCAAGACTGTTGGAAGACCATTTCAGGTGACTACCTCTTGAAGCTCATCAAGAGAATGCCAAGAGTGTGCAAAGCAGTAATCAAAGCAAAAGGTGGCTACTTTGAAGAACCTAGAATATGACATATTTTCAGTTGTTTCACACTTTTTTGTTATGTATATAATTCCACATGCGTTAATTCATAGTTTTGATGCCTTCAGTGTGAATGTACAATTTTCATAGTCATGAAAATAAAGAAAACTCTTTGAATGAGAAGGTGTGTCCAAACTTTTGGTCTGTACTGTATATATACAACAGTAGTTAAGTGTTTAAACATGTTTATTTAATTTAAAAGTCATTTTCAATATTTTTTAATCTACAGCTTATATTAAAATAATAAAAGAAAAAAAAGTGGAATTCGAGCCCACAGGCTCAAGGTGCAATCATTTTTTCAAAGACTGAAGAGATGACCGGTCAGGAGTAGGGATGAGCCGAACAACCCCCCCCCCCCCCCGGTTCGGTTTGCACCAGAATTTGCAAACAGATAAAAAATGTGTTCGAACACGCAAACACTGTTAAAGTCTATGCAACACGAACATGAAAAATCAAAAGGCTTATATGCAAGTTATTGCCATAAAAAGTGTTTGGGGACCCTTTGCCTTCCCCAAGGGACATGTATCAATGCAAAAAAAAGATTTCAAAACTAAAGTTTTTTCGGGAGCAGTGATTTTAATAATGCTTAAAGTGAAACAATAAAAATGAAATATTAATTTACATTTCTTGCCCGGGGGGTGTCTGTAGTATGCCTGTAAAGTGGTGCATTTTTCCTGTGTTTAGAACATTACCACAGCAAAATTACTTTTCGAAAGGAAAAAAAGTAATTTAAAACTGATAGCGTCTGTAATGAATTGTCAGGTCTCCCCAATATGCATAAAACTGAAAAAAAGCATGGGTTACCCCCAGTTCCTTTGGGTCTGGTATCAATATTAAGGAGAACCCCGAATCAAAAATGTAAAAACAATTGAGTGGGTTTCCTCCCAAAACTATGGATTAATATTAAGGGGAACCCTGCATCAAATAAAAAAAATAGGGGTCCCCTTCAAATCCATACCAGACCCTTGTCCGAGCATGCAAGCTGGCAGGCCACAGGAAAAGAAGTGGGACAAGAGAACGCCCCCTCCTGAACTGTACCAGGCCACATGTCCTCAATATGAAGAGGGTGCTTTGGGATCTGACCCCCAAAGCACCTTGTCCCCATGTTGATGAGAACAAGGGCCTCATCCCCACAACCCTTGCCCGGTCATCTCTTCAGAGCGGTTGAAGTAGTAAACAAAACAGATCTAAAATACATTGGAAAGTTTACACATCAGTATAAAATAAAGCTAAATCTCTCAACATTGTAATAATTGCTAAACAGAGGCATAACATGTTAGCATGTGATCCTCTTTTAGTATTTTTTTTACTAGTACACTGTATGATCTGCAGTTTAAACACAGAGTGCACAAGAATACATCAAAAATCACCTCTCCACATGTTAAAAGTCAAGGGACTGACAAATTAAGGGCATGGAATCTGGGCACTGACCTGGAAGACATGTACAAAATAAAATTAAAATAAAAAATTAAATGTATTATTCAAAAGAGAGAGGCCATTTTGGACGGCAACGTAAAATATGCAATTTCTTGATGCATGGGGGATGCTTTTTTATCTCTATATGGAATAGACTGTTATGATGCTTAGGAACAGCGTCATAGACACTGTATTCTGGCATAAATAAATTGCATGTCTATCCATTTACTTTACTTTTACATTATTTTTGGCTTACATACAGCAGCAGCAACCCAATATGATTGATTTCCAGCCCAAAATAAATTTGTAGCAGGTATTTTTTTGTGTAGAAGGTATATACTTTATATAAAATGTATACTTTTCAACTTCATATAAATTGCCTAACAGGAGAAAAACAGATAACAGAACATGTTGTGATCTTCTATTCAGTAACACTGTACAAACCACAATCCAACAACTCACATTGCAGAGCTGACAAAGTTGCCATGCCAAACAAGAAAAAAGATCACAATGCCATGTTTCAGAGATAAAAACAAAACATGTTCACACAGTAGCTAGTAACATTGTAAATGGGGCCCAAGGCAGCAATGTAAGATGAGACAATTGTTTCCCAAAACATTTTAGAGACTCACTGCCTTTTAAGTAAGCATATTTACTTGGCCACTACATCAGAGTGAAGCCTCGTACACACGGGCCAGAACCTCGTCAGGAAAAAAAAGTAGTTTTTCCTGTTAAGATTCTTGGCAAGAATCTTTTGCAGCCCGAGTGTACACACCCTCCTTTCAAAAGAACCACGGTTCTTTTGAAAGGCAAGAATGTGGTGATGTCATTGCGTACGACGAGCATGCGCTCGTCACATTCGATGCCATTGCCGCCATCTTGCTTCACCCTACCTATGCTGTGGAAGCTACTGTGCATGTATCAAAGTAATTTCGAGCATGCACTGGTTTCCACAGCGACAGATAATTATACAGACACTCGGGTTTGTCGTCGGGAAACAGGCCGACAAGAATCTCGACGAGAAAATAGAGAGCAGGATCTCTATTTTTCTCGCTGAGATTCTGGGCAGATTTCCAGACGAGAAACCTGAAAGCCTCGTACACAACACACGCTCGGTTTGATCGGCAAAAAAAAATTAGCGTGTGTACGAGGCTTGAGGCAGGGTTCATACTAGTGCGAATTCAATGGAGACAGTTCATACATCTCCGTGGCAGCCATGGAGCGAATTTCACAGGGGTCCTGTGACCCTTTGTCTCCATTTCAGGTCCCAATTCAGGCAAAAATTCAGGCCTGATTCATCTCTGAAACGGAGAACAGGGATGCAATGGACCCCTGCTGTGAATCACCTCCGCACTAAGTGTGAACTTAAAGCGGACGTATAGCTACGGGCTCTCGCCCAGGAGTGCCGCTGTCCCGCAGTAATATGACGGCGGGCAGTCGGCAAGCGGTTAAAGTCAATTTTCTAAAGGATATAAATGTATTATTTTAATAGGTAGTGGTTTAGACATGTGAAAATTAAGAATGTATGCACTTTCAGCTGGTTGTTATAGAGCCGGCACCTGCCGCATCCTTAACAATCATGACAATGTATAAAGTGGAACTCCCGCGCTGTCAGTGGATAAGGAAAGGAAAGTGGGAGGAGGGAGAGGGGGAGCACTGCTGCAAACACCAAGTGGTCTACCCTAATAGACAAATGTGAACAAGTGAAAAAGAAGTGAAGGTGTCTGCGCTGTGTTGAAGACAGCGGCCATGAGCATGGAGTGGAAGGAGATGTGATCCGAATGCACAAGGTGCATATACAAAAAATGGCCTCAGGATCCAAGTGAGGGCAAATCTAAGTGATGCTATAAATCATAAACCAACAGTATGATCAAAGATACATCAATATCTAGATATAGACACTATAAAAAATTATAACATAGATACTGGCACATATAATAGGCAAATAATGGTGATCAATCATAAGTCCAAAAGAAGGTGAGATGAATCGAGATGAAAGTAGATATGCAGGAAAAAAAAACTGGTGAAGTCACGTAATGTGACAATACGCGTCGGGATTGGAGCACTGGACAACTGCACTTTCTGACGGACGGCAGGCGAGCTCGCTGCTCGTGGAAGTATGTTACCGTTTTAGCTGCTCAAATGTGAGTTTTTTTATCGATTGTTTTTTATCAATAAATGTGTTCCGACTGGATTATTGTTTATTGTTTATTGTTTGTTTCTTATACAAGGCGCATAATTCACAAAACATGTTTGCATCGATGCGCCCTCCTTCCCTTCTCTTTTTTTCCATTACCATTGCCTGAGTCACCTGTTACCACAAGCATGAATATATGAGACTGAGAGAGAGGACAATTACGAGCTTGACGCTCGTGGAGATAGGCTCACCCCCCTATCACTTTGAGGTCTGCAAGGTAACCCTCAGATAGACCGTGCCATCGGACGGAAGGTTGGATCTATCAGGCTATTAGAGATAGCTGTGAGGTGAGCTGCTAGGAATCACGACAATCATAAATCATCTGCTCTCAGTGGGATTTGAGTCTAGTATGGATTTTAAGAAATTGGCATAGGGCACAGCCCCCCCCCCCCCCCCAAAAAAAAAATACATACCAGACCTTTATCTGAGCATGCAGCCTGGCAGGCCAGGGAAGGGGGCCTTTCAATGTTTTGTATGGGGTGTTTTGCGAAGTGTGTGTTAGACACTAGGGTGGCACTGGTGAAATGGAAGAGAGACCAATAAGGAGGAGGGGATAGTGATGACTAGTCTGTCACCATCACCAAATAGCACAACATGGGTCAGCACCACTGCGCACTAGCACTTTCACTCAAAGTTGTCATCTACCTTCTCCCTGCCCCACTCCAACTACACAAACTGACAAAAGGCTGATTCTAAAGATGACTTTTTTAGGGAGGAGTTTGGCACATTTTCAAAGTCACATTTTAAACCATACTTTTCTGGTCCGTTGGGACCGGTTTTCTGATAAAATAAACAATAAAATAAACAATTTAAACCATACTTTTCCATCTGACCAGAATTCATAGGTCACGTAAAGCATTCTGGAGGTTAGCTGTTGGTGCCTGTGTGTGCACGCCAATAGGTGTGCAGTTTTGCTGAGCCTCAAATATACAAAATTCTCCAAGAAATTAAAGGTCCTCTCTAATCTCTACACATTATTTATTGCTAATGCCATTGCATGACATAAATATATTGGGCCAGATTCACAAAGCACTTAAGCCGGCGTTTCAGGAGATGCCCCTGCGGAATTGGAAATATGCGCCTGCGTATCTATGCGCATTATCCACAAAACGATATACGCCAGAAATCTAGAAATTTTCGACCGATGTAATTTCGATAGACCGGCGCATCGTGCGTGCAAAAAATGCGCTAGACACACCATTGATTTGCTAGGCAAATATGCAAATGGGTGAGATATGGCGATCCACAAAAGTAAGTTTGTGCGGCGCAGGCTACGCGCTGTGCGCATCAGCTGCACGTCCTGTCTAAAATTAGTCCATATAAAAGCAGGTTTAAAATTAGACAATCCGTCTACATGTCAGCTAAAGCAACACCGTTAGGGACGAGCTGAGCAGCCACACTTGCAGGAAAACAATCTGTATGCCAACATGCCAGGGGCATTCTTGCTCATAGCTATACTACTGACTTTAGATGAGCGCAGAAGGAGGAGGACATGGAGGAGGGCACGAAGGAGGGCACGGGAGAGGATATACCGCACACGCCTGGAACCTCTTTGGCATGAGTGATTCTGAGGTGTATCGCATCTTCAGATTCACCCCTCATGCCATCATGGAATTAACCATAACCCTGCAGGAGGACATCACCAGCCCAACACATGACACCACCCATGACACCCATGACAGCTACATATACAATCATTACCCCATCCCAACAGAATTCAAACAGAACATATATGGGGACAGCTGGCTGGTTGGTGAGTGACATGGGTGTCATGCATGACTGTCCCCCCCCATGATGCAGAAATCACAAGGTACACACGCACTACTAACATCCTCCAGGTGACTCTGCATATGCCCTGGGACCCCATCTCATGACTCCTATCCGGAACCCCCCATGGTACCCTGTTGTATTCCCCAAACTTTGTATGCCAAATCATCGGTGCATGTTGCATGCTGCACAACTTCGCTGTGAGAAAGGGCCTGGAGATTGACATACGTGATGACCTGACCCCCGAACCAGACAATCCCCCCCTAACCGAGGCTACCCCGTCTTCTGAGGGAAGAGCAGCCAGGAGGCAGCTCACATTAGGCATCTTTGCACGTTAAAAACACACATTAATCATGGCACAATAGAATGCATGCATGCACACCACTGTGGTCCCTAGATCACACACACCACATCTTCATCTAATTGGATTAGCACAAGCCCACCATGCAGGACTTGTGAGCAGCAACGCCACGCCTCCAATTATGTCACTGTACATTCATACATTCACACGGACCTGGGGATCACTTCTGCTTGGTCCTGGGGAACCCTTCTCCACCACAAATGAGGGTGACACCCCTTTTCCGGCAGGAATGTCACCCCCACATTCCAAAATCATTCACAAACAGAAAAAAAATTCCAAAAACTAAAAAATTGCCCAGCCAAAAAAAAAAAATGACCAGCAAAAAAAAAAAATGACCAGCAAAAAAATAAAATAAAAAAAACACAGCAAAGAAAACACAGAAAAGACAAAAATCACTCTCCAAAACACTATCCAAAACAGTCACCAAATATCTCAAAGACACGTCACAAACCAACAAACGCTAACAAACAACAGAACAAAAGCACCTTGCTGTATAGGAAGGGATACAAATGGATGTACTTTTGCAAAGGAAGGGCGTTTGTCTCTGTCTATTTAAGCCCTCTGCGTAGCTCACTAAGTTGACCGGGCCTAGTTCCAATCAGACTGATTGCGCCGTGCCGAGTTGTGAGCATGCGCAGAGAGGTGCTGACCATGGTCTGCTTCATGTGCGCATGCGCAATCCGGCCAGCCCTTCATTTCCATGGGGCCACGGCTCATTTAAATGGAACACGCCCACGTCCTTCCCAATTTGAATTACACCGCCTTACGCCTCGGAAATTACGTTGCACCGGCGCAAATTTGTGCGCAAATACTACGAGGATACGGTGCTTGTGCCTACAAATTGAGATGGTGTAACGTAAAGGAGATGCGCTACGCCGGTCAATATATGCGTCAATGTACGTGAATCTGGCCCATTGTTCCTTCCATCATATTGTGAATGTTTTTTCCATGGTAACCAGTCTAAAAATATAAGTAATTTATGATTGCAAAATGTCCATGTTTTCCACAAATATACAACATTTTTCTTCAGGTACGGCTTTTAAAGATTTTACTTTAGGAAGAAAAGGTTCATTCTTAAGTGATTATTTGCAACTGTTGGCTTTTAACCTAAAATATAAGACCTTCAATTGATATACAAATGTCATTACAGACTTTTTATTATACACAATCTTGTTACTTGGCTGTCATGCTGAGCCTCTGTCTTTAATCATTTGAAACACTTACCAAGAACAAATATACAGATAATAACTTCTGACTTTATTCTAAAAGTCCTGATCTGAAATGGTTGAAGGTGATTTTCGAATTGACTCCTATTAACTATTACAAAATTTAGTGAACAATCCAAAATCGAATTTTTTTTTCAATCAAAAATCGACTTGTGTATGACCAGCTTCAGATTAGCTTCTTGAAGCAATCAAACTTGTGGTCAATTCAGCATTAATAAAAAGTTGTAGTAGCAGAGATCTCAAATTGTTTCCACGTTATTACTGTTCATACATTTCAAATGTATTATTTAGAAATGTTAAATGCTAAATTTCTTGTAACGCCTGATGACAGGTAGAAAAGTGTAGGTAACACTTGATGTTTGTTGATTGATCTCATTGCCAGCAGAGTTGGATAACAATCAATCAAACATGCTGACATGGAAATGTTTAATTATGAGCAGCATTTCCCACATCACATTGATATATTGCAAAGCATAATCTTTTTTTTATGTAATGGACTTGTCATTTAAAAAAAAATTGCTTTACAAATTCTTAAGTTACATAGTTATAGTATATACAGAGCCCTACACCCTTAGTTGATCTACAGAAAGGCAAAATAAATCTTGTAAACATTGGTCCAAATTTCTTGAACAAGGGAAAGAAATCCTTCTGAATCCCTTAATGCAGAGGTTGCCAAATGTTCAAAGAAAAAAAGGGCTGGTTTACTACCCTTTACACATTAGGGGGGCCAAACTGTGGTCAGTGGAGGTGGAAAGTGCCCTGACATTAGTGGGAGTAATCAATGCCATAGGTTTGGTAATGAGTGGGAGTAGAAAATGACATCATTGGTGTCAGTGGGAGGCAGTGGCATCGCTAGGTGGGGGCGGGGGGTGTGGTCTGCACCCAGGTGATGACCGCCAGAGGGTGACACCATGGTGAGACTGTCAGTCTGGCACCGTGGCTCCCTCCTTCTCTTCCAGATCTATTCATCTGAATGCAATGTGCGTGGAAAGTGGGGGAGGAGGGAGTGAGGCAGAGACGTATATCCCCGGATGTCTGACACTGTCCCACATGCTGCACTTACTGCAGACCGGACTATAGCCGCCTCCTCCTCGGCTCCAGCTGAGGAGGATAAAGAGGCACAGCATGCTACAGCACCTGCCCAGGCCGAGGCATTGCAGAGGGGGGGACATCTATGTTCTTCCAGGAGAGTTATTATTCGGAGGGGGGTTGAGTATATGTGCTCAATCCACCCCCCATCCCATCCCTGCTCCATCCACCCCCCCAACCTATTCCTTCTCCATCCAACCCCCCATGCATCCCTGCTCCATCCACCCTAAACCCATCCTAGCACCATCCATCCCCCAGATCCTATTCCTGCTCCATCCACCCCTCTGATCACATTCCATCCCGCCTCCATTCCCCTACTTTCATCCCGCCTCCATTCATTCCCCAGACGGGGGGTGACACCATGTTTTTCTACACCAGGTGACACCAACCCTAGTGACCCCCACTGGTGGGAGGAATAGTGCCCCATCATTAGTGTCAGTGGGAGAATGAGTTCCCTATCTCTGGAGTGAATGGGAGGAATAGTACCCCATTGTTGGTGTCAGTGGGAGAATAGGGCCTGAACTTTTAAACGCCTGATGCCCAAAACTGGAATGCATTCTTCAAATTAGGTCTTACTAATGCTTTGTATAGGGGCAAAATCATGTTTCTCTCTCAATTAAACAGTTTAACCATTTTAAGACAGGGCCTATTTCTCAAACTTATTGTTTACAAGTTAATATATATATATTTTTTTTTTACTAGAAAATTACTTAGAACCCCCAAACATTAAACTTTTTTTTCTAACACCCTAGAGAATAAAATGGCGGAAATGCTTTTTGTAATACCGGTTTTGCGCAGCGTTCTTTCAAGCGCACTTTTTTTGGAAATAATTATTTGAATTAAAAAATAAGACAACAGCAAAGTAAGTCATTTTTTTTTTTATATCGTGAAATTGATAACCAACATGTCACGCTTCAGTTGTGACCACTCATTGAATGGTGACAAACTTTTACCATTAAAAATCTCCATATGCAACATTTAAAAAATTCTACAGGTTGCATGTTTTGAGTTACAGAGGAAGTCTAGGACTAGAATTGTTTCTCTGGCTCTAACGATACCTCACATGTGTGGGTTGAAGACCGTTTTCATATGCAAGTGCTACTCACGCGTTTAAAAAAAAAAATATCTTATTTATTTTACCTTTTTATTTTACATTTTTAACCTCCCTGGCGGTTTTCCCGTGTCTGACACGGGGTAAAAATTTCCTGCTACTATCGTTGATCCCGTGTCAGACACGGGCTCGCCTCGCAGCATCCACAGAGACAGTTTACTTACCTTCTCCGTGGATCCAGCGATGCATCCCCGCTGTGTGAGCGAGCGGGTGCTCGCTCGATTCACACAGCGTCCCCGCGCGCCGCCGATCTCCGTTCCCTGCGACGTTACGACGCACGGGGACGGAGAACGGCGCCAAATTCAAAAATGTAAACAAACACATTACATACAGTACACTGTAATCTTATAGATTACAGTACTGTATGTAAAAAATACACACCCCCCCATGTCCCTAGTGGTCTGCCCTGTACACTACATGTCCTTTTATATAATAAAAACTTTTCTTTCTCCCTGCAAACTGTAGATTGCTCATAGCAACCAAAAGTGTCCCTTTATGGCAAAAATTGTTTTAGAGCAGCTAAAAAACAGCGATAATAAATTATAATCACTTGCAGAATTTAGCAATAGCGATTTATGGGGAAATTCGTCATAAAAAAAAAAATGACAGCAAAAATTCTGCAACTGAGCAAATTTCAGTGATTTTGATTTGATTACATTATTGAATAATTTTTACTATAATTATATTATTATTTGTTATAATTTTTTATAATTATTTTTTATATTATAATTTTTAATAAAAAAATAAATAAAAAATCATACCCGGGATGCCTATTAGACTCTTGTTTAGATAGATTTAAGTAAGTACTTACTAAGAATTGCAGGCCTATAATACATAACACCACATTTCATTGCAAAACAATTGCAACGCTTTTGGTACAAAATTCCAGACAGAATCATAACGCCAGGGAGGTTAAACTGTTCATTTAAAAAAAATGGTCTCACTTTTATTCCTATTACAAACATCCCTTGAAATAGAAAGAAAGCATGATAGGACCTCTTAAATATGAGATCTGGCGTCAAAAAGACCTCAGAGCTCAAATTTACACAAAAATGCAATAACATTTTTTTTTATGTCATTTGGAGAAAATAAAATGTGGCTTTAAGAGCATTAGGCGGAAGTGACATTTTTACATTGCTTATGCCCTGCAATGATATGGAGACAGGTGGGGCCCCTCACTGATCTCAACACCTAACAGGGGGAAGGACCCAATTGCCTCCGCCGCTGCTGGCGGCTCTGGTAAGTAGCGGAGGGCAAAGGAGAGTGGCGGTAGAGAGGAGGCCCTCTTGTGCCACTGATAAAAGTGATTTTGTGGTGAATCCACCACAAAGAAAACTTTTATCTGAAAGCGGACTGCCCGCTGAAGAAGAGGATACCGGGGTTATGGTAGCTAGCTGCTGCCATAACAACAAGGTCTGCTTGTAAACTGGAGACATGCTTTACGAATGTTACTCCACTATAAACTTTAATTGTCATCTAAAGAAACTGAATAGGGCTTTTAATCCCAACTCAATAAAATGTCTTTTATACATAGTTTCAAAAGGAAGGGACCCGACAATGAACCTTGGGGTACACCACTAATAACCTAAAACTATTCAGAATATGAATACTCTCCAAATAAGGTTTTATATCCATTTAGAAAATAAATAGTCTAAGTCTATCTAAGTCTAACCCAGAGCCCTGTTTGTTTTTGTGTTTAAACACTTTTGTGATGTCCAAATACACTCTATCCACAGACATTACTTTTTGCACATTTTGGCTTATTTCCTCATTTAAAAAAAAAATATTAGATTACACATACTATTGTAAGAAAAGTTAGTATTCATGAAGATTTTTTTGTAGCATAAGGTATGGATAAGTCTTCTAATAATCATATCAGACATAACTTTAAATTAAGGCAGTCTTATTTAATTGCTTTATGACCGCTCCATTGCAGTTTTACTGCTACAGGGCGGCCGCTCTGTGCAGAAATACATGAGATTCTGAACCTCCTGGTTTTGGGCACAAGCGCAGGCTGCCGGCAGCTGGCTCCCACTGTGATTTAGTGGACCTGATGTCCGCCCGGATCTACCAATCATTCGGTACTCTGACAGAATGCCAGTCTGCCTATGGAAACAAGGCAGACTGTCATTCCATGAGTACAGAAGACATGGATCCTGTGTTCCTGTGAAGAAGGAACACTGATCCATGTCTTCA
Source organism: Rana kukunoris (assembly GCA_029574335.1). Taxonomy (NCBI): domain Eukaryota; kingdom Metazoa; phylum Chordata; class Amphibia; order Anura; family Ranidae; genus Rana; species Rana kukunoris. The sequence continues at coordinate 320,678,339 of CM056052.1, read as the reverse complement.
AGTAGTAAATACACCTTCTTGGCAGTAACCACTGCCTAGGCACACATTTAAACCTTTGATCACCCCTGATGTTTACCCCTTAACTGCCAGTGTTATTAGTACAGTGGCAGTGTATATTTTTAATACTGATCACTGTAATAATGTCACTGGTCCCCCAAAAAAGTGTCAAAAGTATAAGTTAGAATTCCGATTTGTCCACCACAAAGTCGCTGATCACTGCCATTACTAGTGAAACAAATAAAAAAATACCATAGTTGTAGACACTGTAACTTTTCCGCAAACCAGTCAATATAAGGTTATAGGGATTTTTTAACAAAAATATATAGCAGAAAAAAATGGCCTAAATTAATAGACATTTTTTATTTTTTTTACATTTTTTTTTATTAGATGTGTTTTAGAGCGCAAAGTAAGAAAAAAAAAAATATATATATAATTCTTTTTTATTATTTATTGTCGGTAATTCTTTTTTTTTTTAGCGCAAAAAAATAAAAACGTCAAAGGTGATCAAATACCACCAAAAGAAAGCTCTATTTGTTGAAAAATTGTCAATTGTCAGTTAAAGCAACACAGATTCGTAGTGAAAAAAATGGTCTGGTCAGGAAATGGCTGGTAAACCTTTCAGAGATAAAGTGGTTAACAAAACATGAAAAACATTATCCATTGCTATATATCTAATGAGCAAATGGCTTCATTATTCAAGGTTGGTGATGGAAAAGATACGTGAATCACATGGATAATGTCACCTAGAAAGATGGTAGCTGGACTCTATTCTACAAAAGTCACATAGTTGTATTTACCTGCTCTTCAAAATAGAATGCTACTGAAAGAGTGCAGTTAGGAGCAGATGTTGGTGAAATGATTAGCACAGGTAGGGATGATACTAATTACTAAAAATAATAATTAATGATGTAATTAACAGCTAGCCAGATTGGCAAACACAGGTGTCAAAAAGGTGTAATCTTCACACCCACTGAGCACCTCAGACATTTGAGTTGAAGTGCATTGAGCTGAACAATTTAGTAGTCACAATACCAGGTATATCATTGGTTTGGTGCCATAATAAAACAAATGTGGACTGCTGCATATAGCTACTACTGACCCTATATGCTGGTTCTTTTCAATTGCTTTCCCTGCAGACTCCTGCCCAGGTGGGAAAAAGGAAAATGTATTATCATACTTACCGTAATTTTCCTTTCCTGATGGACTCCATGGCAGCCTACGTGTGGGTTACTCCGGCCTCCTCTCCAATGCTATAGGACCCCATACCCATAAAGCTTTGCTCACCTCCCAGTACTGGTGTTCCGTAACTAGCCGACTCCATGATTACAGGGTGGGTACTCCATCTGCCATGGAGTCCATCAGGAAAGGAAAATTACGGTAAGTATGATAATAAATTTTCCTTTTTCCTGACAGACTCCATGGCAGCCTACGTGTGGGAAATAACTAGCCAAACCACACGGGTGGGTATGCTCAACAAAAAAATGTTTAATTTGTCCTGTCGGCCGACAGGATTGAAAGACCAAAATTCACAGAGGAAAGAGATGCAGGCTCAACACAATAGTGGGACATAAATGTATTTATGGAGGACCACGAGGCCGCCTTACAGATGACATCCGGGGCCACATGATGAGCTGCTGCCCAGGAAGCTGCTAACCCTCTGGTAGAATGCACAGTCACCGCCTGCGGGGGAGCCAAGCCTTTTGCCCTATAAGCCCGCTGGATGGATTGTGTAGATGATCCAAGCCGCAATTGTCCTTGAAGAGGCCTTCTTCCCTTTATCACTGCCCGAGTGCAGAACAAACAAATGATCAGAACGTCTGAAGGTAGATGTAACTTAGAGGTACTCGGTAAAGATCTTGCCTAAGTCCAAAGGGTGAACTCCGTTGGATTCCGAGGACTTGAGAGTAGGGAGAACAATTTCTTGGTTGTCGTAAAACACTGACGAAACTTTCGGATTTGAGCCCAGCATGGGTATCAAAACCACTCTGTCTGGGAAGGACGTTAGGAACGGCTCTTTGTGGCCGAGAGACCCGATCTCCGAGACTCTTTTAGATGAGGTAATGGCGACCAAAAAAGCAACTTAGCCGAAAAATCCTTTATAGAGGATGGGGAAGGCCTCGTTGAATTGAGTCTGCTCAGGAAATCGAGAACTAGAGGAAGATTCCATTTGGGGAATCTCGGCTTCCTTTGAGGCTTTAGCCTTCATGCTCCTTTGAAAAACTGCCTTACCAGTGGGCGTACTGCCCATGAGATCCCAGAGAAGGCAGATAAGGTTGAGATTTGAACTCTCAAAGAACTCACAGATAGGGGAAAATCTAACCCCGTTTGGAGGAAGCTCAGGATGTCTTGAACCTCTGGATTCTTAAAGGACCTGCCTGAGGCTGAGGAAAATTCTACAAACCTAGTTCAGATTCTACCGTAAACTTTGTTCATGCTTGCTCTTCTCTAACTTATCAGTGTGGAGATCACTCTGGGAGCGCAACCTAGGGCTTCCAACCTCTTCCTCTCAAGAACCAGACCATTAGCTTCATCAGAGCCAGGGAGGGGTGTAGGAATGATCCTTGGGAGAGAAAATCCGGCCTGACTGGTAGAGGAACTGGGCCCCGATAGCTCAGTTGGACCAGAAGGAGGAACCATGGCCTGTTCGGCCAGCCACCATCGTCACTTCGACTGCCTCTGCCTGGAGTCTCCGTAAAAATTTGAGGATTATCGGGATCGGGGGAAAGGCATATGCCCTCTTGAATCTCCACCGATCTGTCAGGGCATCCATCCCAATCGCCCGAATGCAACGACCCCTCGTATAGAACTTCTTCAACTTGGAGTTGTGTATGGAAGCAAAGAGATCTACTTGGGGAACGATCCCCAGGGACAGGATCCACTGAAAAGATTGTTCGTGGAGGGACCACTCGTTGATGTCTATCTGGGTGCGTGACAGAAAATCCACCTGAAAGTTCTGAGCTCCAGGGATAAAGACGGCTGACAGGTTGGCCAGGTTCTTCTGTGCCCACCTCAAGATGGGTTTGACTTCCCGTAGAAGAGTTGAACTCCGTGTCCCCTCTTGCCTCTTGACGTAGGACACTGCCGTGGTGTTGTCCATCCTCAACAGCACAGTTTTCCCCTTCAATAGTTGGGAGAAGGACTGGAGGGCACACCAGGCTGCTCGAATCTTTAGGACGTTGAGCCCGGGTTGCGAAGGTGGACATCCCATTTGCCCTGCGCCATTTCTGTGCCACAAAGGGCCCCCAGCCAGAGCCGCTGGCATCGGTCGTCACTGTGATCCATGACACCAGAGCAATAGAATGGCAATTTTGCAGGTTCTTCCGCTGAAGCCACCAAAAGAGGCTGTTCCTCATAGACGTTGAGATGAGAATTTGTTGATTCTTGTTCCCCGACTTCCACTGCTTGAGGAAGCCGAACTGGAAGGGCCGTAACCTCCACAATGCCCATTTTAACATTGGGGTTGTGGAAACCATCGTGCCGATAATTTCTAGGCACTGAGAAGCTTTCAGGTGACGAGCCTCCAGGGCCTGGGAAATCCTCTCCTGAACCACAGGGATCTTCTCTTAATGGGAGAGAGATGGCTTTCCTTATTGTGTCGAATTGAGCCCCTAGGTATATCAAGCGTTGCGTTGGCTCCAGGTGGCTCTTCTCCAGATTCAGGAGCCAACCGAACTTGGACAGGATCGAGATTACCTGATCCCCTTGCACCAGGAGATGAGTTCTGTCTTGTAACAAGACAATGAAGTCGTCCAGATAGTGATAGAGGCGTACCTCCTTCAGCCTGATGAGGGCCACTACTGCCAATAGGGTTTTGGTGAAGACTTGTGGGGAGGTTGTCAGCCCGAAGGGTAATCAAATGAATTGAAGGTGCTCCTGCCCAACGTGGAACCTGAGACATTTCTGAAACTCTACTGCCACTGGCACGTGGAAATAAGCATCTTTTAGATCTATAGAGATCATCCAATCGCCTGGTTGTATGGCTTGTTGGATTGTAGACAGAGTTTCCACTTTGAACCTCCCGTGCTTTATGAACCTGTTCAGGTAGGTCAAGTCTATGACTGGGTTGCCAAGTACCATTTTCCTTTTGTACCAAGAAGAGAGGGGAGTAAACCCCATGAAACTGTTTGTCCTTTGGGACGCATTTTACTGCTCCCTTGGATTTTAGTAAGTTAACGTAGGACAGAAGGGCCTGTTTCTGTTCCGCTGACCTTGAGAGTAGGGCAGAGATGAACCTGGGGGGGATGCTGGAGAAGGACCAAACGTGGCCTGATGACACTGTCTTGACGACCCAGGAATCCGTGATCGAGGCCGCCCGACGTGCCAAAAGAGGAGTAGACGTGCTCCTACTCGATCCGCCTGGGCAGGCATTATCTCAAAAGGACTTCCCCTGTTCGCGTCCACCAGACGCCTGGCTTGTAGATGTTGACTTATGAAAAGACATCTGACCTCTATTCCGTTTTTTTTTTTTAAATTCCCGCCAGGTCTATAGACACGAGCTTCTCGTGCGCGGTCTGGGCTACACCTTCTGAACTGGGGTTTCTTATTTTCAGACTGGCATCTATCTTGGGGAAGGAAACTCGATTTACCCCTTGTAGCTTTGCAATGGCGTCGTCCAGTTTGTTGCCAAACAAAGATGATCCCTCAAAGGGAATTTTACACCAATTCTGTTTTGATGATGGGTCAGCAGCCCAAGGGCGCAACCATAAGGCCCGCTTAGCTGTAACTGAAGACAGCATAATCCTTGCCAATAGGCGGATTAAATCGACAGGCTCTCCCAGGAAGGCGACCGCCAGTTTCAGCTCTGTCGTTGCTGGACTCCCGGACAGTTCTTCGGAGACACCCATCAGGAAAGAGTCCACATTCTCTGTCCAGGCTTCCATTGCTTTGGATAAGGCCGCCAAGGCTAGGGCGGGTTTGCAGGCTGAACCAGCCAGACCGTAGATTCTCTTCAGATCTTGGTCCACTCCTGTCGAGACCATCCTGAAGGACACCGAATCAGCCAATGGGAGCGTAACGTGCTTGGCCAGCCGCATTACTGCCGCGTCTACCAAAGGAATGTTCTCTAAGTATTTAACATCATCCGCCTTAAACGGGTATAATCTGGAAGCCTTGTTGGTCATAGAGGACTTCTTGTCCACCTTACTCCATTCCTCTTCAAAGATGCCCTTCAGTTTAGTCAGTAATGGAAAACTTGGGCGTTCTTTCCCCAGATGCTTGAAGTATTTTCTCTGCCTAGCTGGGGAAGAGGATAGATCTTCCCACAAAAGTGCCTCTTCAACGGCCTTGATGAGTGGGGTAGTGGGGCAAAATCAAAATTCCAGACTCTCCTCATCGCTTTCCAGATCGCCCTCCAGGGCTGTCGGGGAGGAAGCGCGGGGCTGGGAAGGGCCTGGATCCTCATGGACCTCATCGGCCGGAGAACCAGATCCGATGGTACTGGCTTGACTATGTGTGTAAGACGTGTCCTTCTCCTTTAAGGACCTTTGCACCACACGTTCAACTAGAGACTCGATGCACCGATCTTCTGTCTCTTTTTCCTCAACCGCACGGGCATAGCATGGATTGCATAATGATTTGCCCTCTGGGACCTGGGTGTCACATCCTCAGCAGGCTCTATGACTAGAGCGACTAACATGGCGGTAGGAGCGGTGTCTGGAGGAGGAATGGGAACTTCTCCTCTGATGATGAGATGTAGATGAACGCTGTTGCGGCCTGGCAAGGTCTGAGGTGGTCTGGTTTGTTGGGGCGCGATGATCCTGACCAGAAGGGCTAGAGAAAGAGATTTGTGGGGGGGCAACCGACAGACAAGAAAGCACTAAATCGTGATTTCCGACCCCACTCCCTCCCCTCACCTGCACATATCTTGTGCGTGAGGGCTGGCCGCATACGGGCGGTGACCGGTCCATGACCTCTGGACAGGCGTGACACTGCAATACTAGGCCAGAAAGGGTGATAACCTAAGACGCCAAGAAATAATGTCAGGAGAAAAGCGAGCTGCCCCTTTAAGAGACCATGTATGTTGGAGAAAATGAATACAATAAATTATTAATACATTTTGTAACTTAATAAGGAAAAACAAAAAGACACCCAAAAGATCTGTCTAACAGATCCTACTCACTGACCTGTGCAGCCAAGTATCACACCATCAGCTGATCGCCTGTAGGGAAAAACCCAACAAGCAGAGGGCAAGCAGCTGATTTAAAAAGACCGCCGGTGACGTCATGCGTCACCCCACGCGTGCGCCTGCGCGGTGGAGAGAGACTCAACGGCGCCTGCGCGGCCGCCGCGAGAATCGCCGAACTGCGCATGCGCGGACCAAGTTTTGCTCTGGAAGAGGCCAATGCGCATGCGCAGGCGGCGACAGCACTGCGACCCGGAAGTGACCAGGCGAGCTGGAACGCAGGAGCGTTCCAGCTGCCATAGAGCCTAACCAGGGGGAGAGAACAACACACGGGGAAAGACAAACAATACAAATAAAGTCAAATAAACAAAGATGCGGCTGTCATGGAATTTATCAGACCTTGCCAGCCGAGGAGTCCAGGGTCTTCGGCACACGCAGCCAGACACATCAAGTGAATTTGCTGCAAAAGCTCTCCACCCGCCCATGGCTGGGATCCGAGCTGCACCGCTAGTGGTGTGCCATCCATCCTGCTTGACTGGACATCATGAATGAGCGCGTATCCTGGATCCGTGGAGGAGGACAAAAAAGGAACACCAGTGCTGGAAGGTGAGCAAAGCTCCTATAGCATTGGAGAGGAGGCGGGATTAACCCACACGTAGGCTGCCATGGAGTCTGTCAGGATTTTTTTTAGCTACTGCCCCCAGTAACCATGTTAATGAGAACTTAATATGAGGGACTCTAGCACTTCACAGCATTTCATACGCATTCTGTTTTATTCCGTCTGCATAGCAAATGTGAGAAACATGACTTTATTACAGAGCAATGTACAAAGCACTTTACTTTAGTATTTGAGTCACTTACATTCTAACAGATAAACAGCATTAGCATTTCTTCTTGCTAATACGACCAGAGTGCATTAGATTCACTAATGCACTGACACATTGCCATTATAAATGTTTTCTTCTGGCTTTATACCATCTAGTCTATCGGTTTCCTGGCAATTAAATCTGGAATAAAGAATAAAGAATATGCACAATACTGTGAATTCAAATATTCATCACAAGAAAATAAAATTTTAGCTATGTATTCACAGACACTCTTCCACTCCCCCCCCCAGCAGTAAGGGGGTGGCATAACCGCTGTTCAACATTTTTCCTTTTAAGAATATTTGTTTTATTTTATAATCATTAGTTGGGTCATTCATTTTCAACCACAGTGATGAGAAACTTCTAGGGAGTAGGATGGGAAATTGTGTGTATGTGTTTTTTGTTCAGTAAAAGACATTTGTTCCAAAACTGAATGTTAAAGGCAAGCAAAATTATACTTTAAAACAACATTAATTGAGCTGTCAAATGCACTGAGAATTTCTGTATGAATGTTCATATGCTCTTTGGAAAATCTACTAGTGTATGGTCAGCCTAAACATCGTTGGACATTTTTCAATACATACTGGCAGTAAAAAAATACAGAAACTATGATCCCCCAACTTTTATGCATCACAGACATTCAAATTCTCAGAACAGAATTAGGGCATGTTAGCATAATTGATGATCATGCAGAGGTAATGATAAAGATTGATCAATCTGATAAAGTACATAGAAACTTAAAGCACATTTTCATCTTTTCAATTACATTTTCAGAAAATGTTTTAAAAATATTTCTTACCTCCCTTTTCTGGAGAAGTTTTTAAATCCCAAAACCAAGACCTGGAGAAGACAATAATGCCTCGTACACACGTACGGGTTTTCCGCCTGGAAACCTGAGGGAAAGCCGAGAACCTGCTCTGCAGCTTTTTCCCCCTAAACACGGCCGGTTTTCCTGGCAGGAAAACTTCCATGAGAGCTTTGGCCGGGAATCCCAGCCATGTGTATGTTCCATCGCAGGGAAACTGCCGGGAAAAGAACAGCCGGGAATCGCGGCAGAAAAAAAGAGAACATGTTCTAATTTTTCCCGCCAGGAATCCTGTCGGGAAAACTACCATGGAGCATACACATTTACAGTTTTCCCGGCCAAAAGCTGTCATGGCAGTTTCCAGATGGGAAAACTAGTCGTGTACGAGGCATAAGCCTGTGAAACCAAGCGACTGATAAGTATACCTTACACCTTATTCTCTACATTATTCCGCACCTTTGTGTAAAATGGCTTTTGCTCTGTCTGGTAGTGACAATATCACTCAGGGAGAGAATGGCAATATAAGACTGTTAAATTATATAACAATTTACAGGGGACCTTATGAAATACCCCCAGGAATATAGACAATCAAGATGTTTAATTAAATGTTTTTGTTTGATAGTGTGTTTGAAGGCAAAAGAAAAGAAACATAAGTGTATAATTACAACAAGATTATTGTCTTGTTGTTATATAAAATGTATGGAACTAGTAAAGGAAAAAGAAAAGCAAATCCTTGAACAGGCTTAAAGGCATGTGGTTGTGGTGAGAGAGCTGAATGAGAAGATGTCAGGTCATATGCCATCACAATTGGGTAGGCACTGATTGAGAAAGCTAAGATACGTGATAATTTAACACAAGACAACAAGGAATTGTCAGTGAAGATCCAAATTGTAGAGAACAAGCTGGGAATATGTAAACATGCTTCTAATGCCGCGTACACACGATCATTTTTCGGCATGTAAAAAAACTACATTTAAAAAAATTTAATTTAAAATGATCGTGTCTCACATAATTTTTCGGGTTCTAAAAAACAACAAAAAAAATTTGAACATGCTGAATTTTTTTAACAACGTTTTAAATGATGTAGTTTTTCGGGTTGTAGAAAATGATTGTGTATGGGCTTAATCGACGTGAAAAACCCACGCATGCTCAGAAGCAAGTTATGAGATGGGAGCGCTCGTTCTGGTAAAACTACCGTTCGTAATGGACTAAGCACATTCTTCACGCTGTAACAGACAGAAAAGCGCAAATCGTCTTTTACTAACACAAAATCAGCTAAAGCAGCCCAAAGGATGGCGCCATCCGAATGGAACTTTCCCTTTAAAGTGCCGTCGTATGTGTTGTACGTCACCACGCTTTGCTAGAGCATTTTTTTTTAACGATCGTGTGAGGCTGAAAAACATTGGCCTAGATTCACAAAGCGATTACGCCTGTGTAAATGTTGTTAGACTGGAGTAATTTCGACTTACGGGCGTTTTTACGCTAGTCGAAATCCTCAAACCATGAAAAGACACCTGCGGGCTTCATTTCGACTGTATTACGTGTTAGTACGCCTTCAGATCTACGCTGCAAGAAAATTGCGGCCACTGGGCGGACTTCCTGTTGTTTTTCGCCGTCAGGGTATGCTAATGAGCTTTTGCCTGCAATCCACAAAATTTTGCACTTTTAACGCAATCTCTTACGGCACCTTTAGTAATCTTTTTTTTCCGTTTCACTATACCAGCTTTTTGCTGCTCTAATATTAGACAGCCCATGTTAAGTATGGCCGTCGTTCCCGCGTCGAATTTCAACGTTTTCCGATGTCTTTTATTATTTTTAACGTAAGTCGTCCGGGAATAGGAATGTTCGTAAACGCCGCTACTCAAACAACGAATGACGTCACGACGTGATTTCGCGCAATGCACGGCGGGAAATTCCTGAACAGAGCATGCGCAGTTCGATCGTCGCGGGGACGCGCTTAATTTAAATGCTTCACGCCCCCTAATCACGTATTTCGATTGCGCGGCGGAAAAAAAATACGACACAATAGCGTACGCGCAAAAAAACTACCTGAATTCGGTGTAGAGTCTGGTGAAATACGGCAGCGTACCGTATTTCGATTACGCAGCGGAATATTACGTCTTTGTGAATCTGCCCCATTGTTTTTTACAAGCCGCAAAATGATCGTGTGTTTGCGGCATCACATTGCTTTGGATAAATTGGTTAAAAAATTCAATCACACATATCAAAATAAAATTTCTAAAGTTTAAGAAGAATATAAGCATTTCTTTCTCGTACATCACGGGACACAGAGCGGCATATTCATTACTATATGGGTTATATGGAGTACCTTCAGGTGTGGACACTGGCAATCTCAAACAGGAAGTCCCCTCCCTATATAACCCCCTCCCCTAGAGGGAGTCCCTCAGTTTTTTCGCCAGTGTCTTAGGTGTTGGTCACGGAATAGCTTTGCTCCACATCCTTGGGATTAAGGGCGGGCTAACCGGATCTGTCCAAGGAGCCTCAGTGCCAAAGTGGACAGTACCCGGGCCCCAAACCGTGGGGTTTTGCCTATAATGCTCCTCTTTGGAGGGCTGGACCCTGGGCCCAGGACTTGGAGTTCGTAAAGACCATAAGTTCCTGTTTGCCAGGGTGCTATATAGGTCCAGGACAGTGGGTACCTTCATAGGACCCCAGGGCCTGAAGGTCTATTACGCTACCCACGGAGATGGGAGAAGATTGGATCGTTTTGCTAGACAAACATCCTGCAGCATGGAGCAGGTAAGAGGGGAGCCTGCGGGACTTGGTTCGACAGCAGGCTCTCCGGGGTAACCTAAAAGGGGGGTAGCCTAAGTATGCTCTGCATTGGCAACCTTGCTCACTATGTCTGAGAAGACAGGATGATCTCATTCCCCCATCACTAGGTTCCCCTGTCTAAGAAACATTTGTGTTTGCTAGCTACCTGCTGCTTTCTTCCCAGGGCTAGTAAGGACCCCTATGGGGCCTTTTGGAGAGTCCTACCTGGCCGGGGGTTTGATTCTGCCGCCTGGTACTGCAGTCCTGGGTCTCCAGCAGCGCGGCTCCTCCATGTGCTTCCTTCTCCGGCATACGCGCGCGCACGTCTTATAGACGTTTTTCGCGCCGTTCGGAGGGGAGGGCGGGGGGGGGGGGGGGCGTGCCTGCAGCGTCATCAGGGGCGCGCCTTGTGTGCTGTTATAGATCAGCAGGCTATAGTCAGTGCTCAGTCTGAGGCTGATCTGAAAGGGAGAGGACGCAAAGCGGCAGAACAGTGACTCCCGGTGGCGGAAGAGGGGTAGTACATGCTGGACTTGGTTCCTATGCTTTTCTGTTAAGCCAAAAAATCCCCTTTTGCAACAGGTTGGAGGCTGGCAAACTAAGTTTGGGGACGCTGTATGTTTTAAGAAAAAAAAAAGAACTTATATATTAAAAAAAAAAAAAAAAACATACGGGGCCCCATCAGTTTTTGGGCATTAGCGATCTATTGTCCCCTAAACCCTAGTTTTGTACTCCTGGCCACTACAGTCTGCTGTCTGCTGTTGTAGGCGGAGTCCCTCGGTTTTGTATTATGGCTTCCAAAAGTTCGGGGTCAAAGGGTACAAAAAAGACCAAAAAACAAAGGGGTTCCCCCTCTGATTCTGATGATATGCCGATACTTTCCCCGCAGCTTATTCCCATGAAGGTCGCCTTGGATGAGCCATTGGGGGGGTCTGGTGCTGAGGCTGGCCCAGATCAGCCCAGCCCTGTGTTTATCACAGAGGAGATGCTAGCTGTATCCCTAGGGGGGCTAGAAGAAAGATTAGCAGCGTTGATCGCTAGATCTATTCCTGGCAAGAAACGGGCTAGATCCCCATCGCCAAAAGGTGTATCCTCAGATGCTGAAATTCTCTCTCCGGAGGAATTGAAATCGCAGGAGGATCAACTAGACCTGAACCAAGAGGGTTCAGGGATTGAGGGATCTACCTCTGAGGAACCATTTTCAGACTCCCAGACAGAGAGACTGTGGGTGCAGTCTTTGACGGACATGGTCCGCTCGGCATTTAATTTACCATTGCCAGAGCCTCAGGTTCCTGCGGTATCCTCTCTGGGCTCTTTGAAAGCTCCTTTGAGCAACGCGGTTTTTCCGGTCCATCCTCTCTTGGAGGAATTGATCTTTCAGGATTGGGTACGACCGGACAGGTTTTTTCTGCCGCCGAAGAGATTTGCGGTCATTTACCCTATGGAGGAAAAATTCTCGAAGAGGTGGAAGCTCCCAGTGGTGGATGCAGCCATCTCATGTGTGAATAAATCACTAACTTGCCCGGTGGAAAACATACAAATGTTTAAAGGTCCGGTTGATAAACGGTTAGAGACACTTTTAAAAGCATCCTTTGCTACGGCAGGAGCAGTGGTACAGCCAGCTGTGGCTGCAATTGGAGTTTGTCAGGCGTTAAAGGACCAGACAAAAGAAATGCTAAAAGACATGCCTACCCAACAGGCAGAAGAGTTTTCTGACATTCCCAGAGCTCTGTGTTTTGCGGTAGATGCTATAAAGGATTCCATCCAGCAGGCCTCTCGTTTATCACTATTTTTGGTGCACATGAGAAGGCTCTTATGGTTGAAGAACTGGGCGGCGGAGCCCCCATGCAAAAAGCTTCTGGCAGGGTTTCCCTTCCATGGAGGACGACTCTTCGGAGAGGATCTGGATAAATACATTCAGACTATTTCAAGTGGCAAAAGTACCCTTTTACCAGTCAAAAAGACATTCCGGGGTCCTACATTTAAAAGGCAGCTCTTTCCTGTCTCAGGGCCCTCAAATTCCAGGCAGTATCGACGGCCGCCTGCGCGATCCAACTTTAACAGTAGATCGCAGGGACAGGCCCCTGGGGGTAAGAGACCATGGTATCGCAAGCCGACAAAACCAGCCCCTAAGTCTGCCTTATGAAGGGGCGCCCCCACTCTCGCGGGTGGGGGGAAGGCTTAGTTTCTTCTCAGAAGTTTGGGAAGCCAAGATCCCCGATAAATGGGTCCGGGCGTCTGTAACCATAGGCTACAGACTGGAGTTTCTAAAGTTTCCTCCGCCTCATTTTCAAGAGTCAAGGCTACCAAAGGATCCAGCAAAGAAGGCCTCGATGCTGGCAGCTTTGGATCACCTGCTTTGCCAGAGCGTGATAATAGAGGTGCCAGCCCAAGAGCAGGGGCTAGGTTTCTATTCCAATCTCTTTGTCATACCAAAGCCCAACGGCGATGTCAGGCCAATCTTGGACCTAAAGAGTTTAAACGTTTACCTAAGGGTTCGTTCCTTCCGGATGGAATCCATCCGGTCAGCAGTCTCCACGCTCCAGAGGGACGATTTTCTGGCTTCCATAGACATAAAGGATGCTTACCTTCATGTACCAATCTTTCAGTCGCATCAAAGATTTTTACGCTTCGCAGTGGGGCAGCGACACTTCCAATTCAGGGCGCTCCCCTTCGGGCTAGCCACGGCCCCCAGGGAATTCACGAAGATCCTAGCCCCAGTTCTGGCCAATCTAAGGATCCAAGGGGTCACAGTCCTAGCATACTTGGACGACCTTTTAATCATAGATCACTCACGGCCGTGTCTGCAACAGGCAGTAAACCTCACGGTTCAGTACCTCGAAAGGTTCGGCTGGGTCCTAAACCGGGAAAAGTCAGCGTTCCATCCTACAAAGCAGTTGGAATACCTCGGCATGAGGTTAGACACAGAACAGCAAAGGGTGTTCCTGCCCCTTGTAAAGGTCGAGGCTATCAAGGGGTTGGTTCGGTTGGTTCAGTTGGTTCTAAGCAAGAAAAAAAAACAAAAAACTATTTGCCTGTGTATGCGATTACTAGGCAAGCTAGTGGCCACGTTCGAGGCAGTACCATACGCTCAGATCCACACTCACGTCCTACAGGCAGCCATTCTAGCAGCCTGGGGCAAGAGAGCATGCCTTGGAGTCCCCTTTGACGCTATCATCAAGGGTCCGACAAAGCCTGGCCTGGTGGTTGAACCCTCAGAATCTTCTAAAGGGAAGGTCCTTCAGCCCCGTTGTCTGGAAGGTAGTTACCACAGACGCCAGCCTGGCAGGCTGGGGGGCGGTCTTGGAGGGGTTCTCTCGCCAGGGAACTTGGGCGGAAGCAGAGAGGCAGCTACCCATCAATGTCTTGGAGATCAGAGCTGCTCGCCTAGCCCTCCTGGCATGGACTTCCAGATTACAGGGGTCCCCGGTGAGAATCCAGTCAGACAATGCCACAGCGGTGGCATACATAAACCACCAAAGGGGGAACCAGGAGTCAGGCCGCTCAGAGGGAGGTGAGCTTGATTTTTCAGTGGGCAGAGGTTTATGTACCCTGCATTTCGGCGATATTCATTCCCGGAGTGGACAACCTGCAGGCAGACTTCTTAAGTCGCCAGATTCTGTCGCCGGGGGAGTGGTCTCTGCATCCCCAGGTCTTTCAGACAATCTGCCAGAAGTGGGGAATGCCAGACGTAGATATAATGGCATCCAGGTTAAACAAGAAACTAGACAGGTTCGTGTCTCGAGCGAGGGACCCTATGGCCTGCGGAACCGATGCGTTGGTTTGCCCTTGGCATCAATTCAAACTTCTATATGCATTCCCTCCGCTACAGTTACTTCCTCGCCTGTTGCGCAGGATCAGAGTGGAGCACAAGCCAGTCATTCTAGTAGCTCCAGCTTGGCCCCGGAGGACATGGTACTCACTAGTCCTGAAGATGGCAGTGGGAGACCCTTGGACTCTTCCTCTACGACCAGACCTACTCTCACAAGGCCCGATCCTCCACCCTACATTACAGCGTCTAAATTTGACGGCCTGGAGGCTGAATCCCTGATTCTCAGGGGTAGAGGTCTGTCTAGGCAGGTAATTCCTACCCTGATTAGGGCTAGAAAGCCGGCCTCCAGGGTGATTTATTACAGGGTGTGGAGGAACTACGTAGGCTGGTGTGAATCCAAAAGATGGAATTCCCCGCAAATATACCATTGATAGGGTGTTAAGGTTTCTCCAGCTAGGAGTGGATAAAGGCCTGGCATTAAGCACAATCAAGGGACAGATTTCAGCTCTGTTAGTGTGGTTTCAGAGGCCGCTGGCCACCCACTCGCTGGTAAAGACCTTCATACAGGGGGTCTTGCGTATTAATCCTCCTGTCAAGTCACCAATTTGTCCATGGGACTTAAATCTTGTCCTGTCCACTCTACAGAAACAACCCTTTGAGCCGTTGGCTGAGATTCCATTAGTTTTACTGACAAGAAAGTTGGTATTCTTGGTCGCCATAGTTTCGGCCAGGAGAGTGTCAGAGTTGGCAGCCTTATCGTGTAAGGAACCATATCTCATTCTACATAAGGACAGGGCAGTTCTCCGGCCCCATCCTTCCTTTCTACCAAAGGTTATATCCAATTTTCACTTGAACCAGGATTTGGTACTTCCATCCTTCTTTCTGAAACCCACATCTAGAAAGGAGGGGTTGCTGCATACCTTGGATATTGTCCGGGCCATGAAGGCCTATCTTAAAGCTACAGAAAAGATCCGGAAAACAGATGTGTTGTTCGTTCTACCAGATGGCCCCAAGAAGGGGCAGGCAGCTGCAAAATCCACCATCTCGAGATGGATTAGACAATTAATCATTCAGGCCTACGGTTTGAAGAGGTTGCCTCCTCCTTTGTCGGTAAAAGCCCATTCTACCAGGGCCATGGGCGCCTCCTGGGCAGCACACCATCAGATCTCTATGGCTCAGATATGCAAGGCAGCGACGTGGTCATCAGTCCACATGTTTACAAGGTTTTATCAACTAGACGTGAGAAGGAATGCGGATTCAGCCTTTGGGCAGGCAGTACTACAGGCTGCGGTTTAAGATCCTCGGGATCAGGGGCACCCTTGGTTGTAAAAGAAAAAAAAAAAAAAAAGTTTTTTCTTGACTAAGTTGGATTTATTATTATTATTTGAGTATACCTCTAAATTAAATCTCTTTTGAGAAGATGTCTCCCTCCCCTCATTAATGTATTGCTTTCGGACATCCCATATAGTAATGAATATGCCGCTCTGTGTCCCGTGATGTACGAGAAAGAAAAAGGGATTTTTAAATACAGCTTACCTGTAAAATCCTTTTCTTGGAGTACATCACGGGACACAGAGCTCCCACCCCTCTTTTGGGGAACATTTTTGGGAGGCATACTTTTTGCTACAAAACTGAGGGACTCCCTCTAGGGGAGGGGGTTATATAGGGAGGGGACTTCCTGTTTGAGATTGCCAGTGTCCACACCTGAAGGTACTCCATATAACCCATATAGTAATGAATATGCCGCTCTGTGTCCCGTGATGTACTCCAAGAAAAGGATTTTACAGGTAAGCTGTATTTAAAAATCCCTTTATTACCTGGTAGGATTTAAATACAGATCTCATCATGCCAACAGCTCATGTGACTGCAAAAACTGTGTTAAATACTGGCAATATGAGTAAGGTCATTTAAAAACTAAAGCCACATGAGACAGAAGCCATTCTAAAGCTAGATAGAAGAAACATTTATGGGGCAAAATACCATCAAATGTTTGAGGAAAATCTGCTGCACTCTGCCAAAAAGTTGTCAATGGGAAAAAGGTTTACCTTTCAATGTGACAATGACCCAAAGTGCACAGCAAAGATTACCACAGTGATTGAAGTAGAAAAGGTGAATGTCCTTGCATGGCTTAGTCAGAGCCCAGAATTAAACACTGTTGAAAATATGTGGAATGACTTGAAGACTGCAGTCCACGAATGGTCACCATCAGATTTAACTGAACAGTTCTGCAAAGAAGAATGGGCAAATATTGCAAAGTCTAGATGTGCAAAGTTAGTAGAGACATATCCCAACAGACTAAGTCCCCTTTCACACTTATACGACTTGTCTCACGATTTTGGACTGCAAAATCGTATGACAAGTCATTCTCCATTATGTTCAATGACTACCATTCATACTGGCACGATTTTAAGTAGTGCCGACTTCAAAGTAGTCCTTGCACTACTTTGGTCCCATTTTGATGCCACTTACACAGGCATTCATTAAAATCGCAGCCGCGAATCGAGGCAAAATTGCGGTAAAATCGTGCGACTTTGAAGTCGTACAAGTGTGAAAGGGACCTAAAGGATGCAATTAAAACAAAATACTGATCTAGGGGGTCAACCCCTTTTCCAATTCAGTGATTCTGTTTTTAAATTATTATTTTTTCTGACATGTTGGTATTACATCTTTTACATGGATGTTCTAAGTTGCTTTGAGTAAATACATCTGGATAAAACAAAAACTGTGCCTGTCTTAATTTCAGGCTGCAAATCCACAAAATGTGATTATTTTAAATGGGGGTGATTCTTTTCTTTACCCACTGTATGCACCTGTACTAGCATAACATGCTGGGCAGGGCTGGAGTGATTTATCCAAAAATAAAGAATGCTCCCACCTCCCCAGGTACAGGTTGGTGTATGATAGTACACAACAAGTGCACATCACAAGTAGTCTGCTATCTTTCCCTTAAAAATTTCTAAGCAATCTTAAAGCCATGTGTATGTAGCATACTGCAATATAGTGCCTCAATGACTACCGGCAAACAGGAAACAACCTGGAGATAAAACAATACCATCTAGCATTTTCAAAAGATCAGGAGTGTCCTAAATATACAAGGGCAGACTCATCACATGAGTGCATAAGTGGCTATCAACCAAGCGACTGGCCAATTAGGTTAGGGAACCAAGTCCTGAAATGGTTGGCCTGCCTTGATGATTAGAAAGGTTCTTGTGAGTTTTGGGTAATCTATAGGACAATGGAGTTCTAGGACTTAGAACCTATATTGAATCATATATTGCTTTATCTATGATGCCAATTACAAAAGGATTGGTAACTACTGTATTTATTGGCGTATAACACTCATTTTTTTACCTTGAAAATAGAGGGTAAACTGTGCCTGCGTGTTATACGCAGGGGGCTGTGGAAAGTTTTTTTCCTGAAACTTCCCTCTTAGGCCGCGTACACACGATCAAATTTATCTGCTGAAACCGGTCCGACGGACAGTTTCAGCTAGGGTTGTCCCGATACCGATACTAGTATCGGTATCGGGACCGATGCCGAGTATTTGCGGGAGTACTTGTACTCCCGCAAATACCCCCGATACTGAAATAGAATACTTCCCCCCCATATTGCAGCCATGTCCTGTCCCTCATACTTGTAGATATGATGCCGCCGCTGCCGCCGCTGCAGCATACCACCTTTAATCTTCCTGCATTATAGCGTAGCGCGCATTACAAGCTTTCGTTTTGAATACTTGTAATGCCCGTGCCGCCATGTATTGACACTCCCCTTCTTGGGATTGGAGGGATCTGTTCAATCTCGAGCAAGGGGGAGTGTCTATGCACGAATCCGTGTATAGACACTCCCCCTTGCATGGGATTGGATGGATCCCTCCAATCCCGAGAAGGAGAGTGTCTATACATGGCGGCGCGGGCATTACAAGTATTCAGAACGAAAGCTTGTAATGCGCGCTGCGCTATAATGCAGGGAGATTAACGGCGGTATGCGGCAGCGGCAGTGGCATCATATCTACAGGTATGAGGGACAGGACATGGCTGCAATGTAGGGGACATACATGGCTGCATATGGGGGACATACATGGCTGCAATATGGGGGACATACATGGCTGCAATGTGGGGGACATACATGGCTGCAATGTGGGGGACATACATGGCTGCAATATGGGGGACATACATGGCTGCAATGTGGGGGACATACATGGCTGCAATGTGGGGGACATACATGGCTGCAATGTGGGGGACATACATGGCTGCAATGTGGGGGACATACATGTCTGCAATATGTGGGGGACATACATGGCTGCATATGTGGGGGACATACATGGCTGCAATGTGGGGGACATACATGGCTGCATATGTGGGGGACATACATGGCTGCATATGTGGGGGACATACATGGCTGCATATGGGGGACATACATGGCTGCAATATGGGGGACATGCATGGCTGCAATGTGGGGGACATGCATGGCTGCAATATGTGGGGGACATACACGGCTGCAATATGTGGGGGATATACATTGCTGCAATATGTGGGGGACATACATTGCTGCAATATGTGGGGGACATACATGGCTGCAATATGTTGGGGGCATGGCTGCATTTGGGGACACATTTAAAAAAGTATCGGTATTCGGTATCGG
Source organism: Rana kukunoris (assembly GCA_029574335.1). NCBI lineage: Eukaryota > Metazoa > Chordata > Amphibia > Anura > Ranidae > Rana > Rana kukunoris. Next base: position 320,659,359 of record CM056052.1, on the reverse strand, counting down.
CGACTACTTGAAAAAAAGTATCAGTACTTGTACTCGGTCCTAAAAAAGTGGTATCGGGACAACCCTAGTTTCAGCAGACAAATCCGATTGTGTGTACGGGCGAGCAGACAGTTTTTTCCAGCAGACAAGTTTTAAAGCATGCTTTAAAACTTGTCTGCTGGAAACCCGTCCGTCCGACATGTCCGCTGGTTAGTATGCCTAACCAGCGGACAAAAATCTCCTGCATACGCCGAATGGATTTGACGCATGCGTGGAAGTATTTTACTTCCTGGTTCAGTGACGTGGCGGCATCAACGTCACCGCCACGTCACCGCGCTGTCCGTCCGCGGGGATTTTGGTTTGATCGTGTGTACACGGATCAAACCAAAATAGCCCAGCAGACATATCCGATGAAAACGGTCTGACAGACCGTTTTCATCAGATAAATCTCATGGTGTGTACGGGGCCTCAAAGTTAGGGCGCGTTTTATACGCCTGTGCGTGTTATACGCCAATAAATACAGTAATTCACCAAAATCTTCGTTAAAACCCTGAATTACTTCTTTAAATATTGGTCTGTACCACATCTTGTTTAAAAAAAATAAAGGCACGGTTTTCTCTTCTTTTGACTATCCATTAAGACTACATTTTCCCCTTTATCAGATCCCTTGATAACCAGATCTTTGTTGTTATTTAAATCAGTTAGGGCTTTATGTTGTGACAGAGTTATCTGAGGTCACTATATCTCTAGTTGTTATATATTTTGAGTGGCTTGTGTGAAGATATTGAGATTGGTTTGAAGGGAAAGGAATTTTTTGAATTTCTTTTTTAATCTTGACATTGCCTCCAACCATTGTGCTTGATCCTGCTGTGTTATAGCGACGTCCTTCCACTGTTCTGAAATTTAAAGTTCTGACTTTTTCTATCTATGATCTTTATCGAATAAATATTCAAGCAATCATTTCCAGGTGAATACATTTAGGTCCTTAATGACTTCAAAATAAAACATGTTACTTATGGGACATAAGCTTAAACCTAACTCCATAAGCTAGATCTCAGCTTTGAATATGTTTTTGATCACAGATCAAGGTTGGAGGTGGATTGACCCCTGTTTGGTTCGCACCCGAACGTTCACACACCGCAAAAGTTTGGACCCGAATAACGAACCCCGTTAAAGTCAATGGGACCCGAACGTCAAATATCAAAAGTGCCCATTTTGCAGGCTTAAATCAGGCCCCCGTTCTGGTTTAATGTGGCCCCCCTGGTAATTTGTATATATATATATATATATATATATATCTTTTGTGGCCCCCAGGGCCACAACATATGAATACTGTATTTATCGGCGCTGTCTCAGAGGGCACAGGGAGGGGGGAATGAGTGTCATCAAATTACATACAGGAGAATCTCCTGTGTACTTGGCGGCATCTGTAATAGGAAGTCCTGTCTCCTGGGCTGCCATTGGACGACTCCTCTGTCTATCATAGGAGGAGGGACATTGTATTAAACAGGCTGCTGTGTAAACAGGAGATTCTCCTGTATGTAATCTGTTGGCGCTCATCCCGCCAACCCTGTCCCCTTCGAAGGGTGCAGATGGGCATCGATCAGGCTGCACTGATGGCAATGGTGAGGCTGCATTCATGGCAATGGTGAGGCTGCATTCATGGCAATGGTGAGGCTGCATTCATGGCAATGGAGAGGCTGCATTCATGGCAATGGTGAGGCTGCATATGGGCACTAATTAGGCTGCATTGATGGGCACTGACCCTTATTTTGCTTCACAGTTCTTTATTTAAAAACATTTTTCCCTTGAAACTTCCCTCCTAAAGTGAAGGTGCACATAAATACAGTGGGGTAGATTCACATAGATCAGCGGATCTTTAGATCCGCGTAATCTATCTTATTTACGATCCGTATTCACAAAGCACTTGCCTCTAAAGTTGCGCCGGCGGCTCGTAAATCCCCCGGCGGAATTCAAATTCCGCGGCTAGGGGGAGTGTATTATTTAAGTCAGGCGCGTCCCCGTGCTGATTTAACTGCGCATGCGCCGACGGCTACATTTCCCAGCGTGTATTGCTCCAAATGACGTCGCAAGGACGTCATTGGTTTTTACGTTAACGTAAATTACGTATGGCCATATTCGCTAACGATTAACGTAAACGACGTAAGAAATTCAAAACTCGGCGCGGGAACGACGGCCATACTTAACATAGGATACGCCGCACTTACCCCTCATATAGCAGGGGTAACTATCCGCCGAACGCAAACAACGTAAAAAAAGCGACGGCCGGGCGTTCGTTTCTGAATCGGCGGTTCTCCTAATTTGCATATTCGTCGCGTATACAAACGGAAGCGCCACCTAGCGGCCAGCGGGAGATTGCAGCCTAAGATCCGACAGTGTAAGTCACTTACACCTGTCGGATCTAAGGGAGATCTATGCGGAACCTGATTCGATGAATCAGCCGCATAGATCCGACCGTCGGATCTCAGAGATACGACGGTGTATCAGTAGATACGCCGTCATATCTCTATATGAATCTACCCCAGTATATCCAAATAAAACGCCCAAGCTCATCCTTAGTCCTGAGTGGGGATTCGTTGGGGCCACAAAAGATATATATATATATATATATATATATATATACAAATAACACGCCCAACCTCCTCTCTTCACCACACACAGCCACAAAAGCAAGAACATTCTTGTTGGGCATTGTATTAGTGCTCAGACGAACACACTTAGACTGACTTTTAATGGTTCAAAGATTGTCAGGCGAAATAGTCGGCCCTCACGCATTTTCACTTCATCAAATCTGGCCCTCTTTAAAAAAAGTTTGGACATCCCTGGCTTAAATGCAAGTAATTGGGCATACAATGGTTATATGGGTCTGTGTATCAATAAAAAATAAATAAATGTGAAAAACGTAATTTTTAAATGAGCAGTGATTATTTTATTTTTAAAGTGAAGCCTAAAAATGAAAATATAGTGCCTGGGGGGTCCCCTTATGCCTTGTACACATGATCGGTTCATCCGATGAAAGCGGTCTGATGGATTTTATCATCAGAGATCCGATGAAGCTGACTTTCATCAGTCTTGCCTACACACCATCAGTTAAAAAAACAATTGTGTCAGAACGCGGTGACGTAAAACACAACGACGTGCTGAGAAGAATGAAGTTCAATGCTTCCAAGCATGCGTCGACTTGATTCTGAGCATGCATGGGTTTTTAACCATCAGATAATTTTAAAACAAGTTCCTAGTTTTTTCACTGATGGATAAAAAAACGATGGGGCCCACACACGATCAATTTGTCTGATGAAAATTGTCCATCAGACCGTTTTCGTCAGACGAACTGATCGTGTGTACGCGGCATGAGTCTAACTGTAAATTGCCAGATCTGTACCATGTCTACAATCTGCTGCAGCAATAATTGAATTTATAATGCAAATAAAAATTTAATTTTTTCCTGCATGCTGCCTTTATTTTGCTCAGCAACAATTGGGGAGCCAGTGTGTATGATGAGGCCACAATGTGTGCACTGAGAACAAGATTAGAGATTTTTTGGATACATTATGGTGTCACTTTGACTAAAATTGGTCTTTGGGGGTCGTGGCGCCTTCCCCCCGTAACCCTATCGAGATAATCTTGATGAAAGCAAGAATTTGCCTTGCTGTAAAAAATTGCAATTATATGCACCTGTCAGACATGTACTAGTGTTGCTCACGAATATTGCATATTCGAGTATTCGCGAATAACTCGAATATCGCGGTGAATATTCGCTATTGCGAATATTCATATTTTTTCAAATTTATTTTTAAAACAGATCACATTTTAGTGATCTCCATCGACGTCTAAAAGCATTGCTGGTATGATTGGAGACCCTGGGCCGAGTAGCTGAGGCGATCCTTTTATGTTGCCGAATATTCGCAATGCGAATATTTGTATTACGAATATTCGCGAATACTTTCTCTGCCCTTCTGTGTTTTGTGTATAAAAAAATAAATAAATTAGCTTTAGTTTAGTCATATAAGTTTGTGTAAGTTAGTGTTTAGTGCATATTAGTTTAGTAATCCAGGAAATGATCTCCGTTTTCGCGTGTTGACGAGAATTTCGCAATCAATTTCGCATTCGCATTAGCGAAATTTCGCATTCGCATTAGTGAAATTTCGCTAATTTTTTTTTGATAAAATATCACGAATATTCGATATTAATGAATATTTCACGAATATTCTATATATTTGTGAAATATCGCGAAATCGAATATGGCGTATTCCACTCAACACTAACATGTACTGAAAAATTGGCCTTTGACCACCAAGGCTACCTTTGCCTCTGGACAAATTTGTTGCTGGCCCCCTTAAAGTGCCAAGAGAACATCTGCCTTTCCTTGTTGTCCTCCCAGACATGGAGGGGGCGGTGCTTATAAGCAAATGTAAAGGGGAATTTGAAATCTGTACGTAGATGCACTTTAATCAATGTAAAGAGGTGTTTGGTGCCCTTTTATTTTGAGTACGCACACTACACAGACACTCTCCACGGATACAATATAATATACTGCAATATAATGCGCCAAATGTACAGTGATGCACACAACTATATGGCGTTAAACTGTCAGTAATGCAAGCAAAACAATATGGCGTTTAACTGGCAGTAACGCATGCAAAACTATATGGTGTTAAACTGCCAGTAACGCATGCAAAGCGATATGGTGTTAAACTGTCAGTAACGCACATAGAAGTAAATAGCGTTAAACTTATAGTAACGCAATCAAATAGACGGCGTTCAAACGTCACTACACTGACGCTATCTGAACTGTCCCTACTCTAGCTATACACTAATGTCAAGATTACTGACACGGTCTCACTACACTACACTACACTACACTGAAACTATCCCTACTCTAGCTGCACATTATGCAAAGCTGAATGATGGTTCTCCTCACTACACTGACACTATCCCTAGACCAGTGATGGCGAACCTTGGCACCCCAGATGTTTTGGAACTACATTTCCCATGATGCTTAACTATACTGCAGAATGCATGAGCATCATGGGAAATGTAGTTCCAAAACATCTGGGGTGCCAAGGTTCGCCATCACTGCCCTAGACTGACAATAAACTAATATTCTACACAGACAGTTGAAGCAAAATAGCATAGTATAGCACACTAACTAGCTAATGGCATTGAACAGAGCCATGTACTATCTCTCTCCATCCCAAAATCACACTGATAATGGCTGTAATAGCAAGAATACTTTTTTACTGTGGGCCGGAATGAGCCATGATTGGATAAAGCCATGATGACAGTGTCCAATCATGACTCTGACAGTGCTCTGTGCCCTGATTAGCTGAAGTTTTCACTGCTTCAGCCAATCAGGGCTTGCAATGCATTGTTCAGCGCCGCAGTGCATTGTGGTCAGTTCAGGGGGCCAAAACAGTCGAGTGCCCCGAAAGTTCATCTGTTTCCCAAACGACTGAACAGCGAAAGTTCGCCCAAACTTATGCTCGGGCCGAACCATTCGCCCATCCCAAGCCCTGAATTACCTATTTGAGAAACATGTTGACCTTAGACTATCTGTAACTACAAGGCGATGCTTAATTTTTCATAATACAAAAACATAATAGGCCGTAATTGTGGTTGGCAGTAAATGCTGACAATAGTGATGAGTATGGAATGTTAGGTAGCTTGGATCATGTTGGTCCATTCTGGTTTTTACTGTAATACATCAATGTAATAAAGCTTGTCTATAAACTTTTATCATGTTTGGCCTCATTTTTACCAGCAAAGCCTGATAATTGTTTCTCTTTTCCTCTATGGGAATAACAAAGAAAAATTACTTAACACATCTCTGATCTTTGGGTTCAGGCAAGGTTTCCAGATTTCAGAGTTTCTGGGTTTCTTAAGAAATCGTGCAGATATTTTGTAGTTTGTGTATATTCTAAGAGTAAACCTGAAAAGCTATAAGACTGTATACTATTTTAGATGATTGGAGTAACAGGTCTCTTGCAAGATAAAAAGCTTTTTGACCTGTTAAACATAACAGCAGATGCCTTACTTTACCTGTGTACCTTTGTTGGTATCACAGTAGTTTCGGTCACTGATCTTGTAGCAGCTCCCCTGCATGTCAGTGTAGAAATACCGCGCCCACTCTCATCTAGTACAACCATTTCCAGGTAACTGAGAAGAGTACTTCACTGCTATAGGTACCTCCCATAATTTTCACTTGAGGTTCATAGCTGACCACATACCAGTTTGTGACAAAAATACCAATATTCCTCCGCTCCCTGGCAAAGATATCCTAAGGGTGCAAATAATTTGCCAACAAATCACACACCTAGACCTAGGCTAGGGCATCATAGGCAATGTCTGAGTGAGTGAGTGAGTGAGTGAGTGAGTGAGTGAGTAACTTGTTTAGCACTACAAATGCGAACTAAATCGCCTCTAGGTGCTTTTTGCATCCAGTGTTGTCCTGATCCTCCAGAAGAGGTGCGTCTTTCATTTTTTCCCTAAAAGTCCAATTGTTTTCTTCCATGTGGATGGTCGCAGGTAGAGCATTCCAGAGCCGAGGTCCTTGGACTGCAAATCTTCGTTCTCCCTTAGATTTGTAGGGGGATATGGGGATTTGGAGGAGGTTTTGGTTGGTTGACCGGAGGAGAGGGTCTTGAAAGTGACCTGATCCTTTACGGCTAGCCAATAGAGGGTCCTCAGTGACTGGGGTGATTGATTCCCAGGGTTTTTTCCCCATTGCCAGTCTGGCTGCCATGTTCTGAACAACTTGTAGATGCAAAATATGGTATTTGGGTAGTCCTAGGTTGAGGGAGTTTGCATAGTCGAGTCGGGAATTGATGATTTTTCCCACCACTACTGCTGTATAATTTTCTGAGATGAAGGGATGAGTCTATGCAGCAGGCGGAGAAGATGGTGAGAACCGCTGACTACTGCTCCTATTTGTGTGTCCATCCTCATGTCTGAGTCAAAAATGACTCAGAGGATTTTGACTTTTTTGCTTAGGGTGATGGTTTGTCCAAAGATGGTGGGTGGTGTTCATGTCATCCTAGAGTTAGATTTTCGATTTGCGTGAAGGATAAGAATTTCTGTTTTGGATCCATTGAGTTTGACGGAGCTTTTCGTCATCCAATTGTCTATCAATATGAGGCATTGTTCTAGTCCGTGATATTGGTCTTTTTGCTGATGATTGAGTGTCATCAGCATAAGAGTGGTAGCGCAGGTCTTGTTTGCTGATGATTTAAGGAGTGGGCAGAGGTAGATGTTGAAGAGTACAGGCGAAAGGTGTGATCCTTAAATCCTTGAGGGACTCCGCATTCAATGGTCTGTGTTTCTGACATGAAGCCTCCAAGTTTCACTGTCTGCAATTGATTTTCTAAGAAGGATGCGAACCAGGGTAGGGCTGAGTCTGAGACTCTGGCTACTTCTTTGAGTCGAGTGAGTCGAGTCGAGTGTTGTGGTCTACTGGGTCAAAAGCTGCACTGAGGTCCAGCAGCACTAGGAGACGGGATTCTCCGTCATCTGCTGCTTCGAGGGCGTCATCCCATATCTTGAGGAGTGCCGTTTCTGTCCCGTGGCCTGGGCAGAAACCTGATTGTAGCGGGTCTAGGAGTTTGTGGGCATCCAAATGGGGTTGTAGCTGTTGTATTACTGCTTTCTCCATGATCTTGGAGATGGTAATAAGACTTGTTACCGTTCTGCGATGGTTTGGATCTTTAGGGTTGAGATTGGATTTCTTTAGGAGGGATTTAATTATGCCTTGCTTAAGGGAGCTCAGAACAATACCTTCTTTGAGCGATTGATTTATAAGATGCGTTATGGTGGGTGCCATGATGTCGGTACATTCTTTCAGGAGTTTTGTGATTTGGTGATGTGTTGTCTCGGAGGCTTCTGATGATGTTTTTGGTGGTGTCGATGGTATTTGGGACCAGCGAAAGATTTGTAGATCGTAGGCTATTTGTATTGATTCTTCTTCTTGTTTGGGTTGGTTGTTTTTTATTTCTTCTGAATTATTATACAATTTAAGGCATTTGAGATGGTGTTTAAAAAATAATCTTTTTTTGCTTTGAAGATCGCTTTGTGGTATTTCTTGGTGAGGGTTTTGTAGTTTGTGTGATTATCTTTTGATGGGTTTCTCCTCCAGGCTCCTTCCGCTCTTCTGTGCTCTTGTTTGAGTGAAGTAAGCGTGTCATTGAACCAGTCCGAGTTGTTTTTGTGGATAAGAGCTCTGCGTTTCAGAGCGACTGTGTCTGCTGTTTGTAGTAATGCTTTGTTTAAGGCGTTGAGTGTTTGTTCTGTTGAATGATTTTAATCTGGCACTTTTATTTTGTTCGATGGTATGGTTTTGAAGAATTCCGAGTGTAGTTTCTTCGGTGATCTTGTCCAGTGTATTGTTGTTGAGAGTTTCGGTTTTTGGAGGTGTTGGTGGTTAATATAAATTTGATAGTGTGGTGGTCCATCCATGGTAAAGGCCTGTTGTCCAGTGTGTTGATGTCCATATTTTGTTTGAAGATGAGGTCAAGAATGTGACCTGACACATGCGTGGGAGTATTTATCAGTTGCTGCAGACCTAGTTCCTTGAGTTGGTTGATGCAGGCGGTGACTATGGGGTCCTGGGTTGAGTTAGCCCAGAGATTGAAGTCCCTGAGTAGCAGCAGGTTTTTGGTTTTCAAGGTGTATGTCAAGATGAATTCGGTGAAAGGCGTGAGGATTTGCATCTTTGGTCCCGGGGGGTCTGTAGCATAGCAGTATGTGGACGGTTTCCTCTGGTGTAGTTTGAAGTTCCAGAGTGAGTGTTTCCATAAAAGGCAATGGGTTCTGTAGAGTTGGTTTGGTAAGAGAGAGGTGAGATTTGTAGACCACTGCTAGGCCTCTTCCTCTTTGTCCTATTCTATGCTCGATTAGGATGCAATAATTCTCTGGCACCAATTCTGTTAGGATGGATTACAGTCAGGTGTTAGCCAACTTTTCGTGATAAAGAGGAAATCTGTGTTGTATTGGATGATGAAGTCGTGGATTTCCTGTCTGTGCTTAACTGCAGATCTTGTGTTGATCAGGGCGCATGATAGGTGTTGTAGTTGAATCGGTGACTTCCTGTTTTTGGTGGTTGATTGATTCTTAGTAGTTGTTCTTTCCGTAGTGTTTTTTGTTTGGAGATGGGAAAGTTGAGGTGATGTTCCTTAGACTGCAGAGGGTGTCAGCTGAGTACTTAATTATGAGCATGGTGGGAGAAAGGCTGATGGTGATGTGACGCTACGATGATCCTACCGATTAAGCAATGATGATGATGGGGTGATGATGATCCTGGAGGTGCGGTTGATGATCGGATAGTGATGATGGTGATGATGGTGATGACGATGATGATGATGATGATGATGATGATGATGCTGAAAAGATAATAAACCAATCAAACCACCCTCCCTCAGTTGATCCAGAGGAAGGCGAAAAACCCAGCCGAGCCTGGCCAATTTGCTGCAACAAGGGAAAAAAATCCTTCCTGATCTCTCTGGAGGTGAACAGTGGACCCTGGATCAAACTGCCTAAGGTTGGTTGTCCCTGGTTTTCTTACCTAGCCGGTGTAGGAGCTGAGATGAGAAAGGTAAGGATGATGAGGGGGGATATGGGAAAAGGATGGCAGGGTAGGGTAATGAGACCACTCGGGTGTGCCAAGAGGGCCACTACTTACCAGGATGGATCCCTGGATTGCCCTTCAAGTTGCTGATTGTGAGTGGCCCGGTGAGGGTTTCCTGGCCGTTTAGGCAGTGCCTGGTGTTTCTTATGATTTTTTTTTCCTGGAGGAAGACTGCTTGGGGTGGATGGTGCAGTGTTCTCTGGCCGCAGTTGGGTGGACCAAGATGGCCACCGGGACCGGAGCTAGGCCCGAGCCGCGGTCTCTCCTGAAGCTTCGGCGGCTACGGATGCGGCTTTGTGAGGAGCAACTGCGGGCTGAGGGAGTTCCGGAGTGGGAGGGGGCACACTGGCCCGGGTGCAGAAGGAATTTGGGAGATAAAACTGTGTCCGGAATGGCCAGGACTAGGCCACAGCCGCGGTCTGTTCCGCGGATCTAGCAAGCTAGGGGGACTAGCTTAGACTTCATATTAGTCGACACAGTGACATTCTATTTACCAAACTGCCATTAAGCAAAGACTGCCAGCCTTGATTTCATTGTATTTTCAACACAGTTGACCATGTTTTGTTTACAGTGTTGCTTTACTATTCTGAAAGCATCTAACAAAAAGTTGGCCACCATGTATCTGCTCTATACTTTACATTCCACTTCCAACTTCTGAAGCACAAAGCCTTGTATAGAAATGTATAGAAATGAAAGAAAACTAAATTTAAACAAACTATAATGCTAGATGTATACAGTATTATATTCATATATAGAAGTGTTTTATCTTAACACAAGTTTATTGTTTTGTACAACCAGTTTTCTATACGGGAAGTTAAAGTACAGCTATACAATAAAAAATATTATTTTATAAGGAATATACATATCACATTAATAATCCTACTTGTTGAAGATGTGCTGTCAATCATTTCTAACTTTGCTCTTGTTTCTTGCCTAGGGCTACTATGTTGCTGAGCATTGATCAGTCACATCCTTGTTGACTTCTTGCCTTCTAGATTTTCTTGCCCCTTCAGTCCCTTACATTTATATATAATATTGTACAGTTGTGGTGGTATGTAAGCGCAGCCATAGTGGCAGCCATGTAGGTAACAGCACAATCCCAGAATGCTGGGCTATACATATCAGATGCACACTGCTGCCAAGGAAAGAAATAGAGAGAAGCATGGTGTTAGCATATATAGTTTTTTTTTTGTAGAATTCTTGTACCACCTCCTCCTGGGTATGTCCAATCATCCCTCCTGCTTTTCTCTTTTCCTCGCAAAGGTTACATGATAAGAACAGGAAGAACTACAGCTATGATATGCAAGCTGGGAAACATAAATATTGAAAAGGAAAAGATTGATTTCCTTGTTTTCCCTGTGAATCGGGGGCCAGTATAGCTTCATATGTTAGAACTGTATTTCTGACTAAGGTTCTGCTTTTAAAAAGAAAAGTTCTTAAAATAAGTGTGTACAGAACAACAACATTTTGTTGGAAAGCTGTCTACCCCATGTTGAGGACAATATGATCATCATGTGTTATTGACTAATAGACTTGAGCTTCCCCTAGTACATCAATCTCCCTGTTTTTGTTTCAGTGGCACAGTAACAGACATTTTTCTAATGCTTACTTTCCAGAGCAATCCTCCCAGCATTTTCACAGCTTGATCTTCTGAATGAGATATGTTTGTAATTGTGCTAGGTGACTGCACATTGTATTATGTACACGATAAAAGAAACACATTCACGTTTAGAACAAACTTTTAATCCCTGATTGATACACTGTACTAGTTCTGCACATTTTATTTTGTTGGCTTGAAATTTTCTTACATACTTGTGCTTTCATTTAAAAAAAAACAAAAAAAAAACAGACTTTCTAAAAATGAAAAAGTATCTTTGTAGAATAGATTTTTTTTCTCTAAATCAGCTGGAGCTTCAGGTCAAGCACACAGCAAAAACAACTTCTGAATGAATATTATATTGCTTCATTTAATAAGTTATTGGACAGGTTTGCAGGAATAAACAATTGCTATTAGGATTGTAAAATAAAGTTTTATGTTTCACAAGATGAAAATGAAACACAGTTCCACTATAATTACATTAAATCACAATTCTATTTTGTCAGCAGTGCCGACCGCCTAACGGGGAATGTTCGTCATGATTTTGCTGTTAAATACTGTTGTTATGGCAGCAGCTAGATGCCATAACACTGGTATTGCTTTTTCCCTTAGGTGGCCGCCTTTCAGATAAAAGTGGTGCCAGTGGTAGATTCCCTTTGAGTTTACTTTCATAGATGGCAGGAGAGTTGCCCCCCACCGCTTCTGGGTTATTTCTGAGCTTACCGGAGTCCGGAATTGCTCTGATGCGGCTGAGGGCTAGGCAAGAAGCCGAGAGAGGGCAATATAGTCCCAATTTAGCTCTATGCCCTTGGAGAACTGAAGCAACCTCCGATTTTTAAGTACCGTAGTTTGTCACCATTACATGAGAATGCGCAATTTTAACCACTTCAAAATTTGCTCCCTTCACTTCAAAATTTGCCCCCTTCCTGACCAAGCTATTTTTTGCGATACAGCGCTGCGTCGCTTCAACTGACATTTGCGCGGTTGTGCGACACTGTACACAATCAAAATGTATGTCTTTTTTTCCCCACAAATAGTGCTTCCTTTTGGGGGTATTTGATCACCTCTGTGGTTTTTATTTGTGCGCTATAAACAAAAAAGTGTAAATTTAAAAAAAAAAACACAATATTTTTTTAGTGAACGATGATACAGCTCTAAAAACTTCTGATCCCATAGCTTTGCTTCCGTCCCACTAAACCAAACAGGTGCATTGGATAGAAGAAGATCCTGGACTGCCGCACTCCTTAAAATTATGTCTTTATTGTACAAATGAATTCCAAAAAACAACCAAAGCGATGCAGTCAAAATAACGTGAACAACAGGATAAAGGTGGCTGACATCATGTGATGCTTACTCACAGCTATGAGCTGTAAACTAGATTTGAAAAAAGGGTTAAAAATTTAGAAACCACCCTCTTGAATTATATGTTAATGATGCATAACACAGTCTGTGTGGTGACAAAGACAATTTTTTTTTTTTTTTATAACAACCATGTTACATATACTGGTACCTCCACTGTGCAGTTAGTTTTGCACAGAGTGGCACCGAACCTGGTCTTCTGGGGTCCCTCGGCAGCTATCTCAGCCCTGCCCACAAGAACTAAACGCCTTCATGCAAGCTCTAGCCGCTCACGGTATCACTCGGACCCGCCCTCCAGCGCGCTGCGTCATTGGGTGTGATTGACAGCAGTGCGAGCCTTTAAAGGGGAAGTTCCATTCGAATGGCGCCACCCTTTGGGCAGCATATGCTAATCTCATAACTTGGTTATAACGTCTCATAACTTGGTTCTGAACATGCGCTTCCCCCCCCCCCCCTCATTCGTTAAAGCCTACACACAACCGTTTTTCACGACGAGAAAAATGACAATGTGGAAAAACGACGAGAAAAATAGAGCAGGTTCTAAATTTTTAATGGCCACGACCAATTTAAAAAATTGCATTTTTCTCGTCATGAGAAACGGTCATGTGTACGCGTCATAAGACTTTTTGTTTTTTTAAAGAACCCTGAGGTGAATGGAAATACATAACCAACACTTTCGTTTTTTCTAATTTGACTGAAATTTTTTAAATGTATTTTATATATGACTTTGTGAAGTAAAGACGATTTTGGCAAATCCTGTTCTGATGGTCTGGCTGTTTTGCTAATGCTATAGTAAATATAACTTAAAGATGTGAAGATTTTAGTGACCAGCCCTAAGGCCTCGTACACACGACCATTTTCCTTGACAGAATCCATCAAGAAACTTGGTGGCAGAGCTTTTTTGCCGAGGAAAACAGTCGTGTTTATGTTTTTCGTGGAACTCGACAAGAAAAAAAGAGAACAAGTTCTCTTTTTAAAGAATGTAAAGGAACAGGGAATTGGAATACTAGGAACAAGTTGGGACTTTATGTGGAGTGCGCAGTTTGGGGAAAAACAGCCATCAATATAATTGTACATATAAATATTTTAATTAGGTATAGGTAAACAGTAATTACATTAAATTAATAATGATTCATAGTATTAAGGACCATAAATATATAATAAGACAAAATTTGATGATGTTTGTAAAATTCCCATAAAGTAAAATTGATCAACACATACATATAAAGTATTAGGGTACAGATATCACATAGACACGACTACACATTTGGACTTAGCCTCAAAACCTCCCTGGGTGGCAAGATAAGGTTAGAAAGGGGTCCTAGGGTGGTAGCACCTCAATCTAAGTGCCACCAGTAAAATTGCATGTCACATATGGGATTTAGGACACATAGATGCTGCCGCTGCTTATAGTTAGCTCTACGCGTTTCGTGGTTTGGATGTTACCACTCGTCAGGAGCAAGCGCGTGATGCATATCTAAAATGGAAACAAAAATTGTAAGAAATATAATAAATAGGGGTCCATAATACTTAACATATGGCAGAGGGATTGATATATATATCTCAAACAAGATGAAAAACCGATCCTATAGTAAAACTTACAGAGAGGCGTGCTGTGTCTAGGAGCATGTCGTGGCCCATAGAGCCAGAGAGTCCACCGGTAGTGTCAGGCGAGGGAACTGAGGGGGCGTGTGCCATCAACTCTATGGCTCTATGGGCCACGACATGCTCCTAGACACAGCACGCCTGTCTGTAAGTTTTACTATAGGATCGGTTTTTCATCTTGTTTGAGATATATATATCAATCCCTCTGCCATATGTTAAGTATTATGGACCCCTATTTATTATATTTCTTAAAATTTTTGTTTCCATTTTAGATATGCATCACGCGCTTGCTCCTGACGAGTGGTAACATCATAACCACGAAACGCGTAGAGCTAACTATAAGCAGCGGCAGCATCTATGTGTCCTAAATCCCATATGTGACATGCAATTTTACTGGTGGCACTTAGATTGAGGTGCTACCACCCTAGGACCCCTTTCTAACCTTATCTTGCCACCCATGGAGGTTTTGAGGCTAAGTCCAAATGTGTAGTCGTGTCTATGTGATATCTGTACCCTAATACTTTATATGTATGTGTTGATCAATTTTACTTTATGGGAATTTTACAAACATCATCAAATTTTGTCTTATTATATATTTATGGTCCTTAATACTATGAATCATTATTAATTTAATGTAATTACTGTTTACCTATACCTAATTAAAATATTTATATGTACAATTATATTGATGGCTGTTTTTCCCCAAACTGCGCACTCCACATAAAGTCCCAACTTGTTCCTAGTATTCCAATTCCCTGTTTCTTCACATTCTTTATTTTATGCATCAGACCGGGACAGAGGCACATGCTCCCTTTTTGGCCATGACCTCACTTAAAATCCCAATTGTTTCTTCTTTTTCAATAACCTAGGGATGGGAGCACGCAGTTCTGTTATCCTTATATAGCAACTATCAGTAACACATGCAATATGTCTAATGACACAACTTCCTACTGTAAAGATACCTCTACACATTTGGTCTAACTTAATTTCTTTCCCAAATCATACTCCCTTCTTTTGCTGGCATGAACTGAGGTGTTATGTTATTTTATTTTATATTCTCTTTTTAGATGTTTTTTACCTGTCCTGCCTTGCAGACTCTATGGCCACTGTTATGTGCTGTGCTAATTATGGGCAGAATGTGATCCGGACCTATGTCCATCCGGGTTTTTGCTTGTCTTGGGAACTGCGATGTGCACCGTTGGTAAGAAACCCCCCCTCCCCTCTCCCATTGGGCGGGGCAGGTGCCTTACGCTGCACATCGACGTCATGCCCACTCCTCCACACGTGTGGAGGCCATCCCAGGTCTCCACTATGTGGGCGGCGTTTTTTGATCCGCGTGCATCTCATTAGGCTGGCTTGGCGCCAACCGCCGAACGTCTAATGACGCTCAGGCGGGGACGCCCGCCTACCTCGTTGCACGCAGCGTGACGTTGGGGGTTTGTGCTCGCACCGTCTCTATATAGGTTTACCCTGTGCCAGCCCCACGCTTGGTTCACAGTCCCTGAACAAACATTCCTTGGCAGCCCACACCTTTGTTTCTACACAA
This sequence comes from Rana kukunoris, assembly GCA_029574335.1. Lineage (NCBI taxonomy): Eukaryota > Metazoa > Chordata > Amphibia > Anura > Ranidae > Rana > Rana kukunoris. The sequence continues at coordinate 320,643,636 of CM056052.1, read as the reverse complement.
GGTAACGCCACTCTACTTGGACGTCTACAATACCCAGTCACTGGAGCTTCTCTTTGTTATGGTATAGCATACTATTTTATACTACTGAATCTCTATATTTCTAACATGAATTCACTATATTCTGTAGATTATGGAGTTGCATACTACAATTTTTACCTACACTATTACCATTATCTCTTATAGAAGCCCATTATACTACGGTTGCCAAATTTCGTTCTATTTTGGGGCCCCAGCCATTATGGATAGGCTTTCATGCACCCAGGGGGCCTTGTGGGGGTACGCGTTGATGGCACACGCCCCCTCAGTTCCCTCGCCTGACACTACCGGTGGACTCTCTGGCTCTATGGGCCACGACATGCTCCTAGACACAGCACGCCTGTCTGTAAGTTTTACTATAGGATCGGTTTTTCATCTTGTTTGAGATATATATATCAATCCCTCTGCCATATGTTAAGTATTATGGACCCCTATTTATTATATTTCTTAAAATTTTTGTTTCCATTTTAGATATGCATCACGCGCTTGCTCCTGACGAGTGGTAACACAAAACCACGAAACGCGCAGAGCTAACTATAAGCAGCGGCAGCATCTATGTGTCCTAAATCCCATATGTGACATGCAATTTTACTGGTGGCACTTAGATTGAGGTGCTACCACCCTAGGACCCCTTTCTAACCTTATCTTGCCACCCAGGGAGGTTTTGAGGCTAAGTCCAAATGTGTAGTCGTGTCTATGTGATATCTGTACCCTAATACTTTATATGTATGTGTTGATCAATTTTACTTTATGGGAATTTTACAAACATCATCAAATTTTGTCTTATTATATATTTATGGTCCTTAATACTATGAATCATTATTAATTTAATGTAATTACTGTTTACCTATACCTAATTAAAATATTTATATGTACAATTATATTGATGGCTGTTTTTCCCCAAACTGCGCACTCCACATAAAGTCCCAACTTGTTCCTAGTATTCCAATTCCCTGTTCCTTTACATTCTTTATTTCATGCATCAGACCGGGACGGAGGCACATGCTCCCTTTTTGGCCATGACCTCACTTAAAATCCCAATTGTTTCTTCTTTTTCAATAACCTAGGGATGGGAGCACGCAGTTCTGTTATCCTTATATAGCAACTATCAGTAACACATGCAATATGTCTAATGACACAACTTCCTACTGTAAAGATACCTCTACACATTTGGTCTAACTTAATTTCTTTCCCAAATCATACTCCCTTCTTTTGCTGGCATGAACTGAGGTGTTATGTTATTTTATTTTATATTCTCTTTTTAGATGTTTTTTACCTGTCCTGCCTTGCAGACTCTATGGCCACTGTTATGTGCTGTGCTAATTATGGGCAGAATGTGGTCCGGACCTATGTCCATCCGGGTTTTTGCTTGTCTTGGGAACTGCGATGTGCACCGTTGGTAAGAAACCCCCCCCTCCCCTCTCCCATTGGGCGGGGCGGGTGCCTTACGCTGCACATCGACGTCACGCCCACTCCTCCACACGTGTGGAGGCCATCCCAGGTCTCCACTATGTGGGCGGCGTTTTTTGATCCGCGTGCATCTCATTAGGCTGGCTTGGCGCCAACCACCGAACGTCTAATGACGCTCAGGCGGGGACGCCCGCCTACCTCGTTGCACGCAGCGTGACGTTGGGGGTTTGTGCTCGCACCGTCTCTATATAGGTTTACCCTGTGCCAGCCCCACGCTTGGTTCACAGTCCCTGAACAAACATTCCTTGGCAGCCCACACCTTTGTTTCTACACAAGGTAACGCCACTCTACTTGGACGTCTACAATACCCAGTCACTGGAGCTTCTCTTTGTTATGGTATAGCATACTATTTTATACTACTGAATCTCTATATTTCTAACATGAATTCACTATATTCTGTAGATTATGGAGTTGCATACTACAATTTTTACCTACACTATTACCATTATCTCTTATAGAAGCCCATTATACTACGGTTGCCAAATTTCGTTCTATTTTGGGGCCCCAGCCATTATGGATAGGCTTTCATGCACCCAGGGGGCCTTGTGGGGGTACGTGTTGATGGCACACGCCCCCTCAGTTCCCTCGCCTGACACTACCGGTGGACTCTCTGGCTCTATGGGCCACGACATGCTCCTAGACACAGCACGCCTGTCTGTAAGTTTTACTATAGGATCGGTTTTTCATCTTGTTTGAGATATATATATCAATCCCTCTGCCATATGTTAAGTATTATGGACCCCTATTTATTATATTTCTTAAAATTTTTGTTTCCATTTTAGATATGCATCACGCGCTTGCTCCTGACGAGTGGTAACATCAAAACCACGAAACGCGTAGAGCTAACTATAACCAGCGGCAGCATCTATGTGTCCTAAATCCCATATGTGACATGCAATTTTACTGGTGGCACTTAGATTGAGGTGCTACCACCCTAGGACCCCTTTCTAACCTTATCTTGCCACCCATGGAGGTTTTGAGGCTAAGTCCAAATGTGTAGTCGTGTCTATGTGATATCTGTACCCTAATACTTTATATGTATGTGTTGATCAATTTTACTTTATGGGAATTTTACAAACATCATCAAATTTTGTCTTATTATATATTTATGGTCCTTAATACTATGAATCATTATTAATTTAATGTAATTACTGTTTACCTATACCTAATTAAAATATTTATATGTACAATTATATTGATGGCTGTTTTTCCCCAAACTGCGCACTCCACATAAAGTCCCAACTTGTTCCTAGTATTCCAATTCCCTGTTCCTTTACATTCTTTATTTTATGCATCAGACCGGGACAGAGGCACATGCTCCCTTTTTGGCCATGACCTCACTTAAAATCCCAATTGTTTCTTCTTTTTCAATAACCTAGGGATGGGAGCACGCAGTTCTGTTATCCTTATATAGCAACTATCAGTAACACATGCAATATGTCTAATGACACAACTTCCTACTGTAAAGATACCTCTACACATTTGGTCTAACTTAATTTCTTTCCCAAATCATACTCCCTTCTTTTGCTGGCATGAACTGAGGTGTTATGTTATTTTATTTTATATTCTCTTTTTAGATGTTTTTTACCTGTCCTGCCTTGCAGACTCTATGGCCACTGTTATGTGCTGTGCTAATTATGGGCAGAATGTGGTCCGGACCTATGTCCATCCGGGTTTTTGCTTGTCTTGGGAACTGCGATGTGCACCGTTGGTAAGAAACCCCCCCTCCCCTCTCCCATTGGGCGGGGCGGGTGCCTTACGCTGCACATCGACGTCACGCCCACTCATCCACACGTGTGGAGGCCATCCCAGGTCTCCACTATGTGGGCGGCGTTTTTTGATCCGCGTGCATCTCATTAGGCTGGCTTGGCGCCAACCACCGAACGTCTAATGACGCTCAGGCGGGGACGCCCGCCTACCTCGTTGCACGCAGCGTGACGTTGGGGGTTTGTGCTCGCACCGTCTCTATATAGGTTTACCCTGTGCCAGCCCCACGCTTGGTTCACAGTCCCTGAACAAACATTCCTTGGCAGCCCACACCTTTGTTTCTACACAAGGTAACGCCACTCTACTTGGACGTCTACAATACCCAGTCACTGGAGCTTCTCTTTGTTATGGTATAGCATACTATTTTATACTACTGAATCTCTATATTTCTAACATGAATTCACTATATTCTGTAGATTATGGAGTTGCATACTACAATTTTTACCTACACTATTACCATTATCTCTTATAGAAGCCCATTATACTACGGTTGCCAAATTTCGTTCTATTTTGGGGCCCCAGCCATTATGGATAGGCTTTCATGCACCCAGGGGGCCTTGTGGGGGTACGCGTTGATGGCACACGCCCCCTCAGTTCCCTCGCCTGACACTACCGGTGGACTCTCTGGCTCTATGGGCCACGACATGCTCATAGACACAGCACGCCTGTCTGTAAGTTTTACTATAGGATCGGTTTTTCATCTTGTTTGAGATATATATATCAATCCCTCTGCCATATGTTAAGTATTATGGACCCCTATTTATTATATTTCTTAACATTTTTGTTTCCATTTTAGATATGCATCACGCGCTTGCTCCTGACGAGTGGTAACATCAAAACCACGAAACGCGTAGAGCTAACTATAACCAGCGGCAGCATCTATGTGTCCTAAATCCCATATGTGACATGCAATTTTACTGGTGGCACTTAGATTGAGGTGCTACCACCCTAGGACCCCTTTCTAACCTTATCTTGCCACCCATGGAGGTTTTGAGGCTAAGTCCAAATGTGTAGTCGTGTCTATGTGATATCTGTACCCTAATACTTTATATGTATGTGTTGATCAATTTTACTTTATGGGAATTTTACAAACATCATCAAATTTTGTCTTATTATATATTTATGGTCCTTAATACTATGAATCATTATTAATTTAATGTAATTACTGTTTACCTATACCTAATTAAAATATTTATATGTACAATTATATTGATGGCTGTTTTTCCCCAAACTGCGCACTCCACATAAAGTCCCAACTTGTTCCTAGTATTCCAATTCCCTGTTCCTTTACATTGTTTATTTTATGCATCAGACCGGGACGGAGGCACATGCTCCCTTTTTGGCCATGACCTCACTTAAAATCCCAATTGTTTCTTCTTTTTCAAGTTCTCTTTTTACTCGTCGGGAGTCTCAATTTCTCGTCGGGCTGGTTTACGATGAGAAACACATTTGTGTGTATGCTTAAAAACCTGCGCATGCTCAGAATAAAGTATGAGACGGAAGCGCACCTTCGGTAAAAGTAGCGTTCGTAATGGAGATAGCACATTCGTCACGCTGTAACAAACTGAAACGCGCGAATCGTCTCTCACCAAACTTTTACTTAACACGCAGTTACATTAGATTAGTAAAAGCAGCCCCAAGGGTGGCACCAGTGGAATCAAACTTCCCCTTTATAGTGCTGTTGTATGTTTTGTACGTCACCGCGTTTGAGAACGACGAGATTATGTGTGTACGCAAAGAAAGCTTGTCAAGAGACAAGCCTAACAAGGAACTTGTCGAGGAAAACAATGTTTCATTTGCGACGAGTTCCTTGGTCGTGTGTACAAGGCCTAAATCTCTTTAAAACGGCTTGATAGAACTAGGCTTGATACCAAATCTATTTACATACCAATTTCTGGAGTATTTTGTGCTGATCTAAGTTTAATTCCCTGCCACCTGAATGCCTTAAAATGTTTTTCTAACCAACAAAGTTCCTGAAGCCATAATGATGTCTTCTCCCCCTGTCTGTGCTAGGTAGATAAGTTATCAATGCAGAAGCAGGCTGATTTGATTTATGGATTGACAAACTCTACAAGTTCTTCATACTCAGGGCTGCTGTTAGAAATCACAGGGCCCCATACAGCCTACCTGACAGGGCCCCCTCCTATGGCTAAAAGTGACTGAGGACATAGATTTATCAGTCCCTTTCTCTGTTGCCTCAGCTGCACAGATGAATGAATAGGAATCATTTCGAGGCTTACTGCTCATTCACAAACTGAAGCATAGTAAAAACAGTTTACTATCCTTCAGTGATGCATTGGCACAGTATTGATTAGTACTGATCACTCACTGTGTTCTTTCAGGAAAGGAAGGGGCCAGTAAATGACATATTTTCCGGCCTCTTTCCCTGCTCTCTCCTGAAACATCCCCATGTGTGCCGTCAGCAGCTTTTGTTGAGGAGAGAAGCCAGAAGCACTGCGGGGGGGAAAGGGCACACAGGGGGGGGGCCTCATGAACAAATGGAAGGTGGTCATGTGCTAGAACCAATCCCCCTGCAGTGCAACCGGAGGGGGAAAGAAGAGGGGAAGTGGGCAGTGCTGCAGGGGAAGGCAGAAGAGGATCGGTGTCTGCAATAAGACAGTACAGCCAGACCTCCTGCTCAGCAGGTGCACGGTCCCTGCTTTTGGACTGATGGAGCTCGGGCCCAGTACAGGAGGGCTGGCTGTACTGACTTATCCACGGCGCCATTTAAGTTAACTGTAGAATCAGCAAAAGCACCATTGCGACAAAGGGCAGCAGTGATGCAAACAAGGAAGTGGGACTTTTTACGAAGCTCAGGATGACAAAATGAATAGAATAGTGGGAAATAAATAGTTTAATGATACATAAAAACATGTTTACATACATTTAATTCCATGTACAAAGAAATGCACCTACAACTTTGTGCCACTTTCTAACCTGGCAATCATTAGTAATAACATGTTTACAAACATTTAATATTCATGGTAAAATAAAGGGGTTGGTATCAGGGACCATGGGCCACCCAAGAGCATCAGTGTCTCAGGGGTGCTCGGGGAGCCCAGAACCGCATGGACGACTGTCTGTGATTAGTGCCGCAGTGTACATGCCCTCTCAGCTCCTGACACTGATGCTCTTGGGTGGCCCACGGTCCTTGATGCCATGCTTTCCAGTGCACACATATTCGTAAGCTATCTTGTCCTATACAGTTTTACCTATCCTCCCCTACCCTGACATAGTTAACTTACGTAGTTAATTTATTCTCCCTTTGCAGATACCTCACATGTCTGCTCCTAAAGAGTGGTTTGAAGCCGTGAAACGCATCGAGCTACTAGATATGGTGTAGGAGTTACACGAGTTATGTGTCTATGTTATTTATACCTTGATAGGGATCTTAAGACTATTGACCATGCAAATCTCGTTATTTCAACATATATGTCCAACTATGAATATGGTGGCCCCCTTTATTTTACCATGATTATTAAATGTTTGTAAACATGTTACTTTCTAACCTGGCAATCATTAGTAATAACATGTTTACAAACATTTAATAATCATGGTAAAATAAAGGGGGCCACCATATTCATAGTTGGACATATATGTTGAAATAACGAGATTTGCATGGTCAATAGTCTTAAGATCCCTATCAAGGTATAAATAACATAGACACATAACTCGTGTAACTCCTACACCATATCTAGTAGCTTGATGCGTTTCACGGCTTCAAACCACTCTTTAGGAGCAGACATGTGAGGTATCTGCAAAGGGAGAATAAATTAACTATGTAAGTTAACTATGTCAGGGTAGGGGAGGATAGGTAAAACTGTATAGGACAAGATAGCTTACGAATATGTGTGCACTGGAAAGCATGGCATCAAGGACCGTGGGCCACCCAAGAGCATCAGTGTCAGGAGCTGAGAGGGCATGTACACTGCGGCACTAATCACAGACAGTCGTCCATGCGGTTCTGGGCTCCCCAAGCACCCCTGAGACACTGATGCTCTTGGGTGGCCCATGGTCCCTGATACCAACCCCTTTATTTTACCATGAATATTAAATGTTTGTAAACATGTTATTACTAATGATTGCCAGGTTAGAAAGTGGCACAAAGTTGTAGGTGCATTTCTTTGTACATGGAATTAAATGTATGTAAACATGTTTTTATGTATCATTAAACTACCGGTATTTATTTTCCACCATTCGATTCATTTTGTCATCCTGAGCTTCATATAAAGTCCCACTTCCTTGTTTGCATCACTGCTGCCCTTTGCCGCAATAGTGTTTTTGCTTTTAAAATTACAGGGATGGAGGCACATGACTTTTCCCAGTCATGACTTCATTTATAGTCCCAATTTCCACAATCCTCCTATTTTTACTAACTGCAGAATCCAAATGATTCCACTATTACAATAACATTTTGTAATATCTCCAAAACAGAATCTGGTAGGAATGTTAAATTAAATATATATATATATATATATATATATATATATATATATATATATATATATATATATATTAGAGCTACAAAGCTATGAACATTAAATACACTATGCATATACTGTAATTGTATGGTAATGTCCTATACAATTTGAAGCATGATAATTAGTTCAGCAGTGAAATAAGAAGGTAGAATGCATTCTTTTCTATTTGCATTGTCTTTGACTACATAGTACATTTCCTTCCATTGAAGACAAAGAAATCTGAAGACTATACTCATGCTTTTGTGATATTGGTTACTATAAACAGAATTTGACAGCAGGTTCAGCAACAACCGTTTAAGCAGGCAATTAATCTGTTTTTCAAAATGATTTTTTACTTCTATTTATTCATTGGAAGCCTGAGGCAGCTACTGCAATGTCCTTATCCTTGAACCGCCTCAAATAGCTGTCCCTACACATAGCCATACAATCTACAGGGTAACTTCACTTTTGTTATTAAAAAAAAGTGATATAACACATGTAATTAGTGAAAGGCCATTTTGTAATTCAGTGTTATAAAGCATTACTATTATGTATCAATCTGCAGCCAGACCCCATATTCTACAACTGTCAAATGTTGTTAATTGTAATCATGACAACACTGGTAATGTAGTGTACATGTAATTCTTTGCTCATACACGCTCTGCTTTTCCCAGCAGCATTTCCTTCATGAATACACTGGGAATGATTGTGTGCATTTAGCAAAAAGACCTTCATTCGGCACACAGGAGGCAGAAAGTGACTGCATTTCGGAGACCTCATTCTTATTTCTTTTTAATAAATTGAATTTAAGTATCAATTAAGATAAAAAAAATAATAGGCTTCCTAGAAAGCTTCAGCAATACATGGTAATCCAGGTGTATTGCAGGCCTTGCTACCCTCTTTGGATATAGGGGAATCCTAGAAATTGAAACAAAGAACAGAAGAATGGTGCACCAGCCTCATGCATTATCTAAAGTATCATTTTTTAAATATATAAAATACAAACTTCAACTCTAGGTAGGCATCAGAGACGACATAAAGCGGAAGAGCTCTGATGAAGAGGGTATATCCATCGAAATGCGTCTGGTTCTGCTTTGTGATGTCACTGATTCCTGAATAGAATTGTGAACCAAGCTTTCTGTTGGAGCTTGTTTCAATTTATGTATTTAAGCCTGATACCCAACTGGGTTTGTGAGTATATTGCATTGTTTTTTACATATTTAAATAAATAATACCTGAGGCTGTGGCACCCTTCTTGTATTCCTTCATCTCGAAACAAAACTTTGCAAAATGTACCTTTGCTTCAACAGTTCAATGCCCATGAGCTGCAATGTCACTCCCAACATCTTATCCTCAGGGTTCTTCCAGGGTCTGGTCCTCAGCCATCCTGATTGGGCAGTGCAGGATGACTCAACTCTAATACATGCGCAGGAGTGCAGTCATCCCAGCACTGTGCCAGAATGTAAACTGAGCTGCGCATATGCAGCTCAGTGTACATTCTACAAGAAGACTGTTAGCAGGCAGGTAGCTTTTTTTTACTGTGGCAGAGACAATGGGGGTTATTTACTAAAGGCAAATCCACTTTGCACTACAAGTGCAAAGTGCACTTGATATTGCACTTGGAAGAGGGGACATGCAAGGAAGATAAAAAACAGCATTTTAGCTTGCACATGATTGGATGATAAAATCAGCAGAGCTTCCCCTCATTTCAGATCTACCCTTCAGATTTACAGCGACTGAACTTTAAGTGCAATTTCAAGTGCACTTTGCACTTGTAGTGCAAAGTGGATTTACCTTTCATAAATAACCCCCAATGTCTCTTCTACCATAAAAATACTGCCTGCTCATAGTCATCTTGGACTTTAGTTCCACTTTAAGTGTAAGAATTTTTTTTTTTTAATAATTTTGCTGCTTGTGTTCATTTCAAACGAATAACAGCATGTAAAACTCTGTAATGACATTTGCAAATACAGCAACTAGTAATTAAGTCAGACAGTAAGTTTACATTTAATTAATACTTAGTACTTCTGTATCATGTGAATACATTTTACTTTTAGGGCCTACTTAGTGCTTGGTGTGTGCTTGGCTTGTGGTTGGTTTGGGAGCAGATTTTGCTTTAGGTAAGGCACACATGGGCACTGTTGCAAGTAGCTCTAGCATCTGTTGTGACTGGACAGCTATTAGCAACTTGCGGCAGGAGAGAGAAGACTTAAATTGACTTTGTTTTGTTCGTCAGCACCAACCCCCCCCCCCCCCCCCCCCCCCGTCCCCGTCCCGTTTATCATCTCGCAGCATGAGAGAGAAGAGAACAGATCAAAATTTCGTTACCACAACCCCCCCCCCCCCCTCGCTTATCATCTCGCTGCAGGAGTAAGGGGCCCCAAAATTTGTGATGGCTGCCATGCATGTTTTTATTACTCCTGATATCCGGGAGATGATCTGTTATCCTATCACTGAGTCATCTCGTAGTCCTTCCAATATGTTAGACACTTCATGCCAAACAGGTAACCACATATAGTACATATCTGGTGTGACAGTTGAACAATTGTTTAGTGGTTAAAGACAAGCCGTTGGAGCAAGAGGTTATGATATGAGGATCACCTAGATAGTTGCAAGTGGAGCATCTCATGGCGCCACACTTGAAGAGTCCCATGGTATTTAGCCATGTTCATGTAGTATGTTTGAAGGTATACACACTGGAAGAAAAAAGGATTTTTAATAAACAGCTTACCTGTAAAATCCTTTTCTTGAAGTACATCACGGGACACAGAGCGCATAGCCATTACACTTGGGTTATATGGGTACCTTCAGGTGATGGACACTGGTGTAATCAATTTCACAGGAAGTTTCCTCCCTATATAACCCCCTCCCACTGGGAGTGCTTCAGTTTTGTAGTAAGCAATTCCTCCGAGGTTACACAATGTTCCCCAAAAGAGGGGTGGGAGCTCTGTGTCCCGTGATGTACTTCAAGAAAAGGATTTTACAGGTAAGCTGTTTATTAAAAATCCTTTTTTCTTTATCGTACATCACGGGACACAGAGCGCATAGCCATTACACTTGGGATGTCCTAAAGCAATGCTCTATGAAGGGAGGGAGACCGTAAGGCCAAGAATAGCCAAACAAAAAAATTATCAGGAAGTAAAGTAGCTCCACCAACAGAGAAAAAGGGGCGCGACCCGGACCAGAGGATTCTATACTGCTGCCCATAGGACCTCCTGCCCAAATGCTGCGTCCGTACCCTTTGCAATGTCCAACTTATAAAATTTAGTAAACGTATGTACGGAAGACCAGGTTGCCGCCTTGCAAACCTGTGCCATAGAGATCTGATGGTGTGCCGCCCAGGAGGCACTCATGGCCCTCGTAGAATGGGCTTTAACTGATAAGGGAGGTGGAACGCGCTTCAGACCATAGGCCTGAAAAATCAGCTGCCTAATCCACCTAGCCAAGGAAGACTTGGCAGCCGACTGACCCTTCTTGGGGCCATCCGGAAGAACAAAAAGCACATCTGTTTTCCGAATCTTCTCTGTAGCCTTGAGATAGACCCTCATGGCTCGAACCACGTCCAAAGTATGAAGCAGTCTTTCCTCTCTGGACTGGGGAGTAGGAAAGAAGGATGGTAGGACTAGGTCCTGATTCAAGTGAAAACTGGATATGACCTTAGGAAGGAAAGAAGGTTGAGGCCGCAGAACCACTCTGTCCTTATACAGAATAAGGTATGGCTCCCTGCATGACAAGGCTGCCAGCTCGGAAACCCTTCTGGCCGAAGCCATAGCCACCAAGAAAACCAACTTTCGGGTTAGTAGCACAAGAGGGATTTCTGTCAGAGGTTCAAACGGCTGCCTTTGTAAAGCTGACAAGACCAGATTTAAATTCCAGGGGCAGAGGGGAGCTCTAATAGGGGGATTCACATGCAAGACCCCCTGCAAGAAGGTTTTCATAAGCGAATGGGTGGCCAAGGGTCTTTGAAACCATATCGATAAAGCCGACACCTGCCCCTTTAGAGTACTAAGAGCCAACCCTTTGTCAACGCCAACCTGGAGGAATCGCAAGATCCTGTCAATAAAAAACTTTTGAGGGTGCCATTTTTGAGACTCGCACCACTCCACATAGGTTCTCCAGACTCTGTAATAAATATTTCTAGAGACTGGTTTCCTAGCCTGAATCAACGTAGATATGACCTGAGCTGAGAGGCCTCTGCCCTTAAGAATTAGGGATTCAGCCGCCAAGCCGTCAAATTTAGCTGCTGTGAAGCAGGGTGGCAGATTGGGCCCTGAGACAGTAGATCTGGGCGCAGGGGGAGCGGCCACGGCGCCCCTACTGACATCCTCACGATGAGTGCGTACCAAGCCCTCCTGGCTGGGGCCACCAGGATCACAGGCCTGCGCTCCACCCTGATCCTCCGTAGAAGGCGGGGAATCATTTGCAGTGGAGGGAACGCATACAGGAGAGAAAACTGGTGCCAGGGGCAAACCAACGCATCGGTCCCGTAGGCCGAGGGATCCCTGGCTCGGGATATGAATTTGTCCCACTTTTTGTTGGATCTTGTTGCCATAATGTCCACATCTGGAACTCCGAATCTTTGGCAAATCTCTTGGAATACCTGGGGGTGAAGAGACCACTCCCCCGGGAGCAACTGTTGATGACTCAAAAAATCTGCTTGAGAATTGTCTATCCCTGGGATGAACACCGCCGAGATGCAGGGTACATGGGCTTCGGCCCATGAGAAAATCAGGTTTACTTCCCTTTGGGCCGCTAGGCTCCTCGTGCCCCCCTGGTGGTTTATGTATGCCACCGCAGTGGCATTGTCGGACTGTATCCTTACTGGCAGACCCTGAAGGGGGAGAGTCCAGGCGACCAGGGCCAGCCGAGCAGCTCTGATCTCTAGGATATTGATGGGAAGCAGTTTTTCTGCCTCCGACCACTGCCCTTGCTGGGTCTGTCCTTCTAGAACTGCCCCCCAACCTGACAGGCTGGCATCCGTGGCTACTATCTTCCACGTGATGGGGCAAAAGGATTTCCCCTTTGACAAATTTTGAGGGACCAGCCACCAGAACAGGCTGTGCTGGACTCCTGGGGAGAGAACTAACGGACGATCTAACGCCTGAATGGACTTGTTCCAAGCAGAGAGAATGGCTGCCTGGAGATATCTGGTATGGATCTGGGCGTAGGGCACTGCCTCGAAGGCGGCCACCATCTTCCCCAGCAGTCGCATACATAGGCGAATAGTCGGCCTCTTCTTGCCTAAGATCACTTGAACTGCTTGAGTTATTGATCTGACCTTTGCTTGAGGTAAAAATATCCTCTGGCAGTCTGTATCTAGCCGAAGGCCTAGATATTCCAACTGCTTTGTGGGTTTCAATATCGATTTTTCTTGGTTCACAATCCACCCGAATTCCTCTAGATGCCGAACTGTGCGAACTACTATGATTGAGGCTGGAAGCTGATCTGTCGATAACCAGAAGATCGTCCAGGTATGCCAGGACCAAAATGCCTTCTGTCCTTAGGACGGCTAGCACCGGGGCTAACACCTTTGTGAATACCCACGTAGCTGTTGCCAACCCGAAAGGGAGGGCCACGAACTGGTAATGACGGTGATCTATCATAAAACGAAGAAACTTGTGATGTGCCGGGTAGATCGGCACGTGCAGATACGCATCCTTTATGTCTATAGATGCTAGAAAGTCGCCTTGATGTAGGCTGGCTGCCACCGAACCTATGGACTCCATACGAAAGGTCTGAATCTTTAGAAAGCGATTTAGGCGTTTGAGGTCTAAGATAGGCCTGACGTCGCCATTGGGCTTTGGTATTATGAAAAGGTTGGAGTAGAATCCCAGACCCCATTCCTGGGTTGGTACTTCTACAATTACTCCTTGGAGCAAGAGACGATCCAATGCTTTTACAAGAGAGGCCCTCTTTAATGGGTCGCTTGGAAGACTTGACCCCTGAAAATGAGGAGGGGAGACTTCCCAAAACTCTAGCTTGTAGCCCGTGGCTACCACGGACAGTACCCAAGAGTCGGGAATTCTGGCCTCCCACACTTCGGAGAAAACCCGAAGCCTTCCCCCCACCCAAGAGAGTGGGGGCGCCCCTTCATGAATCTGACTTGATGACTGGTTTAACCGGTTTGCGAGACCATGGCCTCTTGCCTGCCGTGGCTTGTCCTTGTGGGCGGCTATTAAATGCTGAACGCCCGGGAGGCCGTCGATACTGACGGGAAGTTGAAGGGGCCGAGCCTGCAAAGGCCTGTCGCTTAAACGCGGGCCCGCGCGATCTTTTCTTGACAGGCAAGAAAGAACTTTTACCACTTGATATGGTCTGGATATATTTATCTAGGTCTTCACCGAATAGTCTCCCACCATGAAAGGGAAATCCTGCTAAAAGCCTTTTGCAGGGTGCCTCTGCTGACCAGTTTTTCAGCCACAAAAGGCGCCGCATATGAACCAATAGCAGAGATAAACGGGACGCCTGTTTAATGGAGTCCTTAATAGCATCTACTGCAAAGCAGAGAGCCCTTGGGAGGTCAGCCAATTCACGAGCTTGCTGAGCCGATATGTCCCTTAATATTTGTTTAGTTTGATCCTTTAAAGCCTGACAAACGCCAATGGCTGCCACCGCTGGCTGAACCATGGCACCTACGGTGGAAAAAGAAGCCTTCAGTAGGGTCTCCAACTTTTTGTCGACTGGATCTTTAAACATCTGGACATTTTCAACCGGACAGGTCAGGGATTTATTTACGCAGGAAATGGCTGCGTCCACGGTAGGGAGTGCCCATTTCTTTGCAAATTCCTCTTCCATAGGATAGAGAATAGTGAACCTTTTAGGAGGGATAAAAATCCTATCAGGTCGAGCCCAATCCTGAAAAATCACGCTCTCCAGAAGGGGGTGAACCGGAAAAGACGCACCATTCAACGGTGCCTTCAAGGAACCTAAAGAGGATACCGCGGGGGCTAATTGTTCTGACACTGGAAGTTTAAAAGCAGTGCGAACCATATCTGTCAGAGACTGGATCCACAGGCTCTCCGCTTGAGAAGCCGAAAAAATTTCATCTACAGTGGAACCCTCAATGTCTGAACCGTTGGGACTCGGGTCCGCTTGATCCCCCTGTGGGTCCAATTCCTCCGAAGAGAGGACCTCTGAATCTGAAAACACCAATCTAGGTGACGGGGATCTAGCCCGTTTGCCACCTGGCAAAGAGCGGGCAATTAAAGCAGTTAACCTTTCCTCTAGCCCACCCAGGGTGGTCGCTAGCATTTCTTCCGTAACGTAAACGGGAATGGGTTGATTGGGGGCCGCCTCTGCCCCTAGCACCCTCAATGGCTCCTGCAACATGCTGTTCGGTGGTCTATCTGGTGAGGGTGGGACCGCTAGAGCCTGGCCCAAATCCTCTGACCCCGATGGAGACCCCTTTAGTTTTTTGGTACCTTTTGCAGCCTTAGCTGGTCCTGATCCCTTGGGAGCCATTGCACAACCTTGAGACACCCCTAAAGCCAACACCCAACTGTTGTAGCTAGAAGTGAACCATTAATAAGAACAGGCTATGTTTAAAATTTTTCCAAGTTTTCATACGCCGAGAAGGCGGCAATACCGAGGAAGTCCTGTGAGTATTGCCACACCAATGCCCGTTAGCTGGAGACCAAGGTTACACCGACTCAGATACTGCCAGATCTAAGGCTGAGTCCCTTTAAGAAAAAAACCCTTTTTTTTTTTTTTCTGGTCAGTATGGAGACCTGAAGATCCACAAACCCCCACTGGGTGTCACTGTATAGCCAGAAATGGCTCAGCTGCGCGCTCTGTGTCCTCAGCCTCCTCTGCTTTCAGGAGGGAATGACCAGCCAGGAAATGCTTTGCTGCTTTAACTGAGACCTGACGCTGCTGGCCCGCCCCCCCCACGCACGCTGACGCTGTAAAAGGCGTCGCGCGCGCGCGCGCCCCCCCCCCACGCTGAAAGCAACATGGAGGAAGCAGAAAGCAGAGGAGAAGCCTGGACCAGCCCTAGCAACCCAACAGACACCAGGCAAGACACTAATCTTATTGTAGTGCACACATAGAGGAAGCTGTCCCCATAGGCTTCCTAAGAAACAGGAGTTTTGCCAGCATTTCCTCCTTATAGCACGTGGGGCAGGCAGATCTGGGGGGAGTAGCAAATACATATCTTTAAAAGCATACATATACCTACATGTTATCTGGGTAAACATTAGTACATCCCATCCTGCCTTAAAAGACATAGTGGAGATAGTGGCTGATGCACAAGCATACCATTAGCCGACCCAGAACCCCCAGGGGGATACCTACTGTCGAACCAAGTCCCGCAGGTTCCCTCTTACCTGCTCCACGCCGCAGGGTATTGCAAAATGCAAGAGGCCCAATCTTCCCCCATCTCCGTGGGTATTGTCTTGGACCTTCAGGGACCGGGGTCCTGTGTTAAGGAACCCACACACCTGGACCTATATAGCATCCTGGCATCAGTAGCGTTTAGTTCTTGGAAGAGACTAAGGCACTGGAGCCCAGAATCCAGCCCTCCGAGGAGAGGCATTATAGGCAAAACCCCACTCCAGCAGGGCCCGGGTACCGTACACTTTGGCTTTGAAGCACTTCGGACGGATCCGGCTAGCTATCCTGGGTCACGAGACCTCCGAGGGACAGCTAGACGTGACCAACACCTAAGACACTGGCGAAAAAACTGAAGCACTCCCAGTGGGAGGGGGTTATATAGGGAGGAAACTTCCTGTGAAATTGATTACACCAGTGTCCATCACCTGAAGGTACCCATATAACCCAAGTGTAATGACTATGCGCTCTGTGTCCCGTGATGTACGATAAAGAAATCATGTTACCTATAGTCTGTGCTCTTCTCGCAACATATCTGACCCCTCACTCCAGAATCTCTGTCAGGAAAGACGTCTGCAGAGTACAGCTGCCGTTTCCCAGGATATGCCTGTGCGCAGGTGCCAACCAAGAATGTCCAGAACGGCCACAGGCACTTCTGCAAACATGTGCGTGCACGAGTTTGTGCGCAAGCGCGTGTTAGCGCACGCGTGCGTGCACCTGTCACCAGAACTGGCACCAGTCGGCATATTTAAACAGAGCTTTAGCGCTAACTGATTGCTGCTTGGTCTACAACGTTTACCTGAAACCTGATACTGGTGTGTGACTTCTGATACCGATCCGGCTTGCTCCCGAATACCTCTGCCTGCTTCCTGCCCTGACCTCTGGCTTCCTACGGACTGATCTCTGCCTCCTGTCCCTGTTGCTCAGCACCTTTTGCCTAAAACCTGTCTGTGACCCGACTACGCTTCTGCGTGATGCTTTTGCCTGATCTGACCGTCTGTTGCCAAAACCTGCCTGTGATCCGACTACGCTTCTGCCTGCTGTCTATACCTGATCTGCCTGTCTGTTGTCTACCTGGCTCGTCTGACCTTGCTTCCTGCTGTCCAACTTGCTGCAGTTCCTGCCAATTGCAGTGCAACTCTGCTCGTCTCCTGCCAAGTCTCCCAGCCTATCAGCCATCTCGCTTGCCTGCCATCTGCTGAGTCCAGCTTCCTGCTTGTGGGTTTCTGGCTTCTGCTTGCACAGACTTCTGGACTGATCATAGGCACTCTTACCCTGCCGTGCTCCTGGGCCTGCTGTCTCACTATCAGTGGTCCACGAGCCAGAGCTGTACAAGAGGCCTTCCTCTACATGTCAGGCTCAGTCATCAGGTACGTGACAATGGCCTTGTAACATCATCAATGTGTAGGGCAGGAAGGTGCTTTGAGATGTTTTTGATATTTTGGATTTGAGAACTATAATTGGTTGAGAACACAATTGGTAGAGAACACAAGTTGATCAAGCAGCCCGGTTTTTGTGGGGGTTGTCCCATTAGGCCACGGTTGGCCCTGTCCAGTTTCCCAACCTGACGACTGCCGTTTTTGATTAGTGATTTGCAATAGCCCCATTGACAAAGTCTCTGCTCTATTAGACAAGCTTCTTTATCACAATCTGTTGAGTCTGAGCAGTTTCGTCTTATACTAATGAATTGACCGCAAAGTTTCGCTTTGATAGTATGAGGGGCATAACAACTTGATGCGTGTAAAAGGGCATTCTTTGAGGTAATCTTCCTGTATGCCCATACTGTTACTGTATTATGTTGAAAAAATCCAGACAAAGTGAAGTCCAAAAAATCTGTCTCAATTTGATGTTCTAATGGTAAATCTTAGGTTTAATTCATTTGTATTGAGATATTCCATAAACTCAGTAGCTGACCACTCTTGTTATTGGCATTGTATATGTATTGTTCTTTCCACCAACCCATGTATAAATTTGCATAGGTGGGTGAAAACATTGTTGTCAGTATATGCATTTCTGTTAGCAGTTTCATTTTAACACTTTCTGTTGTGCAAGCCAT